>JAOWCC010001210.1:52989493-53052086 GCA_030867875.1 Actinernus sp. WN-2022
TTTTTGGTGGGAAAAGTTGTAGAGTCGGCTGGGAAAGTGTACATGCATGTAGGGCATTGGGCAATCCAACCCAAACCACACATACATGTACATAATTTTTAATTGACCTCATGTAAAGTTTTAAACGTTAAGTGATCTTACTTTTGCAATTTATTGTGAAAATCAAATAAGCCATTGAAGTACTGCCTACATCCTTATCCATTGCCTTGTGTCTTTCTTCATTAAGCTGTGTACAGCAGTCACATTTAGTGAGTCTGTCTGCCTGAACATATGAAATCACAATAGTCAATAATACATTACCATTCAGATGTTGCATGTATCTGCACAGTTGAACGTCTAACGAGGATTGAAAAACAAGTTATCAACCAACTGTATTACTAAATAGGTCATTTTCGTCATAACGTATATCAGATAATAAATTATTTATAAAAAGAAACCAACATGTTTTTAGTTCTGAGTAAAATTGGGGTTTAATATTTTTGGTCAGTTCATAAATGTTGTATCAGATCTACTACTCCATCTATTAATGCTGCAATAACATTTTCAGCTTATTGCTGTTTGTAAATAGTAATGTTGGGTTCTGCCAGGAGCTTATTACCAGGAGTGTCCATCTCCCATACATAGGTCGCGTCGTAAGTGCTGTCCAATAGCCCTGGGCTAGTGATTCATGTTCACAGGTTGCCCGAAGGGACATGTAACATTTTCTTTTTCTTTTCATAAACTTAACAAATGATTTGAGAGAAAGTGACGACTTTTAGGCAAATATAGAGAGTTTGTATACGCGCCATTGAATGCCTGGTTACTAAACTTGTAGAACGTACGCACTTTTGGCAGGTAACAGAAATGAACGAAAATACTAAAAAAAAAAATGGTAAAGAGGTAATTTCTTAACAATTAAGCTGTGAATATTACCTTGTGCGCCACGCTGGTCGGCTAAAGTGCTATTTCCTCACACTTCTCCGTACAAAATCCTTTAAAAATGGTCACCGGTACAAACCAACACCATTTTCCAAACATTTACATTGCGACAATATCTCCTCTAATCACTTCAACATCTCCAAGCTGGACAAACAGCATGAGCAAACATGGATTAACCTGCAAAATGACTCAATGACGTCCAGTTTCCCTACAAAGATTTATTCCCATCAGAAGTGTATGCCTTTATAAATAATAAGGCAATCTCTGTCGGGAGATATTTAATCCCTTCATTGTTGACCACTGCAGCATTTGTTTTGGCGTCGAGAAATATGCGAGTGGATACAACTACCCACAAGCAGCCACTCGATATCGCTAGGCAATTATGATCTATAACGTTAATCACGCGAGCCGCCATCATCTATTCATGTTTAATTGCCTTTGTTATTAGTCGCTCCATCCATCATTTTGAAAAATAGTTAGCTTCACAGCGGAACTTCACAGCTACATATACAGTTCGGATCGTTCTTCTGTTTATACTTCGTGGCTAAGGTATATCATACCCGTCCACTTCAGCTAGGTTGTAGAAAACACTGATTAACAGCGTTCCGTGGCTTATAATAGGAGTATTTGGCGTACTCAAACCACTTCGGGACTGCGGACCGCGATGGCAGTTAATTTTAGAAAGTGTTTTAAAAAGTGGCCGGGTATTCTATAATTGACTTCGGACTTCGTTCTTTAAATGGCTTGGGAATTAACTGTAACACTAATTCGAATTCAAGAACTTCGGAACTGCATACCGAGGTAGCAATAATATTAAACAATGTATATAGCGCTATTTCCACTAAATGACCAATGGCGCTTTACATCACTAATTCAAAATAACTTAAAAAACTTACTCTTACTCTTAAAAATGTTAATGGTAGCAGTTAGTTTCTCGGTTAATTTCACAACCACATACTTTGGATCTGAAATTTTCTATTTTGAAATTTTTCCAGGGAAGTCATCTAACATTAAATATGCATCTCAGGAACCACTGGAACATATTGACATGGCTTGCAGCATTATTAACAATACGACATCGTCAGGGCTGGTTAAATTCATTGCGAAGAACGGCAACAGTTTCTTGTTGTCCCCAGAAGTCTTTGATGTCCTTAATAATCTGATGAAATCAGACGAGGACAGTGGCATATTTTTCATATGTTTTGTATACAGCAATTCTCTAAACTCTCCTCGTGGGACTTCTATTTTGGGAGCTGGAAGGAGAATGACATCCTTCAATACTGTTTTGGACTGATTGCTGGTTTCTTTTGCAAGTGCCTTCCTTTTAACTCCACGCTTCTTTCCACCTTTACAGAGTTTACTGTAATTGACATTTGGATTAAACTGATTTCCTGAGTTCGAGCTCGTGGACGTCGATGCTGAAGCGATCGATAATGAAGACTCTTGCCCTCGGCCTCGGATGCTTGGAAATAGTCGTTTCAAAGCAGCTTCTCTCTATCTTCTGCATTGTTATCGTTGGCTTGACTACTTTGTGAACCAGTGTCATTGTTATTAATATTTTCTCTTAGCGAATTTACGGCCTCTACGAGTTTGTTTAGTATGTGATCTGCCATATTATAACTGACTAAAAAAATAAAAGACTGTACAACCACCATAACGATGGCACTGTACTGATGAGTTTTATGCGGGAAATTGTCTAGTGCCAGTTCTCCCCCGTTAAGTGAGTGTCCGCTGACCGTATCATCGTGGGCTAAGTATTTTATTTCCATAACAAGTTGTATATTTCGTCAAAGTGTACGATGCCTTATAACGAGTGCTATATTTCGTTACAATTATTGTCTAAACCACAAAATGCACACAGAGTTGGGATCCAGCAGTCTATTTATTAAAACATAGTTCTTAATACAATACATCAAATACTATATTTCCTTTGCATACAATGATAATTACAAAAAATAGTGATTATGCAAATAGGTATCGCGATGCATCTTTTATGATGCCTTAGTAGATTCCGCAAACGTGCGTTGTCGGAATTGGGGACTTCGCTGTCGAGATAATCTGAACTGCCGCTTGATTGTCGCTATGAATAATGATGCGCTGATTAGCCCAAGCCTTGCACCATCGCTTCGCTGCGAGAATAATAGCCAAAGTCTCCTTGTGGTTTATGTGCAGGTCTGCCCAGTGTGGGTTATCGAGCGCGAAATTGTGATAGAACCAATCACCTCGAAAGTAACTGCCGGCCGAGTGAGGGCACGCATCTGTGTTTACATCCACTGTAGATACCGACTCTAAAAATAGGCGCTTGCCATTGAACACGCAAAGAAAATCTACCCACCATGCGATATCACGGTGGAATTCTGCATCGAGTCGGATCCTAGCGGAAGGTGATGGTGAATTCGTAGTGTCAAGGATTCTCCACAGAAACATGCGCCCGCCATAAATAACGTGACATGAGTAATTAAGTTTACCAGCCAAGCTTTGCAGTTGTTTCTTACTCGCTGGGCGTTTGTTTTGAAACTGAAGAAGGAGTTGCTGGAGGTCATCCAGTTTATCTTGTGGCAACGTCATGTAACATTCCGTCGTATCTAACTGAATGCCTAGGAAAGTTGAGCGCTGTGTAGGGGGGACTAACTTGCACTCGCTTACAGTGAAGCCCAAATCTACCACCAGGTCTAAAAGGGTATCATACGCCAATTTGCATTCCTCGAACGTGTCCCTACAACTAGAAAATCGTCTAGATATACAACGACGTTATGGAATCCGCGTCGCGCCATAATGCGTCCAACCAACTGCGTTATTCTGTGAAAGATACCGGGACTGCTTTTCGCTCCGAACGGTAAACGTGTATCGTGAAAATAAGTATAGTGCCTATCGCCCGTAAAACGCCATTTGCAACCGGTTGCACGGTAGTTGTCTGGATGAATTGGTAACGAGCGGTACGCATGCCTGAGGTCAGTTTTGGCCATGAATGATTGAGGCCGAGGCATTTTGACTGCGTCGTCTAATGATTGGAATTTGAACGTATCGGCATTGATAAAGTCATTGAATGCGCGGCCGCAAGCAGTCGCGAATAAGGCGGATTTCATCGGAGTCCGGCTTAGGAATAGCTCCTAATGCGCTTACTACCGGTGGTTTAGCTGCTGCTGTAACGTAATTGCCTTGTGCTATCTCGTCACTCAACTAGCGGTCGATGAATGGGATTAGTCGCTGGCCTATAATTATCCATGTCGACCTCGGTGAAATTAGTGCCTACTGGCATAAGTTGGAATCCTTCGAAGACGCCGTTAGCCAGAAACTCTTTGTCCTCGTCGAATTCCAGCTCTGTTAGCCATTTAGCACAGTTCAGCGGATTATTGGTTACTGTCGTGGTTAGTCATGCTGGTGTTTGCCCCGGTGTTTGCGCAGCGGGATGGGCAGTATGCGTCATGTGGGCATGGCAGGGGTGTGTTTGACCACACGCCCTTCCGCCCGACACTTTGCGATTGCATACGTGCGGGTAGTTGCATGGCACAACCTTTAGTATTAAAGTGAAAGCCGCTACAGTCCCACGGGGGTTATTAAACTGATTAGGTTGTGTACCTCCTGGTGTGAATTTTGTTAGCGGTGTGTCGAAACTGCATGAGTAATTATATACTGCCTGGAGTTTGCAAAACTCGTTATCATAAAGGAAAATCGACTTCCAGTTACACTTGCCAGCTAGTTCCATAATTTTTACGGTATAACAGAGGTAATTCTGATTGTCAGATTGTGATGCTAATTTTCCCTCTGCCATAAGGGCATTGCAAATTCTCGTGTTAGCTATCATCCACTGGGGTGTAGTTACTGTCTCTAGCTTGGGCTTTTTTTGGGCCATAGGTTACTACCAGTTTTGCTTGCCCTTGGTAGCCCAAGGTTTCCTCGTCATCTAACGGAATGATGTTGGCGAGGTAATCAATAACGAGTTTTGGTTTCTCACCCTGTTTTATTTTTCCTGGTGTGAGGAACATCGCTGCGACATCCGGCACCTTCGGCGCTCCGGCAGAATTCGCCGAAACAGCGGCTGCAGGCCTTGTCCATGTAGTCGCCGGCGCCGGCGCCGGCGCCGCTGTCGTCACACTCTGCTGTCACACTCTGCTTGAGTAACTCATCCAGCAGCGTTAACGTGTCCCTATCAAGCGGCAGGACTTTCCTCATGTCCTTTGCATTCATCAACTGGGCCGGGGCCCCTTGAGGCTGGCTCTTGAGTCATTCGACGGCCTTGCGCACGATTGGCACGCCATACTAAACACCCTAAGTTTGTGATTACCCGCTGTTGACGGTTAGGGTGTTTTTTAAACGATAGGATTAGGGTTTGAATTAGATCACATGCTGACTATAAAAGATAGGCTATAGTCTGTGTTGTTTTATTACTGACTTAGCTAAAAACTCTAAATTAGTGACTATAGCTCTAAACACCCTAAATTAGTGATCACCCGTTATTGATGGTTAGCGTGTTTTTAAATGGTAGGGTTTGGATTAGTTCATCACAGGAGTGGGTGGTGGGTGAGGGTCGGACTCATTGTCGACTATATGTTTTCGCTATATTATTATTCCTAGATCGGCTATGGGACTGCGGTAGCACTTTGTTATATGCTTTTGCTATATTAATATTTATACATCAACTATGGGACTGCAGGACTGCGGTAGCACTTTGTTATATGCTTTCGCTATATTAATATTCATACATTGACTATGGGACTGCGGTAGTACTTCATTATAGTCACAAAAGTGAATGAATTACTCTTTGTTCTAAAAAAGCTATCAATCGACATGTAGACTGACTGCGGGACCGTGGGAGCACTATTTCAAACGTAGTAGCTTCAAAAATGGCCGGGTATTCTATAATTGCTCCTATAATTATTATACTAACGCTTGCTGGTCAACCAACCATTCAATGGAATTTTAACATGGCTAAACTCTTCATGCATCATCTTGCAAAACAAGGAGTAGCAAACTGTCTTATCTTCATGTGTATTTAAGTGCTCCTTCAACTGAGGGTACAACTTTGTTAGGCCAAGTTAGCAGGGAAGGTGAACCAGCACAGTTTTTTCATTTTGAAATGCATAAACTGTACAAACACAGGTGTGTAATAATGGATACTAATCGGAGACTACAGATGTCGCACAAGTACATGTCTGCCCTGTGGTTACAGGCAAACCAGCAGTAACCTGTCTGCCCTGCAGTTACAAATGGCAATCAATCAATCTTTATTTATTTACCCACGAAATTCCAACAGTACGTCACACTGCCCTATTTAAAACTACTAAAGACAAGAATAATAAAATGTGCGCTAATATATTAATTACAACATAAATATTATAATCACTGGATGTATACCACACCACGTGCATGCAGTTGGATACCCAGTGAAAACATGTATAACAATCAGTAGTGTAACTGGTATATACCACTTTAGTACTCTACAGATTCATATAATCAGACAAAACAAAACCTGCACAAATCTGGGCAAAATATGATAAGCATTTAGCTCCACGCAGTAACTATCGTCTCGCTAGATATCAGCTATAACAGCTTAAGCAACAAAATGATGAAAACACGGATGATTTCATGACTCGATGCACAAATCAAGCAGCCAAATGCAAATTTCGTGACAAACAGGAAATCGAAGAGCGATTGATTGAGCAGATAATTATTGGCACAAAATACAAAGAAGCTCAAAAACGAATCCTAGAAAAAGGAGACGACCTAACGCTAGATAAAGCGATGGACTGTGCGCGAACATATGAAGCAACATTCGCGCATGTAGCTCAGTTACATAACGCTAACAGCGACACACAAAATGTACACACAATCGGAAAACACGGATACCGGAAAAAGAAGTGTAGAAATTTCGGAAATGAACACGACCCAAAAAATGCCCCGCATTCGGATCTATCTGCAATCACTGCTCTAAACCTAACCATTGGAGCAAAGTTTGTTGGCTAAAAGAAAGAGAAACCCAAAACCAGAGCCGCCTGACCAGAAACCCTAGCTCACGCAGACAGCAACACAATCTGCACACACAGCCAAACCGTGCACCACCACAGTGTTCCCGCGGCAAACGCGTCCACGCGCTACAGGCAGATGACGACGAGCTCAGCGAGCAGTTTGACACGCTCATGTTTGAATCTATCAGCGTGCACAGCATAACCCCCGGCGAGTCTACAAGAGACGAAGCATTTGTCACCGTAAACGTTGCGTTACCAAACACCGGAAACAGTCACACACTGTTGAAAGCGAAGCTCGACACCGGAGCGCAGGCTAATATTTTACCGCTAAGGCTGTACAGCAACATGTTTCCCAACAACGTTGGAAATGACGGAAAGCCAAAACCAAGCGCGCTACAGAAATCCAACACAATTTTGACAGCATACTTAGGCGCGAAAATAGAGCAATTTGGCACATGCAACATAAAATGCACACATGGTGGAAAGAGCACAACCACTACATTTTACGTAACGGACGCGCAGGGCCGAACGATAATCGGTCTACCCACAGCACTTGAGTTAAAACTCTTGTCCCTGAACTGTTCCATAGAGAAAACTGCGGAACAAAAGAGTGAAGCATCACCACCCGAGCCGATAACAACCAATCCGATCAAAGACAAAGTTGACCTGATCGCGCAGTACCCATCCTGTTTCGACGGAACCGGCAAATTCCAAGGCGAATATCACATCACCTTGGATCCGACAGTCCCTCCTGTCATACATTCGCCCAGACGAGTGCCGTTAAGCCTGAAAGACGACATCAAACGTGAACTAGACAACATGGTAGCACAAGACATCATCAACAAGTTATTTGACTTAATTAATAATTGCAGATCATAGTAGAACATTAATTGCTGTTGGAATTGACGTTGCTCAAGTCCTCATCGCCGGTTCCCCTCTTGTTACCAACGAAAGGGCTGAAGAACTAGGACGCATGCGCGAGCTGATTCGTAAATCGACGGGAATTTGACCGAAAACGCTATCTGTTCGCCGTAAATATTTCGTGTTTGAAGGCCATTTTATGCCAGTGGCCCAAACTTAAAGTGCATATAAGCCCAAATTAGTTATATTTGATATCGATTGTACATGAAGTGAATAGTCCAATGGTAGAATATGTTTTGGTTTGGGTGTTACGTCTACGAGATATGAAGGTTTATATTTGGTTTATAATTTTAATCATCATTTACCAATAAAAAGTCCCATCCTTGTTGACTGTTGAAGTATTTATGTAATTAAAATTTGAATAGGATTCGGTGATAGGGTGCATTCATTGCAAAGGGGGTATTTATTTGTGGTTGCAAAGTAGCGCAGTAAGATTTGAATTGATCAAAAGGTTATTGCCTTATAATTGTTGCAACAAAGCATTGAAGCACTACGACACTCGCACATAAATACATTACAGTCTGAGTATATTCTTCATTTACAAATATGCTCAAGTACCAAACTGCACCGTACTG
Source organism: Actinernus sp. WN-2022 (assembly GCA_030867875.1). Taxonomy (NCBI): domain Eukaryota; kingdom Metazoa; phylum Cnidaria; class Anthozoa; order Actiniaria; family Actinernidae; genus Actinernus; species Actinernus sp. WN-2022. Next base: position 52,997,874 of record JAOWCC010001210.1, read on the forward strand.
TCAATAATCGTCAACGTAACCGAACACTTTAAAGTAAAAAAACTGCTGGCATGTGATATGTCAGGTGACCACTTCTGATGTAACATTTCAATTTCAAATGAGCTATAAATTATTAACTATATGCCAATTTTATCTTTTTGGGGATTGGCTGGTATGATTCGATCTTGCTTGCTGCTATTTCAAATGCAAGGTCGATAACATTCGACGTATCGCAGTGTGGTCCTAGGTCTTCAGATAGAGACTGTGACATTTCTTGCGCTTTTTTCGTGTCATCTTGGCTTGGCAGGTTACTGCAATCTTTTCCACTTCAAGTTTGTTTTGATTGATGAATTTCAAGAGTGCTTCCTGCGCATGTTTTAACTCAGAAAAGTATGCTGCCATTTCCTTTCGTTTTCATGGGATCTGATCAGTTACCCTCTTCCTTGGTCCAACGCTATCCTTGAAGGATAAAATGTGTTCATCATATCTTTCGCAGGAGCTGTGTGCTGTTCCTACACGCTCTAGATTATTCCCAATGGTATCTTTCTTTTGAAATCCCATATTTCTTCCTGATGTATTCAGGCTGTCTCCAAGCAGAAGCTTTTCTGCCTGTAGTATTTGCGATGCCTCTGTTTCTAATATAGCACTTTTTCTCAAACACCAGGCAATATCTATTGTACCATAGATACTGGTTTTTCCAAGTGTTGCTGTTCTCTTGTGGAGTGAAAGCTGGTGGGCTTTCTCATTCCAGAAGATGCACCTGGTCTTTTCTATTCCACCATGAAGCCAAGATCAAAGTCATGTTGTTAACCACCTGGTATCGGCCATCTCAGTCGCCACCGGCATTATTTCAATTTTTTGAAAGACTAATTGGGAAAATAGATAGTGAAAATATAGAATATCACCTACTTGGTGATTTAAATTGCAACTTAATGACAAATAACCTCGATCATAATTCTACCAACCTTAGATATTTGCAACATATATGGGCTAAAACAACTAATTACAGGTCCAACGAGAATTACACAGACCTCGATGTTTACTGTACAAATACATTGGATAAAATTACAAACACTGGTGTACACGAAATCGGCATTAGTAACCACTCCTTAATATATTCAGTGAGAAAATAGAACCAACCTAGTCCGGTTGGACATCGTGTAACTAGGATGCGTCAGTTTAAAAACGTTGACCAAAATAATTTTCAGAATGATCTAGGACATATAAATTGGAGCGATTATGAAAATCCTATTAACATGTGCAATATATGGAAACAAAGTTTCATTGACGTAATGAATAAACACTAAAGTTAAACGTAGCCGCAAAAAGAAAGCCCCTTGGCTCACAAATGAGATTATCAAAATGATGTATCGGAGGGACCATCTAAAGGGTAAAGCCCATAAAAACAACTGTGATTCAAGCTGGATCGAGTATAAAAAAACCTAGAAATGATGTGATTAAGGTTACCGGATACCTTCAGGGTGCGTTTCCAGTCTAAATTATGTAGCGCCTCGAGGAAACATCGTAGATAAATCATTCATGTATCATTTTAAAGCTTATAAAATTGGCTACAAGAATACATAAAAAGTTTTTAGTTCTTTGAAAATCTCGAATTTTCCGCCATCCCGTTTCTCCGATCTAGTGAGATGGCTTTCAGAAGCTCCGACTCCGAAAATATTTTAAAGTTTAAAAATCTGTTTACTTTGTCGTATTTCAGAGGAGTCGTATTACAAAACCGTGTCGGGGAATTTCAAAATTAGATTTAGTTCAAAAGTTATCATGCTTTCCGTTAAAAGGCGAAAAATTTTCCGAGTAGATATGCGGGAAACGTCGTCAAGAGCTTTCTTTTTTGAATTTCCAAATTCCCCGACACGGTTTTGCAGCTGAGATATCAATTGACATTTTGTGAAAATTTCGCACAAATCAAATAAATTCCTCTTGTTTGGGAGCTTTTTGAAAACTCTATTTTGATTGAAAATCGAAAGCGAGAAAATAGCACTTCAAAAAATATACCCGTCTGTCGTGCGTGAATCTGAAACCCCGCCTCTCCAACAATTAGCAAGCTCTTGGCCAATCATTTCTCATCACAGTTCAACTATCTGTCAAGATTTCCCGCCAATGTTGATTTCCGATCAAAGCTACTCGCCGCATCCAGAAAATGTTTCTTTTATGTGCGACTTGAAAAATGATTGCGGCAATTGCAAGAGTCGGCTGATTTCCCAGGCTAGAAAAATGGGAAAGACAAAAAGACCTCGAGGGGCAAAGCCAAGGTTGAACAACTATAGAGACGCCTTGAATGCCAGCATAGTTAGTAGAGGAGACAGCGATTTGTAGGCGTCTGAAACAGCACGGCAATAGCGAGATTGTGGTTCAACCGATTCAGGATCACCGTCAGACTACGTTTCCATCTAAGCTTTCTTGGAAACAAATATTCTCTCGGCTGGCTCTTATCAATTCTTCTTTATATGTTCAGATGTGGACCACTCGGCACTCTGTCTGAAAGTGAAAATACGAACGCTTGTCGGGTTTTTCGAGGACTCCTGTTTGGCTTTGTAATTGTAGTTGTATGAGGGGCTGAATGGGGTTAACTGATAACTGAGAAATGGCCAAAAATATTACTGTTAACTGAGAATTTTACCTTTTTTTAGCTGTTAGCTGATATTTGTGAGATAGCTGTTACCTGATATTTCATTATTTTTCATTAAAATGACGTAACGTCACATGCTATTATTGGCTTTTCGGATGGTTTTCGACAGATTTGATCCAGTTGATAATAGTCAAATATTAAACATGACACATCAGAGTTATCTGATACTAGAAAAATCTATTGAATAGACAAAATGTAGTGTTTGATGTTGAATTAGCGGTTATTATTCATTTCATACCAGCAAATATGTATTCAAATCAGGTTAGGGTAGTCTTTTTATATAACTTAACTGATAACAGCAAAATTTAACTGATAACTGATAAATAGCTAAAAATTTAGCTGTTAACTGATATTGGTACCCCCCCATTCAGCCCCTCTTGTATGCATTGTTTGGCCTCGTTTTGCGTTTCTTTTTTCTTTGTTTTTCAAGCTAAGGGCATCCTGCCTGCTTTTTGTAAGATATATGGCCAACAACCGATGGAATTGTGGAATTGTGTGTGGAAAAACTTGCAATAAACGTAAACATTGGAAAATGAAATGAATTTAATATGTGCTATTCCCACACCGTCGTTACTGGCGAGTGAGCACTTGTCATGTATTTATTGATCTGCTGTCAATCAAAAAGAACCTTTTACTTCCGGTTAAAAACTTCCTTTTGGTATTTCTCCGTTAATATTATTTTTTATTGAACGGAGTTTTTGGTATACGAGCCACTACTACTAAAACTAGATTGCTGTGCGAAAAAAATATTTTCCCATCTTTTTCGTTTTGAAGGTATCCGGTAACCTTATCGCGATCCGTATTACGAAAAGTGGCTATTATAAGGCGTATCGAGGAATGTGAAAACAAAAGAATCCGTGGCAAGTTTGGAGAACAATAAATGATTTAAGCTCTCGCAAGACTAACGCTACTCGTTGAAACATAAATGAAATTAAAACATAAAAAATGCAGCCTCAAAACGGCTCCAGAAATTTCAGAAGCTTTCAATGATCATTTTACAAACGTGGGCCAAACTTAGCCAGTTGCATCCCGCACTCGTCAATCCCACCTGGATTTTTTTTAAATATAGGCCGAAAAATCGTTCGCCCTTCAACTCACAAATCCTAGTATAGTGCAAAAACTACTTGAAACATTGTCACCAAGGAAGGCAACTGGTCTGGATGACATTCCATGTAATTTTTTTAAATTATCAGCAGAAATTATTGCCCCATCTTTGACGAAAATATTTAATTGTTCTATCCTAATGAATATTGTACCTGGGGAATGGAAACTTGCTCCAGTAACTCCAGTTTACAAAAATGGGACCAAAACAGATGTTAATAATTATCGTCCAATCCCCATTGTCCCTGCCATGGCCAAAGTATTTGAAAAGATTATATATGACCAACTTTAGAAGTACCTTAACGATAGCCATTTATTGGCAGACTGTCAATCTGGCTTCCGATCCTTTCATAGCACCATGATGGCGCTACTTGAACCTGGACAGGATCCTGTAAGATCCTAAAGGATCATGTAGGATCCTCAATAGGAACAGGATCCTATACAGGATTGAACAGGATCCTAAATAAGAAAAGGATCCTCTTCAGGAACTGAAATAGGAACAGAATCCTGTTCAGAATCCTAAATAAAAAAGTGATCTTATCCAGGTTCCTAAACAGGAACAGGATCCTGTTCAGAATCCTAAATAGGAACAGGATCTTGTACAGGAAGAGAATCCTATTTCAGGATCCTGTGTAGAAATAGGATCCTGTAAACTACGAAGTTGTTGATAGGATCCTAACAGGTTCTTGACAGGATCCTAACAGAATCTTGACAGGATCCTGTTAGGATCCTAACAGGATCTTGACAGGATCCTGTTAGGATCCTAACAGGATTTTGACAGGATCCTAACAGGTTCTTGACAGGATCCTAACAGGATCCAAACTGAGGATCCCATCTGGACCCCAACCTGGTCTTGAAAGGTTATTGATAGGATCTTCAAAAACTCATGAATAATTAATGAAGCAAAAACAAAAGAAATCAATGACTGTGAAGACATTTTATACCTGATAAAATTTCATCCTAATTTACATAAACTTTTAGCTTAGATTTTCTTCACCAAAATAAGTCGTATCGCCAAAATAACTGAAAAAGGTCTCTTTTCCCTCTTTACATGTGAATGTTTTTGAAGTCGTTTAATAAACTCGCAGCAAATTTTGGGCCTTTATCAATGAATTTCTAATTAGGATAAAAATTTCATCCTACTAAAAAATCGTTTCTTTATGTCATTCCCTTGAGATGTGCGTCTTTCTTTCATTGCATTCTTAAAGCGTTTTTGAAGCCGTTTAAAACACTCACAGCACGCCCTCGAATTTTTAAACTTGATAAAACACTGCTGTTCGTGTTTTAAACAGTACTTAACAGCCTTGATCCTAACAGGATCTTGGAAATATATTGATAGATCTTAACTAAACAACAGTAGGAATCATACAAGTACCTACACACTGCCATCTTGGATTTTATGATATAAGTCACATGGTTACCTGTTGTCAGAAACCAATAGCTCTTTTGTTGTGTAATAGTAGTGGCAAACCTGTGATATCATAAGATCATAGATGACAGCGTGATGGAATTTCACATGAGATTAAAAGTCAGGAAAATCTGTCCAAAAGTATAAAGTGTTATCAAGTTCAGAATTTACAACAAATATGATATCTGTTGCAATAGATTGAGGCATCCATATACATGTAATTTATGGAGCATTTGAGAGCAAACATTGCAATAATGGAATTAATCAATCAATAGCCTTGGCACCTTTACTAAAAGTATTTTAATTCTGGCCCTATAGCTTTTTGAAACTGATGTTGATACGTACAAGGGCATTTCAACTTTGTTACAGTATTATTCTTAATTGTAAATAATGATGCATCAGTATGCAGTTCAACTTAAAGTGTCTGTGAAACAAAAAAAGTGTTCCATTTTTTTCCTTCCATGTTACATATAACATACAAATTGAAGAATAATTATGGCGTAAAAATAACTGAGGCCACTTTTTTCGCATTAAAGAGGTCAATTTTGTAAATGCTCATGGCCAAAAGATCCTGTGACATCACATTGGTTGCAAGTTGTGAACATGTATGAAGGAAACAAGAGGAAATTAAACAAGTCTATATCTTAAAAATTGAAGCAAAGATAAATGTTTGAAATCGTTAAATTTAACAGAGTTTACGAGGCTGGACGGCAAGGATTTCCCTCCAGCCTCATAAACACTGTTAAATTTCGAGATTTCACAAATTTGTCTGCTTCAATTTTTAAGACATGAGGATGAAACTTGTGCTAGTTACTAATTCTGGCATGCTCTTTCCAATTCTGGCATTTATGTTTTGACATACCGGTACATCCAATATTTATTACTAACATGGTCATGTGACCAGTTGTTGCACTTTAACTACAATAGCTTTAGTCATCATCTTCCTGGAAAAGTAGGGTATGCTGCCTTAAAAATAGATGAAACATAGCCATCTACTCCACCATCATCAGTTTTTACAAACAGTACCCTTGCCTTTATCTGAGAACATCTGATTAACTTGTAATTTCTTGTAGATTTTACACCAGTAAATTGATACCCAAGAGTACCAGAGGACAGAAATTCGCGTACAACAGGATCCCTTGGGGCAGGAAGTCCATGTTCACATACATATATCTGCATATTGGTTAGAACTTTGACAACTGCATAACCATGTTCAGTCCTTCAGAAAATATTGAAGTTCACCAAAGCTTATGTTCTGGCTTCTCGAAGACTCAAATCCCACCAAGTAGCTTGCAGATTTGCCTCTTTTTCCATAACTCAAACTGTGATACACCTGAACACCTTTTGACATCCGCTGAGCAACACTAATAGCTATGTTGTCATCAAGAAAACCCTTCAACTGGATGCCCAAGATTTGAAATCTTGTTTCCCAGTGGAGGAAAAAACTTGATGCCATTGCTCACTACAAGTTTTGATGAACTGAATGGGGTCATTAGCTTTTCTGCAAACTCGTTTGCTTCACTGTTTCCTTTCACATCTTGAAGAATGTGGTGATTGGCATGTTGAGCTACAACTAATCTCCTGCATATCTGCTCTGGAATTCCACGTGTCCCATGAAACAAACGTGTCAGGTGTGCCAACATCGACTCAAAAACAAAGGTGGAATGAAGAATCAATGGTCCATGTTTTCTGACTTGCTCTGGTAAGTGGATCAATGCGTGGGAGTTGTATGTGCATTCCTTCTCTTGATACATGACTTCAAGCAGGCGGGTATAGCTTTGAAGCATGGTATCAGCTATGCAGATGTTCGTTTCTGTGATTACATCTTCACATAACACAGTTACACCAGTTTCTAAAAGACAATGGTAATAAAATAATTCAGCAGGGATTAAAGGTTTCAGAATGGGCAATCCCACATAGAGAAAAAGTGTTTGATTTTCACTTGCTTTCCATTTGTTAAATTCCTCTACAGGCCGGAATTTTCGCTTGAAGTCATGTGGCAGTCTAACTTCTTGGATATTCTTAGTGAATTGACTTGACTTTAGTTTGATACCGCTTCGACAAGTTCTATTAAGCCACTTTGAAAACCTCCAAATGTCCTTCAAGGACCTGGTGCATGTAGTCTAGGGATGTGTAGGATTACATGAGCTGGGGAGTGTCCTTTAATCCAAAACACAGCTTCTGATGATTCTGCAGCCAGCTGGGCATGAATAAGAGAAGCTTCGTGGTTCCTTGTTGCATAGATTTCTGATGAATGTGGTGGGTACACTCTTGTGTTTCCTCTACCTGGAAGTCTTACTCCTGGGTGTAAACAAACACTACACCAAAACCTCCCATTAAAAATCTTGAAATTCAGGGATGGGCCTTTTGCCATCAGGTCTGCAGCTTGACCACCCACAGTAAGCTTAACCTTTGGTGTGTTTTCAACCTCAACAGTGAAACCTTGTTCCAGAGCCTTAACTTGACTTACAAAACTTTCTTGTAATAATTGCATATCTGGTTTGCCCTTGCCAAACCACAGGGAAGACAAAAGGATTCTTTTATAATAATACCTCAAATTTATAGGTCCGTTCAGCCACAAAGCTTTGTATTGGCCAAATTGAGACACTCTTCGACTTCATGGCTGGTGCTCCATCAAGATGCCCGTAGAGTGTTATGCAAAAACTGCCATGCGCTTTCATTATTGCACACTGTTTTTGGTAAACTGCTCCATCCATAATGTCTTTGTAAATGCCAGGTTGGTAGACATAGCTCTCTACAAATGTTTTCATTTGAATCCAGTTTTCTGTAGATTATAAGGAGAAAAGGCAAAAAACATAAAATTAATAAAAACTGTATTTTAAGTACTAAGATTATAATAATATATATATATATATATATATATATTAAATACTGTAGCAACGGAGTAACACGGGGATGTTTTGTTGATGAATGGTACCTACAAAAGTTAGTTTCATATACTTCTAGACCCATATGCCCAAAAAGTTACGATAATTATCATCAATTTGCATAATAAACAGACCTTCACGTCTTCTCGGATAAGGACGTTAAATCGTAGGTCCATCAGTGCATGAAGAGTCACCTCGTGGATATGCCACTGATTAAACCGTTGTTAACATAATACCGGTAAGCACCTCCCCCTTTCAATGATATAATATGATTGTAATGATCACATTATTGAATGAGTATTGCATTCGTGTTTTTACAAACTGAAATCAAAATTGAGATCAAACAGTCTTTAAGTATCTATATATAAAAGAGAGATGTCTTTGAGTAACAACTCCCAACCAGGACAATCTTAAAGAGATGATATACCACAGTTAAAAACACACTTAACTCTTTCGGGTCCGAGCCTGGGGACCTATATGAAAAAACAAATATTGCATAGGCGGATCTGGACATGCCGGAAAGACGATGTTGCGATATTATGTGAAGGGATGAATGGCTTCAAAGTCAGAGCTATAACAGGGATCGCTTGACTCTTTCACTATGGAGAAAAGCTCATTTGTTTTGGCGATCGTTTTTGTTTCTTTTATTTTCACGAATTTTAAGGAGCTAAAAATCGGCTCAAAACACCCTTCCCATTCGTACTTGAAATCAAAAGCAAACACAAAATCAGCACTCAGTCATTACAGTACCTTCTTTAATCTTTCCAACCATCAGGTTTGTTTGCACAAAACACACCAAGCGACTGTGAACCGCGCTATTCTTGTCACTGCATTTCTCTCCACCACGTTTTCCTGTACCCACCCCCAATTGCATGCGTCTTTTACCCCTACAACCAAGAGCAGTGATTTGGACTCAAGCCGTTGCTTTAAAGTGACAAAAACACATCCTCATAGGTTAAGCAGGGCTAAAAGACTGCCAACTGCAGGATTTCAAGGATTTTATTGAATAATTTTTTCCTGTGTCTGAAAACACAACAGGAAAACCCTGTGAAATCCCCTCACAAAGCCTACTAGAAGCAAACCAAGTACTTTTCATCCGTCCTCAGACGTCCCAGTAGTGTACACCTGTCATTAACACAAACATTGTCTTCCAGTGACTTTTGACATTTGCAGCAGGTTATATATTTGGTATATGTCACCAAGAGTTTTGTCAAACTGATAAGCAGAGGATGGACATTTATTTCCCTTTGGCAGTGAAAGCTTTATCAATTTAAGAATGCTATCAACAGATCGTGCTTCTGACTTAGAGCCATGAAGTCGCCATTAATATTTCTTATTGACAGGGAAGCACCATCATAAAGAGGGATGTCATCTGTGTTGTCTGCCTTATCACTAGTCAAGGAATTGGTATCACTTGGAAGGCAGACATCTCCTTCATTTGTTGATTCTGATGACAAACTTTCATCTTCACTGGTATTTACTTTGTCCTCAAGAAAACAAATAAATAAATAATTAACATTGTATTTACTTTGTCCTCTAGGAGACACCTTCGTTTAATGTTGATATCAGCATGATCATCTTCATCTTCAAGAAAACAAATAAATACATAATTAACATTGTTTTTTATTTGTTATAGTAGGCTGATTGTTACAGCTGGTGGGGGCCTGATTTCAATCCACATACACTCCCCACTACATTCATATATTCTCTACATACTACACTCGACTCACCAGTTGATTTTTACAGAGGAAAACTGGAGAACCTGGAGAAAAACCACCAGAGCATGGGTGAGAAAAAAAAACATAAGACTCAACTCACATATGAAGTTGCATCTGAGAATCAAATCTGGGCCACAGTGGCGAGAGGCGAGTGCACACTGCACCAACCAGCTCCCCCTAACAATTTTCTTAGGATCACAAAACAGATGTGGTCACCATTTGTTTCCACCACTGACAGCCCATTCGTGTACCTACATGCAATTCAGGGTCACCGACAGAACATACAGTATAAACTACCAAATAAACTACAAAAACCTACGCCTAGTCGACACTGATTGTTACGTTCATTTATTATAATTATATTGTTGCAAAGTACATAATTTGTACATATTTTTAGTAGTTTGATAAAAAATTGGAATCTCTTCCTGGGGTCAGTGGTCACTTACTAAAGATAAAAAAAGAAAATTATAAATCTAGCGTTTAACTGAAAGAATCAAACCGGATTATATAAAGGTGGTAACTTACAGGAGATGGTTGCTTAACAGAGTGGTCGCTCAAAGCGATTAGACTGTACAGCCGTCTTTTCAGCTCGAGATCGTTCCAGGGATGTGGTAAAGGGGTATTGGAGATTTCACGGACCAGTTATTATTTATTGAAGGGGTTGGGTTGGAGGTGAGGGGGAGGGGTGATAATGAGGGGGAAGTCACTTGTATTTTCTTACGACACAAAGGGTTGGTCATGATTTAATTACTATCACATAGGGGGTGTAAGCCAAGTGGGCCCCCAGTCACCTCCATAAATAATGACCAGTCCCTTAGAAAAATACTGCAAACTTATTTTTTGGAAAATACATTTGTTGCAAAGCAATGCAAAAGATCCTGCATGTGCTGTGGGCAAGAAAAAAAGTGGTCGAACGAGAGGTGCAAACATTTAAGCTTGCAAACACTAGATCTTCCAGCTCCCAGGGAGGTTACCAACTGGGATATATTAATGAAAGACAAATTTATATGTAACCAGTCACTAAGCCCGTTCCTGGGTGGGCTGAGGAGGAGGCCATGCTGGAGTTGACAATTCCACGTAAAATGGTTGACAATTCCACGTAAACATACCTGAAGCTAGATTTTCATTCTTAAATAACTTTAAAACTGTTTAGTGTAGGGGAAAGTGCGCTATGGGAAAGTTATAGAGTATCATGCCAGCTATCTATCTGGACTATCCTAACTGTTATATATTGAGAGGTATGTCGACCTAAAGTACCTCAGTTTCACAGATTTTGAATACCCTTAAAGGTGTGCTATCTACTGTAAACTACAGGAAATGATGAATAATGTCTAGACACTTGGGGAAAATGTTGTTTTAGTCAAGTTTGAGTAGCTTTTAGTGGGATATCGATATTGATTCAGAGGTTACCTCAGGGATACTCTATATGGACATGGTTAGGGTCAGTGAATGATCAGGAATTCCAATATATTTCAGAATAAGATGGTTTTATACGATTTAAAGTAAATTATTTAAAGTAACAGCTCATTTGAAGCCATTTGAGACTGTTGTTTTCCCCATGACTTTGGAACTTTGAACTTCCAAAGCAACTCATCTAATGATGAGGGTGAATGAAAATGAGGATTTTGCAGTCATGCATAGAGAGCCTTGTGATGATGTTCTTTTTATAAATAACAATTCATTTAATTTCCAATACACAAATTTAAGGGGAAATAATAAAAACAAAAACTCTTGCCTGTACACATTTCCTACAAATTCCCATATTAAATTTACAATTATCTCATTCCAAACAAAGTTTTAGAAACTATCAAACGTTTCCATAAAATATGTTGATTTATAGGTGCTCTTGGTCCCATGCCAGTTTGGTATTTAAACAGTTATCACATTTCAATTATTAAAAGATTCTTGGAGACTTAATAATGGAGTAGGCTTACAGCTTAAAATTGAGTACACTTAGGGAGTCTTTTTAACTTTTTAACTTTCGGTAATAGCAGCTTTCTACCTCTCTTGTAACATCGGGCAGTGTATTTTTTTCACGATTCGGTGCATAAAGAACAGATGGTGTACTTTGGGCATGGCACAGACAGTTTTCTTAAATCGGCCTGCCCGTGTAAATGTTTGCTCTACAACCTCAGAGTTGTTATCTTCTAGGAGATGATTTTCGGGGTTGTATTTCACCTTGCAATCCTTGCCTGTATGGTTGCCATAATGAAACCGGTCAAGGACTTTACCAATGGCTTGCCACATAGTATCCCAAGATCCTTTCTTGCTGCCCTCAAACCATCCATGTTGTCATAGATAATTATCACACTTCCCCAGAGGTGAACATGCAGACTCCTCAAGACATTGTATAGCCAAGCCAGCCCAATAAGGAAAACCTGTGAAGGTGATTCTGACCTGAAAATGAAAGTTGAATATAAATAAATGTCCATAATGTGTTGTAGTTTTAAAATTATAAGCTAAAATGGAGTACATTTCGTTGCAATTTTGACGTTGAGGAAGGGACTTACCATACTCGTAGAACTACATTTAAATAAAGAAAAGCTAATATATTTATGTGATGATTGGTAATGCCTACTAGTTTACAGTTTGCTTTTTTAGAGGGGGCAGTAGAGCAACTTTTGAAACAGGCCTCAGATTGAAGGACAAAGATGAAAAATCCAATTTAAAAAACGTTGGCAGTTATTCATCTCTTTATAATGATATTTAATTAATAAATATACTATCTGGCAGGTCCCTTACCATACTCTGACATGGCAATATAATTGTAAATTCAAGTGAAACAGTCTGTGCTCATGCTTACCAATTTTCTGTAAATTATGGGTCAAAATATCATCGTCATGCATGGGTTACCAGTATATTTGTGTTCTTAAAATTTAAGCATGAGACTTTGAGATTTTTGATTGCCAAGGACTTTTAGCGAACAGTGTATATTTGTCAAACAAAAGACAAAAACAATTTAAATTAAAACTACTAGTATTATTATTATTATTATTATTATAGACTCAGTTGTATAATGGCTGAAAGGTATCTATATGGCCACCAGCACGAACAATGAACTGGTGACCACGAGACCAGTGCCTCATTCGTTTCTGTTTACCGAAGTTCTTGTGGCATGTAGTAGGGTTGTGCTCCTTGCAGTTTTCCAGAACAATTGCAATTATACTTTTGCTGCTGAAGGCAAATGTTTCCATGCCTGAAATAGCAATATGATTATGCAATCAAATTTCAAACTAAAACTTTGTAAATGTATGCGTTTCGGAAGTAGATATACTGTGAAAGATTTGTGAAAGGCGTAAAAAATTAAACCGAAAAATCTCATGTACTTTCAAGCAGCACCCCTAACTATGTGCCTCTGAATCAAAGACATATTAAATTGAAACATTTAAAACCCAATATCATTGGCTTACTGTATAATTTATTATCATGCCATCAAAAAAGGGAAATAAAAATTGAACCAGAATATATACTAATGTACATCAGCAGCCCATTACCAACTCACAAACATGTTACAGATGCATGTTCCTAGTGAAATCTGAGCTAGCCTTTTTTTAGAATGCATTTTTACATGAACATTCCAAAATGGCTGCTTTTGGTTTCACTCGTGCATCTCAAGACTTTGAGAAAAAATAGACCGCAAACCTTGACTGTTACTATTTCAGCACTTGAAGAGGTGTTTAATTCAGCGTAATCCTTCTCAAAGAAGTGCATGATTGTATGCTTGTCATGGATTAAAGCAGTCGAGTTTAGCTGATGAAATTCAGTGAGCAAGTAATGCAAGTGACCTTACATGTAGCTTAGTGGTGCACTAATATGAATAAGAGTTAGGGTACGTATTGGTTGGGGAAGAAAATGAAATTCCTTGTAATGGGCTTCTGCTACTAGTACTGTACACTACTATAACACTCCTTTTTCCATCATTGAATATTACACACCTTGCTACTTAAAAACAGCCTCACCCTACATCAGAAGAGGTATGCCATCAATGACTTTGTCCACTGCGGCCTCATTTACGCTCGCTTGCTTCTTCCTCATTGCTACACGTAGCATCATCATTACCATTACCTATAGGTTTGCCACAAATCATTTTTATTAAAATCCAATACCTCTTTTAGTAACAATTCTTATTCATAAAATTCTTTACAATTCTTTTCAACTTAAAGGAAGTAGAGGAAAGAAAGAGAACATATTTTGTGACATAGGCCTAAATCGAAGATCATAAGTAGATAATGTTTAATAATTTTGTCTACAGATTTACTGCCATCTGCATACTAAAGTGAAAGTAATTGATTGGGCTACACAGGGCTCGAAATTAACTTTTCCACCAAGGTGCCAAATGGCGACTAACCACAAAATGTCAGTCACCAGGTCGTCGGTTTTGATTGCCACTTGTTTCTTCTAAAAACGTTCTGTGTCAGTTGGCTAGCATATCAGAAAATAAATGAAGTTGAGGTCAAATGATAAGTCGAAAACGTGCGACCAGTTCTGCAACTCTGGCCACCAACACTCAATTTTCAGTCGAATGGGCAACCAGTTGATTACAATTTCGAGTCCTGCTACCTGTACTTCATATTTAATCCAACTTAATTAAGCGGAAGGCTGTCAATATCTTACTAGTTTGAATATTTTGAACCTGCTTAGGCTATGTCTTCCACAAGCTGGAATAACCCGATTTCTGGAGCTCCAAAGTTGTTTTAAAAAGAACCTGTAAACGTTGTCGTGTTTTCAATCACCATGGATATCCAAAGTTTATCGGATTTTTGGCGATACTCACTTCATTCATTGCTAAAATTTCCCGTTAAAATCCTTCATCTATTGCAACGGAGTAATCGTGCAAACTTTCAGTAGGTTTAAGTGAGATGATTTTCTCGATATTTTGACGCCGTGAAAATCAACCAAAATATCCGCCATGTTTCTCCTTTGTCACGTGGATCGAATCAGTTCGTCAGCATTTCGCGCATGCGCATACTGAGTGGCGCGCTCCAAACCTACGTGTGTAAAGTACGTAAACGCCCAATTTACAATAAGCAAATGTAAATTTGGAGTTTACTGGTTGGAAATGTCAAGGAAACTTAATGTAAACACGGAGTTCACGTCTCCCACTATATCTCTTGTAAATCAGTACAAAATTAGGAGTTTACTGGTTGGGAATGTCAAGGAAACTTAATGTAAATATCGAGTTTATGTTTCATAAACGTCTTGTAAGTCCGTATGAAATATGAAGTGTATGAGTTCGAGCTATCAAGGAAATGTGTTTCATTCCCAAATTTATAACAATTCAGAAGAAAAGGTAAGTTTTGCAATTCATTAATATTATACCGATGTACGTTTTAAATTTCTCAAGTAAATTTAATAGCAATAAAGACAGACATATTTATTTGATAATCAATAAAACAATACCTTTTCACTTCTTTTCAAGTTATATGTTAGTTCAATGCCTCCATCTACGTAATACGATTTCGATGGTGAATTATTATACATATGAAATATATTGATCTTTAAATTCAGAGTGTATATTGATGTTTTCGCTGTAGCCAGTGGATTTAGACTGCGAGCAGCCTCTCCTTTTTCTTCCATTGACAGTGGATATCAGGCCCATTCTCCTGCTCTGTCCGCTCAAATGCCTTGGGTTGTTCGCTTCGCTCGCGGCTTCGATACGCCCGCTTGTATCAATAAACCACAATGAATGGGGGGAATTGGAGGGGCTGATCGTAGTTAAGGAAAATTATATACTGACACAAATGGAAAATAGCGACCTTAAAATGTGTCTCTTTTTTAAGTTAGGGGCTTGTCAGGGTTGTGGTGATTGGGTGACATTGCTCCTTAACTGCCCAGCGTGGGAAACGCCTGGGCAGTTGTTGTTTTGCCGGAAGGCATTTTCAACTAAATTCAGTTTTTCTCAACTAATTTATCTCTTCTTTATATCCACTTTTTATGCTTTACAACTGCTACATTCCGCTAAGATCCTAGTTTTAAGCTATCTTCGATATGCTTTCCGCAGCCTCCAGGGGTTTGAGTTATTTTTTTTTGTAGTTAAATACTGTAAGGCACACTAGACAGAAAATAACTTCATTTGGAAGAACTGACAAGATAACTGTGTAAGCCTTTCAGTCTCTCTTTCCAGCCCTTACGAGATGAATATTTTGTGCGTACATGTGTCATAAAATAAATACGAAATAGTCCCTTAATAACGACTATTATGGAGGAGGGCACATTTCGTCCCGTTAACATTTCAACAATCACAACAATCGATCATTTAGCCATTTATTTATTGAATAATATTGGAGGAACATAAATGTCGGTTCCGAAATTACAACTTCACTTCTGACTAGAGACCAATTTTGGCGTAACTTAGATAAATGTTGGTCAAAATGTACATGAACCAGTAATTTCCATAGACTATTTCATATATTCGTATTTTGGAAAATGGTCAAACGAACGTGAATTATATTAACAAATGAACCTCGTCGCATGAAATACCACATCCGAATCGAATTAGCAGGAATACCAAGTTTGACTCCCTGGCAGAGCATAGGGTGTCGTTATTCTCGTCGACTATGACACAGGTTCGTTTGTTCCTAAGAGCAGCGAGAAAGCCACTGACAGTGTTCAAAAGAATTACGGTTCTTCTGGTTGACTGAAATGGCTTATAAGCCATTCAAGTACCTGTCTCCGTCCGAGCATTCCGGGATATCGTTAATATCGCCAATTAATACGTTGTCCCTGTCTTCATTAGGAGCAAACGAGACATGCCTTTTAGTAACTTTAGATGACATTGCCCAGTGACCAACCACGAAGGCAGACATGGATTGGACCAAGCACGAGGGATCTAGAAAAGGAACGAAATTATAAACGTTACGATGCATATTACGGGAGCCCACACGTACACGATTACTAAAACAGATGTGATCGTTTTGATCTGGCAATCAACTCCTTTTCACATAAGATGCTGGCGAATTATTTATACTTTCCCTCGTACCTAAAAACTGCTTACTACTCGGAACAGAAACTACATTCCCATATTATATTCAGTGAAATATCGCCATCGTTATTTTTAGACAACTTGTGTTCAGTCTCGGTTCGCACTAAGCACATCTGGCACAATGTTCTATTCATACTATGGTCGTTCCGTCTGGAAATGACATTCATATATACACTTTTATATCCTTATCCTGTTGAATGTAAAATGGACATGCTATGCCGCCAATGAAGCTTTCTGTTTAACCTGTAGAAGAATAATCGTATTAAACTTCAATAATTTCGTATGATAATGGTTTTTTAAAGCCCCTATTATCTGTCCGGGCCGAACATAGTTACATCTATTATTGAGGATGTATTATTACGCCTTATAACTGGTAACCTCTGGTATCCAGGGTAACATGTGGGATGTTTGAACTCAAAGCAAAGATACATGTACAAAAATATACATATATATATCTCCAAGGAAAATATTGAAAAACTAAGTTGCATACAAATGTACATGCATTCAGAACTACATATATAGACACCTTTGACATTAACATTATGTAATGTACATGCACAATATACCCTTTCAGCTTGCCTCTATGTTGCCCCATGTCAGACCACCTGACTTTTCCCTTGAGTAAGGTCTTTTGTTTTTCTGTATCTCAAGAGTAAATGTATCAATTTCTGTGATTGGAAAACAAAGAACTAAATCCTCTGGAGAACAGCCTGTCATGCGGTCTGACATGGGGCAACAAAGACTGGTATATTGCATGGGGTCACTAAAATTACAAATTAAACGTACATTTTAACTGTTTTATCACTCGCCTCTGCTATATCCCCACTGATGCATGACACTGTCAAAAATGCTCTCCATAATGCAGCTGTAGTGGCACTTTCTATGTCCGTTGCTTTCACAGTACTGAGTGTTCCCTCCAGCAAATAGCTAGTGGTGACTTACCCATCTTCTTCAAACACAAATGCATCTCTGCATTCCTTGTGTTTTCTTTTCCTCTCTTGTTTTGTTTTAATCATTTTAAGGAATGTATGGAAGTCGTGAGAATTAAGATCTTCATCCTGTGGAAGAAAGAATAAATAAATTTATGTAGTTTATATTATAAATGTACATGTATGTAGAATATTGTATTCAGAAATGTGAAGAACATACATGCCATTACACAATCAAACTTTGTATAGTGTTTTGTGTGTTAAAGGGGCTATCTAATGGTAACTGATTACATGTAAATGTATACTACATATACATGATATAATCTACTTTAGATATATGCAGTATCTATATATAAAAAGTAGTTTCATAGAAATGACAATTCAAATCCACTCTTCTTGGAAATCTATTAGCTAAAATTTTGTTTACATGT
Organism: Actinernus sp. WN-2022; assembly: GCA_030867875.1. Classification (NCBI taxonomy): domain Eukaryota; kingdom Metazoa; phylum Cnidaria; class Anthozoa; order Actiniaria; family Actinernidae; genus Actinernus; species Actinernus sp. WN-2022. Next base: position 53,015,957 of record JAOWCC010001210.1, read on the forward strand.
AGTACAAATTTCTGAAGTCGATAATTATGAAGTTATCAGCTATACATTTTAACTATTGATTTGTAGAATTTACATCAACATTCTCTGAACTCATGACAATCATACTACAGTAACTGGGTAAAAACAGCCTACAAATATCAGTTGCATAGATCTACGAACAGACGTTTCAGCAATATCGACCTGAACGCCTCACTTTGATGTAATGAAGCACCATTAAAACAGTAAAGTAATTTCCAAAGTAAAGCAACCTTATTTAACGTCAGTAACTCGTGACAGTCTCTTACGAGTCTGATAAGCCTGAGGCTGACGGTGTACTCACACATTACCCCTTTCCCCGTCAGAGCTCCCAATGAAGAGAATCCAAAGGTATACAATATACTCTGATAAGAGAAAAGTCAATACAGATGTGCTGGTCTGTGGCAGGAATCGAACTCTGGACCACTTGCTCAACGTGCCTTGCACTAACCCACTGCGCCACACAACTGGCATTCACAAATTAACATTAATCGTTTGCTAAAGACATGGCATGGATGTCATAGCATCATGGAGCCTGGCACACTTGTGCATGCTGTAGATCCACTGAAGGCGAATAGTCGCAGTTACACCCCGTCCTCTTGTCAGTCCTCCTCTGCTTTTGATGGTTCTCATCGTGACCTGTTCAATTGTAAGATCCGTCCATATTCCTGCCCAGAAGCGATTGCTTCTGCGGACTGTATGGAATCCATGTTCTGTGAAGCAATGGTATAGTCAGGGGTGGTCTGTTTGTAATTCCAGCATCAGCTGCAAATACAGTCGTGCACTCTTTGCATAATTGATGTGGCCAGTTGCAGCAAATAAATTCAAGAACATGTGTGTAACTGCTATGAGATGCAGGTTCCAATCTCCTGTTCTTTCAGCGCGAATGAAAACCTTCAAAGTTTCCACGTATTCAATATATTGCAACCACAACTTTGCTGTTGGTGACCTCTCAGCAAGCAATTCTCTATACTTTAGTAAGCAATCATCAGTTCCTTTCATTCAGCAACACTGGCAATTGGTATAGATTCCTTCATACAAGTCAAATCTGCTCTACTACTGTAGCATCCAGTTTGTTCTCATCGATACCTGTCTCCATTTCTGCAGCAGGTATTTCCATCTCGACATCGGTCAAGGAGTCTTGGGGATCCTCCGTACCTTCACTTTGGCCCTCTGGATGAATTGTTCAGCTTGACTTTGAATATAAGTTAAAGTTGAGTAAATGCAGGCTTCATCAGAAGGATTTAAACCAATGATTGGTAGAAGAAGCACTTCAGACTTTGGAGTTGGATGCTGGTCATCAGAGAACACATGCTGCATAAAGCCTGACCAGTTTGATCTTGGTCTTGTTGCTTTGCTGAAAATCCACCCAGAGTGCCAAAGCAGATCAGTGCATAGTTCCGATGGCAACGTGTATGGAACCTGCAATTGAAGAATTGGTTTGTAGATCACTGATGCCAAGCCTTTCTCTGGTGGGCTTATGTACTGGAAAATTGGCACTCCCTTATCCTTTGCCAACTCATCCACCTTCATACGCTATTGTCTACTGATCAGTCGCGACTTTGAGACGAGTGTGTGTTTTCTTTGGGAGAGGAAACAGCAATAATTCGCATACCGTGGAAAGTTCCTTGGCCATCTAATGTCACCACATTGTGGTCGACATTATCTGCCACCCATTGGGTAAAGGTGCTGGGAAAATACTCTGCGAGCACGTTTTCAAGGCTTTTGCTGAATAACAGTCCTTGTACCTGGTCACTTCATTGTAACCGATAGAGAATCCCAACCGTGACAACGCATTGATTAGCCACTTCGTCCCAAATACATGGTCAACCTCGACACCTAAGCCAAAAAGGATCGGGGTTATAACTGATCTTGGCCGGGCTGCCTGAAGAATGCAGGCATCCATTTCTTGCTTCGATCAACATTTGCAATGTCATCATTAGTTGGATATGATTCGGAATCATATTTTCTTTCTCTGATTTCAGCTTTTATGATCTTTGCTGCAGCAGTTACTATTCGTTCTGCTTCATCGTCGATGTCTTCTTTTCCGAGTGCCATTTGTCATTTATGATGTACTTCGCCATGTTTCTAAAGCAGACAACGTTACTGCGCCCTTCAACTTCTGCAAAGAATATGAATTCTTTATAATGCTCTTGCAGCTTTTGTTTGAATCTCTTGATCGTTTAAACCTCTGATTCGTCACTAAATTCGGTAATTTTAGCATGCAATTCTGCAAGTGTGTAAATAATAATAATAATAATGGCCATATTTATATAGCGCCATATCAACCACAGTTTCATGGCGCTTTACATATGACTGACATATGCCGTCAGTGAATTATTTCGGACTGCTTCACGGCGCTAATAGCTGCCACGCAGTTTACAATGTTGAGTGTGGTTAGTGTAATTGCCAGGCTGCTGTACCGGGTGACAATCCCCTGCTCTTTTTCGAGTAGTACAACAGGTTCTTTCACGTCCCCTTCAAATACTGATTAGAAGTAGAAGGAGACAAGGCCAACGGCTTATAAACGTCCTTGCCCAAGGACGCGGCCGGGATTCGAACCCCCGACCTCCCGCACTCTAGACCGTGCTCTACCAACTGAGCTAACCAGTGAGGCGGTGTGTAAACATCTGCATCTCCTTCTGATTCCAGCCAATGGCATAGCATTTCAAACCATTGCATCATTCCTTGATCTTCCGGTCTCTCTTGACCCTTTTTATCTGTTGATGTGGTTTGTTCTTTTCGCATTACAGTCTTGTAGTACGGTGGCCCACAGGGGCAAAACACAACTCAATATTTGGTTGAAAACACAACAAAGTTTCGTGAGACAAAACAAAGTTTTGTGGAACACAACAGAATTTCGTGACACACAACCGTCAACTGATACAAAACAAAATTTCGGGAGACTGGAAACAAGAATAGCGACGAGAGATTAGGACTCAGGTCACATGACCCTGCGGTTCCCTTGCCGCCATGTTTTGTCAGAACTGTGGTTGTTGGGTACGAAAAGATTACAAATATTGTCCTGGATGCGGCATTTCTTCACCTAAAAATTCATCAAGTGAAGGCTCGAGTGGTGTTGCTAGAAGTCTCGATACGTTTAAAGAATTTAAAGATAAAAAGTCGATTGAAAGGACACAATTAATCGACCACAAGAATATCGGGAAGAACAAGAAGAGAAAGATCATGGCAGATGGCGATAAGTCACTCGTCATTGTAACCATTGGCATCGGCGCTAACTTGACGGGCACACTCAAGCCCATTTGAGGAACGTCTTTACCTGTCAAAGTCATTATGTCTGCATCAGCAGAAGCTGTGCGCGAAGAAGCCTTAAAGAAAAGAGCAGCTTACGATAGGTCTTTCAGAAATGATCTAACATACAAACTATACTATCCAGACGGGAGTGAGGTTATAAACCTGCCAGGCAGTAATGAGCCATTTACCCTGGAAAAGTACAAGGAAGACTTAGGAAGAGGTTATAGCCGTATAACACTTCTTTGTCCAGTCCAAGAAGAATCTACATGTACTCAAGATCTCTCTCCTCCGCAGCTGCTTGTGTTATGTGTTTTATCTTTATTTGGTTGTGCGGGGTACGCGCGGAAGCTGGAAGGAAAATGGGGCGTGGTGTAGGGAAGGGAGAAAGAAAATAAGCCTCTGCCATTTAATGATATCAAAATGGCGCCTAATTCCGGAGGAGGTCTGGGTCTTGTAATCGTAACTATGCAACATGGCGGAACATGAAAGAGAGGGAAATTTTCTCTCTCTATTAAGCCATTTCAGGAAGCGAAGCAAGGGAACATAATTATCTGTTTTAGGTGTTTTGAAAGCGATGGCAATATTAGTTTCTTCGCGGAGGGAACTGGTTTGAAGCAACATTACCGAGCGATACATCACACAGGTGTTGACGTTTTGTAGTTGAGAAATGCAAGGAACTTTTCCAGGCTTTGCATAGCGAGGAAACCACGAAAGTGATACAGCGATTATCTGATTTACGACTGCAAATGGTTAGTCCATTTATTTGTTACGTATCTGAAAGAAAATAGAAGAGTTATCAGTGATTATTGTTTTACGTTTTAATTGTTAATGCTTAAGCTTACAATCGCTCACTCTCATAATTTCACAACAACAACAAGCTAACCCCTTTAAAAAAAACACGATGCCTCTCGGTTCTCCTTTTTTTGACTTTCAGTATTGCCCTGGATCAAATACGACCTATTTTGAGTTTCTGTTAAGGCTGGTTGATTGTGATCGAGATGAAGATCCCCATATAGGCTCCTCTCACCAACTTTAACATGTCTATGTTTGCCATGAGTCTCACACATAGCCACAGTTGTATGGCCAGATGTATACTTCTTTAAGGGTCCAACCCCTTCTGATTCCACAAAACCATCAATCTCAATATCATGACCTTTTCCCCCACTCAAATTCACAGAACAGTTCTGTTGTAACAGTCTCCTTTGTTAACAATGGCCATTTGGCAAGAAAATTTACAACATGCCGAAACACTTCAATAGAGTAGTTCCTGAAACCAAGTTGTGTATAAATGGGTACTTGAGCTTGGTATACCACTTCACGGGCAATAACCATCACCATATGCTGTAACAGCATCATACAGCTTCTGGATTGGCCCATACACAAGAAATAATGTAGCTCGGTGCTGGAAAAGCAAGATCAGTGGCAGATGATATTGAGATCCACTCTTTGAATTTATCCAGGATCAGCAAACTTGTGTTTTTATTACCTTGTAATTCTTCCTGTTGTGAAAAGTGGTCACTTTCAGAGACCTCTAAAGCTCCAGCAAGACCATAAGCCTTGCAGACATCCCGAATCGCTTCTCTCACACGGATCAGATTGTTCTCCTGGAACTTCTTGTTCTTGAATACCTCTGCGGTTAGTTTATTTCTTTTCATAACCTCAAGTAAGATGTAATGGAGACCTGACAAGCAATGAACTTTAAACACTGCTTCACAAAAGTAGCCTTTGTTGTGAAGGTCACCTGGACAAAGGCCAACCCATCTGTAAGATGCAGATCTTGACTTCGCTGCATTGTTTGTTTACAAGTTCCCACATCACCCACTACAGGCGTCACAAAACCAGAGGAAGAGCTCAGATTGTGCTCAGATTGTAAACAGATAAACTGACAGTATTTTATTTCATGGTCATAACATTTAGAAGCCTGACATTATGCTTACCAACAATGGCTGCATCCTGACATACTGGAGGTTCAGTAATTACTTCCTCTGTACTATCTTCTATAGTGGACAAACCTAGAATATTTTCACATTAGTTTAGCAATTGAAGTAATCACTACCACTATACTTTCGTTTGGTTAGCCCAGGGCCCAACCAAAATCATGTTGCAAACATTACTTTATTTGCCAACTCACTCTGGCAGGGCAAGTGAAAAAGTAAGTCCACATGCAAGTAGACTTATTGATGATATGTTAGTTAACTTTTTTTAAACAGAACACAAGTACATGTACATGTTGTCGTTAAGGTTTTTCCTCACCGTGCACAGGCTCAAGTTCCAACGAGGCTATTGAAATAACATCATCTGTAAAACTAATAAAACTGTTAATTAAATAGTTTGGGGAATTTTTTTGTGTTTATATTAAGCTAATATCTCCTGTAAGCAACAGCTTTCCTATGCAACAGGAGTGTTATTCATGGATATGAGCAGTCTGATACTATATTTTTGGTTAAAAATAATAACAACATATGGCTCTAGAAAAATAAATAATACCATTATTGATCAACAGCATGTTTCTTTGAAGATCTTCTGTTGATGAAATAGAAAAAAATATTGAAATAGGATTCCAATTAAAAGTACTATCTGTATTAATACAATAAGTATTTATTTCAAATAATTTAAAAATAGTGAATGCATAAAAAAATCTCATACCATCGTCATCACTATCTGCTTCTCTTCTCACTTCTACAAAAAAGAAAAGAAAAGCAAAGGACATTTCATTTGGACTTCGTTTAAAGGAAGTATGTCACCAATATTTTTCACCTTTTTGGTCAAACCTGTGATAGAATTTCATTGCTTATGCAAAAAAACGCTCCTTGGACACTAAGATATACGTAGTTATGTTAATGTTCGAGAAAGAGAAGAAGTTAGAGTGAAAGATATGGCTAAACATCAAAGACAAGCTCAAAACTTGAAAACGATGGCCCAAGTTTTTCGTAATCGTAATCCATTTCCATCCTTGCAATCCACAGCCACACGAACTTTTCTATAGCTCTACTTCACTTACAAAGAACATTCTAACAACTCTAGACCATTATTTCTAAGATTCTCTTAGTTTAAATGGGGTTTTGAGCTTTTCAAAATGTTGCTAAATAGCTGACATAATCCCTTTAAGTAATCTACTAAAAAAAATGAAGGATGTGATAGATGTACATGTAGTCACCATTTATATCTCTTGAAGGATAATCTCTCTTGCCTTCATTTTCATTGTCACTATCAACCTGATCAATTACATCTGTTTGCAGCTGTCTCCTCCACTGCATAGCACGTTGAGAAAGTGGCGTATTAGCTAAAACAAAATCAACAATAACAATGAACAGATACCGACGTGTATATCGTTACAGTTTCTTTACATCCATGAGGGATAGCCATGCAGATGAACCACGTTAAGATATATTCACCTGACACAGTAGGCAGCTCAAGTTCCAAGTCCCCTCTGCGAACTTTTTTCAGTTATTTTTCTTTCTTCATTATTAAATAACGACTGGGTACGAGTCAGACCTAGTTCTAAAAGATCGATCGAACTTGTCACAAAGTCAATCACAAATTCGCCGAAAATATATTTGTTCGACTCGAAAGAAAACTCAAATTTTGACAAATGGCACCACAAGGAAGTTTGACTCGACGATGAACTTTTGGAAGTGATGAAATGCTTTTAAAATCCTCATTTTCTTGACTATTGCATCAGATGTGTACACAAAATATCTGTGCAAAGCCCGCTTCGAAAGCTGGCGGCGCGTCTGTTAAAATAGTGCATATGAAAATTAGCCAATCAGATTGTAAGAAAATTGGCGGTTGTTTTAAAAACAATTGTAGAAACTCTTGTACCCAGGACCGCGCTGGGTCCATCATTGGTTCAGCAAAGCAAATCCAAACTGTCAGTGATTTTACCAAATCTATTTTTCTTTCTTCTACCTCTTTACAACTAAACACGATGCATAAAGAGAGAAACTGAACATCAATGCTCTCCTCGTCGAACATTTCAAGACTCCTACGGCTGGCTTCGTTTTTCGAAATATGATCAAAATTCAGCAACATATTTTGGCTCATATTTTTAACCACAAACTGACAAAGGCTCTATATCAGGCGAAGAGACACCATATTATGAACGGATCCATCCGAAGGACTTTTGGTTCTTAGTGCTGGATGATCGAATTCGATGACATTTAGTTTTTGAGATTTGCTTGCCTGTGTTTGTCGGTCCTTGCCGGGGAGTTTGACTTTTAATACCTGTTGTTATACTGTCGTCGAATATGTCAATGCTCCTGCTCACACGACTGCCTTAGTTTTCTGAAAACAAAAAGGCATTCGTTCAACAACGATCAAAAGTCTCAAGTGATACTTTTACATACACATTATTAGTACGTCTCAGTAACTGTGTAAATACCTGTCGTACTGTTGATAAGGATTTCGATTCCGGGCACAGCTATCAAGCGAACTGTTGAGTTCTTGACAGGGGTGCTGTGGCAGTCAGGGCTCCAACATCATCCCAGAAAACTTGTTTGTATACTTCACTTGACTCAGACGATATATCATGTAAATCAGCCATTTCAGGCTAAATGGCACAACAGTCCTGATGATTCGAACGGGGTTACGACAGCTACATTACTTTCACCACTCAATATATATTCTGTAACGAGGTGTGTTCGAATGAGTGAATTCTTGAATGCAACGGTGTGACACGTGACCTATCAATAAATTATTACATGCCTGTTTGTGACACCCTTTGGTCAATCGTGCATTTTGTCGGCCTTTATCAGTTAACTCTAGAACACTGGGTGCTGGCCGATTTGATATGTCCATTTAGCCCTAAAATGGTTTTGCGTGTTAATAAATGGATCGATTCCCGTCCTAGATGAGGGCCTAGGTGGGGTGGGGTGGGGGGGGGGGGGGGGGGGGGGGGGGGCATCCCTGTTAATAATGTTAAATTCCAGGCACATAGTGTTAGTAATTAGGTATGTGGGGTATGTGGTTAGCAGAATATCGCTTCAACCCGTGATTACTTTCTCACAAATGCATGGAGAATCTGCGAGTTGTCAACTGTCATGACATTTCCGGATTAAAACACTCTCCCGTTTCTTTTTGCTATGGCTTGAAGCAGGACAATTCCTCCGAGGCAAGCAGTTTATTCCGGTTGTGACAGTCTTGCTCATCGCAGCCATTACTTAAACAAACAGAAACCGAAAGATGGGGAAACCGTTATCCGAAAAACTAGAGAGCATAAGACTGGTACTGAATGGTAAACCTCAAGATATTTAAAGGAAACACTCCTTTAGCGAATAAAAGCGGAAGGCAATTTAGTTTCTTGTTGGGTGCAAGCGCAACAAACTACCCCGAGTGGCATGTCAGGAGAAAAACGAATGGCTACTATTCTTTAATTTATCCATTTCTGATTAATGGCATTGTTGCCTGGGTAACACCTGTCTCTACCATAAACCCCATCATTGTACTTCAAAAAAGAGTAATGCGTATTATAACTTTTTCTGACTACAATGATCACATTAATCCTCTCAGTGGGCATCATCCAAACACTTAACTTTACCCCAACCACCAATGTGTGTAAGTATAAGCATTTTCTAATATAACGACAATGCTTTTTTTATTAAGTTTAACAACCAATTGTTTTACAAAATTACACTAACCCGCAATGCAGCGAAAACAAACCTCCAGATTTGCCTGCGTTTGCACGTTTCTTTCTTGGCCTGTTAATCTGTTCTTCAGCTCGATCATCGCCGTCATTCTCATCTCTGATGGAATCTAGAAACAACAAACAGACTAGGTGAGAGCACAAAAGAAATGATGCCCAGCGAAGTTTGAATAATATGTAATTGCAGCCGCTGGATTCAGATTGTAGTGCTTTCCAGATTAATAAATGTTGATTATAGTTGCACCAAGTCATTGATGTCAGTGGTTGTTTTGGATTGCGCTTCTGGCGTTTCATGGCTTGTGGTGTATATATCATACATTTCGATGCTATACAGAGCGCGGTATTCCAACGTTTTTGTTATCCAATTAAAACGCAGTGAATACACCTTTTGTGCTTGGGCGAATGTTGTCACATTTTATATCACATGTCATTTCCTTGACCAATACTTCTTTCTTCAGCGTAACGCTCGAGACTGTTGAAATAGAAAACCTTACGTCCTCGCAATACATTTTCGTACTATATTTGGTGGTGCAGGTGCGCCAGTTCATAAAAATCGCGACTACGAGGCCGACCGAACCTTCTTTCTGTTTCGTTTATTCAAACAACACGTTTTAAAAAGGCTCCACCGGAAGATAACATTTGTAACCCTAGCTAAGTCGAACGATCGATGAGATGTTTCTTTTTTTTAGTCATTCTCTTGTTGTTTGAATGCATGGACATTACTGTTTATTATATCCGTCTACTAGCCCGAACGGGGTGTTTCTAGATTTTTTGATTTGTTGATTAACCAAAAAAAAAGATAAAAGTTGAAGGGTGAAAGTCCAGTTAATAATATTTATTTTATTGCTTGGTAGATAAAATCCTAGTGATTGTATAAGATATTTTGAAATTCCGCGTATGAATTTGTTAGTAATATTCACAGTTTGCCAAGCTTGTTTCCGAGGTTGTTCATAACATAGCTTGTACATATGTGGACGACGGTTTTCTCAAGATCCCTGGCAGCATATTTCTTGGTCAAGATCTTAAATCAACAAACCAAGTATTGTTGTACTGTTTCTTCCGCAAATGTACACACAGCACTATGGATGATCGCCCAGCTGTAATCTATATCCACATGTCTAGGTGTGCATGCCTTGCCAGGATACAGCTTTGCCACGTCTGACTTAAAAGACTGCAAAAAATAGGTGTTAGTGGCTATGTTGTGACAACTTGAGAACATTTCGGCGACAGAAATAGGTGGCATTCTGAGTACAGAGTGTTCAATGACTACAGAATACAGCAGTATACGCTTGGAAGTATCGCACAAGTTCTGTGATATTTTCGCTGTTGCATCGATGAATACTTTTCCGCCTGTAAATCATGAAAGTCTCAAATCCCCTTTCGTCCCCCTCCGGCCATCTCTTCTTTGTACGAAACCAGCGTCTCTCTGCATGCCATCTCTATTATCTTCACACTGGCGGTCTTGTCTCTGCATACCTGCCTCGAGGTGTGACGAAAGCAGTCCTCATCTATCAGTGCCAGCACTGCTATACCAACAAAGTCCTGCACAGTGCTCCAGGACACTCCCGCAACTCTAAAATGCATTTCTCATGCTGCACCGGTCCTGCTGGATAATCTTCAGGACACTTTCATAGCGCTGATGGATCAGTGGAGAGATCATGCCTTGTTAGTTTTGTTGGTGGGAGCACAGTTTCTTGGCTGTCGGTATCTGGGGCTGGTTCTTGGGGTTCTTCCAGCAGGGCGATCTCTCTATTCTGGAGTTCTTCGGTTTTCCGGTTTTCCTCTATCAGTTTGCTCTGCATGGATCTCAACCTTTCCTGTTTTCTTTCGTTTGACGCTGTCAACTCATCAACATCTTTATGCATTCCCTCTACTCGTTGTTGGGGGGCAGGAATGCTGTTGGAAGCACCGCGCAGGTTGTCAATCTCTACAGTGAATCGGGCATTCTGCTTTTTGGTTTCTTGATAGGCTTTTGTGACTGACTTCTAGCGAGTCATCAGTTGGGTGTATCTCTTCTTGTAATCAAGTTCTGGCTCACTGTTGCTCTCTGATGAATCAGCTGGCGGTTGCGGCGATGGAACGTTTTTTGCTGGCATCTTGTTTTTTTTTGGTAAAGGGCATTGGCAGTTTCGCTTGTCCATTACAAACCGAGCAAATGTTCATGTAATGGACTAGCGTGTGTCCTTTTCGAAGCAGACGGTACACTTGGTCACTATGGAAGACATTTTCGCTTAGTTTACTTTTATCAAGTGACCTATAGATCGTTTGCTTATGCTTTTATACTGCTAATTTACCTGTTTCCTTTGCAGTTAGTTCGTCTTTCATAAGCGAATCAGGTGATAGATTGTTAAAGCAGAAAATCAATCAAGTGCAATTTTTTTCGATCCTTTAGTTTAGTTGTTATGCTTTCATAATGCTAATTTACCTGTTTCCTCTGCAGTTCATCATTTATAAGCGAATCAGGTGTAAGATCGTTAAAGCAGAAAATCTATCAAGCGATTTTTTTCAATCCTTTTGATTAGTCGATATGCAATTTACCTGTTTCCTCTGCAGTTCATCATTCATAAGGGAATCCGATGCAATACATTAAAGCAGTAAATCAATAAAATGCAACTGATGTTTTCAATCTTTTTGTTTAGTCATCGTGGCCAATCATGTGCACAATATTCCAATCCTATTGTTTATGTTGATATATAAGTTTTATATATATCCTAAAAATTAATGTTTTTTTCTCCACTACTTTTCATCATGCGTTATACTGACCTCGTTACTATCATTGGTACCTTGGATGCGCTTTTTGCACATTTTGTCAAATGTGAGTTTTATCCTCAACAAATATGTGAGTGCGGAGCGAATATGACGATCCAGAAGAAAGGAGCAGTTAAAGACGGACAGGCCTGGAGGTGTTCCGATGCTGTTTGCAGGAAATTGGCATTCAATAAGAAATGGCAGTATTTTTGAAGATTCCAATGTGTCTTTAGGCCAGTGACTTCTCGTGATCTATCTTTGGTCAGTCGATGAGTCCAATGGAAGGATTCAAACAAAACCGTAACTAAGTGCTATTTGCTGTGTTTGTTCGAACAAAATAGCAGAGAATTCGATCACAATAGATTATTGGCGGACCAGGAAGATCAGATAGATGTTGAGATAGATGAATCTATCTTTGGACACAAGCAGAAGTACCATCGTGGGAGGGCATGCAATGGGCCCCGTGGGTGTTTGGAGCTGTAGAACGAGAGAGTAAGCGAGTTATCATGTGTCGAGTTCCGTACCGACGTAGACCAACTTTGTTTCCTATCATCCAGCGCCACATTCTGATAGGAACAACTATCTACTCTGATGACTTCACACCCTACAGAACCATTAATCAGCTTGGCTACATTCACCTTACCGTTAACCACTCCGAGAACTTCGTAGACCCATTCACTGGCGTACATACCAACACCATCAAAGGTACATAGGGCTGCATTAAGCGAAAGCTGAAACGCATGAACGGCACCCGTTACGACCATCTTCCCAGCTACTTAGACGAGTTTATGTGGAAGAGACAGGAGAGACGACTTCGCTGCCATCATAGAGGACATCGCTGCTGGCTACTAAATGCCAATCCAAACAAACGGGTCTTTTAAGAGCCACCAAATTCAATAAAGTAAATTGCCTATTTGCTTCTTGTGTTCATTAACTGAACTGGTATTTAACTGTAAGTGTAAGGGCCGATCTGCACTAGCGACATTTTGTTGACTGAATTCTTTTATTAGTCCAAAATGTTAGACAATCATCCGAAAATGTTGAGTGCAGACAAGATTTCGCAACACAACAAAACTTGCGCCATTTTTGACAAAACAACACATGCAGATCAAAATTTGTTGTGATTTTGTCGTTCCAATTCTTAAGGTAAGCCACAGCTAAATTGCAGCAATTCGAAGTCCACTGATATTAGGTTGCCACACGTGCTTACGCAATAAACACTTAAGTTAGCTAGCCATGTGACTCGAGACCAGTCCACAGCAGAGTATGACGTAACATCCAAGATGGCCGTCTTAAGATGGCTGCCCGTGTGAAGTCCATGTGAAGCCAGTTTATTGGCGTGTTTATCAATTTTATCGAGGAAACAATCAGGTGGTATAAAGTCCTGAAAGTGTAAAAGCATGTACATGATTGTTTGAAGCATTTTAGAGAAGCTTTATAAGGCAGATTATTGACCAACAACCTACCGTCTAGTACGACAACACGTCAACAACCTACCGACAACCACATGAAATCGGCCAACAACCTGCCGACAACCTACCGACAATCTACCCACATCCACATCCTAATGACAACCTAACGACCGCAATATTGACTATTACCATTTTGAAGTATCCTATCATAATACTAATTGACTTTTGGTGGCAATGGTCCAAATTCTGCAATCCACTTTCTACTAAGGATCAAATCTTGTGCAAGATTTGAGGCAGCAGTTGTGTCATTTTCGACAACTTTCATGACAGGATCCTTAAGATTATTAATTATATCACGTAGAACATTACGCTTACTGCGTTCCTCGAGGTCCTGATAAGTCTTGTAATGAACCTTCCCTACTGAATCTGAATGGCTTCTCAGTTTGACTTTCTGCATCCAGTGCATTGTTAGTAATAGCACAAAACCATGACGGTTCTTGCAGGTATGGAATAGGTTATGATATTTGCATGAACAGCCCCACATTCCAAATACCATTTCACAATTCAAATATAACTAACTTGTCCTTGAAATGAAACTATCATCATATTGAGAATTATTTCTTAGCTTAAAGGTACGACGACTTTCGTGACAAGGTTGAATAGCTCTCCAATTCCTCCAAGAATGGATTGGTAAAGCGTTGAATTGTCGCCAGTAGTGACTCTACACTCCTTTCTTCGCGAGTGAGAACTGCTGTTACCAGATTGTGATGCCGTGTCTGAGCCTTTGAGGAGACACCCGCCATATCCTTGGCTTGTTCAGCAAGTTTGGAGTTCTGGAGCGATTAGAAAGAACTTGGTTCGAGCATTTGGATTGAGAGTGATCCCTACTAATCCTCCAGAGCCTTTCATCGAGCGCTTGATATTCTCAAGGCCATTATCTGCACCTACTGCGCAAAACGGAACATTAGCGTTCTTATTTACCACCCAGTTCCCCTGCACAACAGCATAGATCTCAGGGTCAGATGTCGCAAGTGACTGCATCTCTGCGAGATAGAGTGGGATCATCCGAGCATAGTTCAAACGATCGTGGGAGAAGAAATATTTAGTAAACATATCTAGTGCCTTAAGGTGCAGCTCCCAGTCTCCGGTTCTCACTGCTCGTATAAACTCCAACATCTCCATAACGATGCGCATATACTGCCTCGTCACCTTGAACATCGGGTGTTTCTCGTTAACAGCATCAAATTCGGTCAGCTTATCTATGATACGCTGTGACTCGATCACTCTCTTCAATTCAGCATTCGCTTCATTCACTTCTTCCTTTGTTCCCTTGGTGCACGCCTCTGCAACCTGCTTCGACAAATCTTCGATAGTCTTAGTGTCTTCCTGAGAACTTCCGAAGGCGTCTTGGTATAGCATAAATAGCGCTTGCAATGTTATTACATGTGCTGTCTCTCCTCTCTTGATGTGGTTCCCATCTAGAATCTGCTTGACTGTGACTGGACCATAGAGATCGGATTCAGTCCAGCACATGTCAAGCCCGCTGCTCTCGACGAATGCTCCGATGGTGCGCAATTGAGCCATAACTATGTGGAGTTTACCCGGACGGAGAATCAGGTGGTCTAGATCACGTCGAGCCTTCTGGAGCTTCTTGGCTGGCTGGTAAAGCCCCATGTCAAGGGAAATGATTGTCTTCCTGTCCGGTCCTACCACCTTTGTGTTGATTCCTTGCGCCTGCATAAGGATGGTCAGCAACATCTGCCACTTATGTGCTGGTACGGCTATCAAAGGCGGTGCTGCGAACCGTGTAACATGCATCGTATCACTGATAATAATAAACGAAACATATTTTAGTATCAGGAGACACTTCTCATCCAATGGTCATTTACAGTAGTGTACTGTAAATTACTTTTACATCAACAACCTGGGCCAAACATAAAATAAGATAAATAGTACTCAACTTACTTAATGAGTGAGTTGTATCCGGACCACACAGGCACATGCGCGGGTCTGACAGGCTCTTCTTCTGCTTCTTCTTCTGCTTCTTCTACTGCTTCTTCTACGAGCTCCACTGTATCCTGGCAACGGCCGACCGGATATCTCGTGAAACTGCGTGCTAGGAGCCATGCATAATCTTGTAATCTCACTGTAATGGGTAACTCGTCTTCTGAAAATAGCCCAAACGCGCGATACACTGGACTGTTATGTTATGTATAATTACAGTAAAATGAAGTAGAATGAAATGTTTCATAGCAAGTTTAGAAAGTAAGGCAATTTTCAGTTCAGATAGGGGATGTATCATTTATATGCCCTCATATTTTTATGTTTATGGTAAATGATAGTGTGTCGCATATCTTACCCACATGTCTCAAACGTCCTGCTTAAAGTAGTTTAAAAATATAGTACGCACAATAATAGCGATGTTTGATGTTTCAGGAAAGATGCGTAAATGAAAACAGCCTCGCTTTCATGCTATAAATCACGTGACCCTTGTTAACTGAATTAATCCTTTTCGTTGCATTTAAAACACTTTTCTATGCATATCTGACAAGTTTGTGATGATTTGTAGGTTAACATAACAGTTATAGGCAATTTCATATTCCAGCCTCGCTTTCATGTTATAAGTCACGTGACCTTTGCTAAAGGTTTAAAGCTTTTCATAGTATTAAAGACACTCTTCTACGCATATCTGACAAGTTTTGTGATGATTTGTTGGTTTTTAGAAAAGTTATAGGCAATTTGATATTCCAGCCTCGTTATACACATCACTTTTTAAACCCTCTGTTTATTTATTTATTTATTTATTTATTAAGCTTCCAACAGTATTAATATAATACATTAATTTAAACAATGAGTATACTGTTGAGGATGGACTAGACAGGTGGATAACACCTATGGATTAAGTCCTCCAGGTAAAATCAATATAAATTGGAACATAACAAAATAATACTTACTAAATATATAACTATGGTTTATAAAACTATATACACTGTAAAATATTATGAATAAAGACAGCAGGATTAATATTGAAATTACAAATGAGAGGCATTGATAAGTCTGCACGAGGTGCATCGGCACCTGGATACCCAGGTACATGTATTGTTAATGTCAAAATTATTGATAAAAAGTTCAAAATAATGAAGAGAAATAATATTTTTAAATGAACTGTACTTATAAGATAATCTGGCCTCAAGTGGTAGAGCATTCCAGAGTGGAATGACACGGTTAAAAAAGGAATAAGCACAGGTCTCAGTGTTGCAAAATTTAGTGCTAAATAATGGACCTTTGGCAGCATTTCTAGTATTTCTAATTGGAATGTACGGTGATAAATACTTAAGAATATCAATGCAAATTAAACCTATTTTACATTTAAATAAGAAAGAAAGGTCGAGTAATTCTCTACGAAAAGATAAAGGTAAAAGGTTACAGGACTTGAGTCTGGATTTGTAGTCAGAATCGGAACAAGTTATGAATTTAGTAGCTCGCCTTTGGACTCTTTCGAGCTTCAACAAATTACGTTTGGTTGCTACTGACCATACAGGAACTCCTGTTTCCAGTCGGCTTCGAACTAGGGAAAGATACAAAAGGCGCTTAGCGGAGCTATTGGTTCTATGACCACAGGTACGTTTGACAAAACCCAGAGAGCGGTTGGCTTTTTTGGAAATTTTATCTATGTGGGCATTCCAAGTAAGGTTTGACGTAACGTCAAAGCCGAGGTCACAATAGACCTGTGTAGGTGTAATGATTCTGGAACCCATACTGTAGGGGTAGATGCATGGATTAGAAGACCTTGTCACTCTAAGGATTTTACATTTAGATGTATTAAAAGACATGCCCCAGGTCTCACTCCAGTGCAATAGGGAATCAATGTCTTGTTGGAGTGCCAGACAGTCATCAGGAGTGGTGATTTCTCTATAACATTTGGAGTCGTCTGCAAATAGAGCTAGAGTGGAATTAGGTGAGAGACAGCTGGGAATGTCATTAATATAAAGAAGAAACAGAAATGGACCTAGAATTGAGCCTTGGGGGACGCCAGAGGCTACTGGTAACCAGTCAGATGAACTACCTTCGATTACAACTCTTTGACGGCGGTCAGTCAAGTAGCTATGAATCCAATTAAGTAGGTTGCCATTTATCCCAAAATTCTTAAGTTTGTGGATAAGGAGAGAGTGAGGGACAGAATCAAAGGCTTTAGAATAATCTAGGTAGAGAACATCAACTTGACCAGCATTATCAAGAATTTTAGAAAAATAATTTAGGACATCTACCATCTGTGTTGTGCAGGATTTCCCTTTAAGGAAGCCATGTTGGAGGTGATACAAAGAATCCTCCAAGAAAGGGAGCATGCGATTTAATAAGCATCTCTCCATCACCTTACTGACACAAGATAGTAGGGAGATAGGACGATAGTTGTCCACCAAGTCCTTGTCATCTTTTTTGTGAACTGGAGTGACATTGGCCTCCTTCCATGCTGATGGCACAACTCCCAAAGAGAGTGATTTATTAAATAGAGAACAAAGGGATGGAGAGAGTTCCAAAGCACATTCCCTAAGAATTCTAGGTGAGAGCCCATCAGGACCAATGGCTTTGTTAACATCAAGGCTCTCTAAAATCTTTCTAACCTCTGAAGTTGTAAAATGAAAAGAACTCAATTGAGGATTTACAGAAGGTAAGCAATCATACGAACTGGGAGAGAGGTTACTTAAATTGAAAACAGAAAAAAAATACTTATTAAACAGGTTGGCTTTCTCGATAGAGGTTGCTGCGATCTGACCTAATCCCTTAATTACTTTAGGTAAGGAACGTGATTTAGTTTTAGTCTGGAAAATAGACCAGAACCGCTTAGGGTTATTAAAAAGATCAGAGCTAGCATTGTTGATGAATTGATAATATTTAGACTCTACAAGATTCTTTAAATTATTAGTTAACTTACGTAGTTTCACTTTAAGGTATAAGGAACTAGAGCGTTTGGTTCTACGCCAGAGTGTTTCTTTCTTGTTGGAGAGGTGAATTATTTCAGAGTCAATCCAAGGAGGGGAAGTAGAATTTTTGACAGTAACTTTGGGGATGATGGTATCCACACAACGAGTGACAGTCGTCAGCCAATTGATCCAGTTGGTATTGATATCACTATCCAGGAGAGACTTAGCGAGGTTGGTATCAGCCAAACAAGATCTAAGATCATCAAAGTTAGCCTTCTTGAAGTTGTAGACAGTACGGCGCAACTTATGTTTTCTTGATCCCATAAGATTGATTCCAAAGGTTATAGTGTGGTGGTCAGAGTCAAAGGCAAATTCATGGCATTCAGGCACAGTAAAAGATTCAGGGAAATTTGTCAAAACAAGGTCTAATAAATTCCCAAGTCTATGGGTGGCACAACCAACTAACTGGGTTAGGAAGAAATCGTCGAGAATAGCACAGAATCCATTCTCCACCTCATTTGTTGATGAATTAAGTTGCCAGTCAATTGAAGGGAAATTAAAGTCACCAAGTAGGATGTAGCGTTGTATTCCAGAGGTTTCAATGTTTTTCAGAGTTTGTTCCAGGTGAATTAGGAAAGTGTTCGTACAGGAGGGAGGTCTGTAGGCAATAATCACGGCGATTTTAGGGGATCCTGGAACTTGCAGTTCGCAGACCAGAATTTCGCTGTTATCAGGACTAAGATGTGGCGAACAGACACATGACAAATGATCACGACAAGCAAGGAGAACGCCACCACCTCGTCGACCGACACGATCACGTCTGAAGATATTATAGCCAGTAGGTAATATTTCAGAATTATAAACATAGTTGTTGAGCCAGGTTTCTGTTACTGCTACTAAGCTTGGAAGTTTAGAATATACCAAATGTTGAAACTGAGTCAGCTTGTTCGATGTGGAGGAGATAGATTTCAGACTACGGGCGTTGAGAAGCAAACAGTTAAAGTTGGAGAGTTCATTCTTGGTGTCTTGAGATGCACTAACAGAAGAGACATTCACAGACGAGTCAATGCTGCTTGAAGTGGACGAGTCTGAGGGGGAAGGAAGCTGACAGGATGAGCAGAACCAATCGTCCGTCGACAGGCCAAGTCTAGAGTATTCATCATCGGGTAGATTTTCACACCTTGCGTGAAACCACGAGGAACAGAGATCACAGCATATTGCCTTTTGGTTGGACTTGCAAGGTCGAGAACAAGTTCCACAGGGAAATTTAACTGGTCCAGGGTTGATTAAGTTGGCACCACACAGTAGTAGGAAGGTAGATCCAAGTACATGTTGAGAGAGACGAAGAGATCGATAGACAGAGATGTAGTTGTTGTTGACGAAGTGACGTGGGCGGCCATCTTGGATTGAAGGGACATGAGGGATACAAAGCTTGCTTGGCTTTAAAAACGTTGAAATAACTGCTCCACGATAACTCTTGGATATCGAGAGAGACTTAATGCTACCGTCGGACGCATAATAGAGATTCACTAGGTTTTTAGACCCTTCTAACAGTTTAGAAAATTGCCGACAACATTTTTTTTGTTCCTTAGGGTTCCCTGTATGCAACGAGACTAGTGGCTTGCTTTCTTCATTAAAATCCCACGGGACTTTTTTTCATTACATATGCTGCCAGACTAAATGGGCATCACCCAAAACCCTTAACTTTACCCAACCACCAATATGAGTATGTATAAGCATTTTCTAATATAAAGACAATGTGTTTTTTTCTAATTAAGTTTGACAACAAATTGTTTTATAAAAATACACTAACCCGCAATGCAGCGAAGTTTGAATGATTAACAAATCACACACATTTGTCCATTGTCTCGCTGCGCTCGTTGTTTCACTTGAGTTTTGAACATTTTATGACGTCATTTCTATGATCAATACGAGTACAGACAATGGAAAAATGTGTGCGATTTGTTTTTTACAACAAACTTGCAACTTGCAAGGGAAGCGCATTGAAATTGAGGGACATTTTGGGAAAAGCGGTGAAAGAGTGAAACCGAATACACCATCAATAATTAACTTTTCAGAGTTTTTATTGGTTTATTTTAGACAACAAGCAGAATGGATGCTTCCTATTGGCTAAATTTAACACTCAAATGGCTTCTGAATAAATTAAGTACATGGAGCGTTCTATTAAATTCTCCAGGTTTACAATGTAATGTACTTGGTTTAGAAGAGAGTTTTCATGAAAAACGACTATTGTTCTGAGGGAGAACAAAAACGTTGGCATTTTCAATGCTACAGGCATTGAAGATAGCAGTTGGGAATGCATGAAAAGCCATGGTTGTGGACGATAACTGAACTGAAGTGGCAGTAGTTGATGCTGAAGAGGTCGCCGAGGTAACGTTCTCCGCGGCTCGGTGAGCTTCTAATATCCCTCCTCCAGTCTTCAAGGCACTCGAAAGGACACCAGAGTACTTCTTGAGCTGTTGAGCAGACGGTATTGCGTTATAGCTAGCGATGCCCTGCTCGTTGGCGTGCCCCGAGATATTCATGATATGGCGAGCTGGAATTTCTGCATCTGACCAGATCGTAATGGCGGTCGCACGAACACAGTGATTTGTGTAGGTTTTGGACAAACCAGCGCCTACGGAGATCTCCTTCATCATGCTTGATAACTTGTTGACCCCAAGAGATTTGTTTTCATACCATACTGCGTCACGACTGTGGAAATTTGGCTTTGGTCTTTGAAAAAATGCCTCTTGATTTGGATTCAACTTGCTAATGTACTTCTTCAAGCACCAGAAGGAATCGCCGAGCTGACCAGTGGAGTAAAGCCTTGTCTGCTTTTCATGGCTTGACTTACCGGAAATCCCTCCCTGATGGTTCTTCGGCAGCTCTTGGTGGCACATGGATGGAAATTCTTTGCCATCAGAATCTTTATGAAAAGAAAAACTGTCATGGCGAAGTTCGCGTTGTCCTTCACAACCACGACGGCACCAGTAGAGGGCGACTATAAACCAGACCCGACGAAGGAGTCCACCAGGACTTTCCTTGATCTTTGTGATGTCATTAGGCTCAATTACAGGCTTGTGGTTTATGTTTTCTTTGCCTTCACGCCTGTTGACTTTGAGTTTGCACTCAAGCATTTTGTTGGACCCTTGAAAACTCTCTGATTTTTTATCAGCTTTAAGTGGATGTTATTTTGTAGCAAAATGCCTCTCAACGGCACTTCTAAAGCCAAGAAGAGAAGACCTACTGTATTCTTCTCCTTTTTGGTTTCTTGCCTCGGCATAGAAGCGTCTGAATGTTTCGTTCAGCTCAGAATCTGTCATGTGTAAAAGTGGTTTGGTAATGCGACGTTCACGGCACCAATCTGCAAATGACAAGGAGAAATAAAGTGAGTACAATTACGTGTGTCTTTCTTGCTTATTTACTTTCAAAACTGTTATTTAATGTCAGAAACATGTTAATTGCGTGTTTCTATTTACCTTCAATGGTTTTGATAACCCATTTAGTGTTTCTTTTTGTGCCTTTCGCTTCGGCACCAGCCACAAGATCTTTGAGGTCGTCCTCATGCAAAAGCGCAAAACGAGTGCTTTCTTGCACTTTATTTTCAATCTCTTCTACTTCAAGAACCAGTTCTTCGTCTGAAAAATCTCCCCAAATGTCAATGTTAACATTTGGGAGCTCTTCCGATTCCATTTCTCTTGAAAAATGGAACAATTTTTTTAAAGAAAGACGGCGCGAGGAAATGCAACTTGTCTTACATGTTACGTCATTTTCAATTGTATGTACTCGTATTGCACATAGCGGAGAGCCAATCAGAAAGCGAGAAAATTGGATGTTGTTGTAAAATATGAAATTGCAGCCGCTGGATTCAGATTGTAGTGCTTTCCAGCTTAATAAATGTTGATTATAGTTGCGCCAAGTCATTGATGTCAGTGGTTGTTTTGGATTGCGCTTCTGACGTTTCATGTCTACCTTTGCTGCCAGAACGGCCTTGTCTTCCGCCTTGCATTTAGGCAGATATCAATAGTGTTAGACTCTATGTTTCCCTTAATAACTGGCAACACGGGAAAGTCATTTGGTACCACATCCACAATCCTTTGCGGTCTCCCATTGTGGTGTATATATCATAAATTTCGATGCTATATAGAGCTCGGTATTCCAAAGTTTTTGTCATCCAATTAAAACGCAGTGAATAGACCTTTTGTGCTTGGGCGAATGTTGTCGCATTTTATATCACATGTCATTTCCTTGAGCAATAGTTCTTTCGTCAGCGTAATGCTCGAGAACTCAAGCATGTTAAGGCCTGGTTCATTTAACGGAAAATAGTGTACGTTAAAAAATGTTTGCTGACAGAAATAACAGTTTAAACAAAACCTAATTACACCGTAATACTAATATCAACTTCCTTAAATGTGTTAAGTGGATGGTTGTCGTATCACGTGATCGATGACGTCATAATTAAGTGAAATGCGGCTGCGTCGATAACATATGAATATAAAGTAACCCTGCTAAAACATTACTCCTCCCGCAGTGTTTCAGATCACGCTTAGAGAACATGACTATCATGTAAAAATAAGGAGATATTAAGGGTACAAAAAGTCACGAAACATTGTAGTCATCTTTTCTAAGTTGATTTAGGTAAAAGACTTCAACCTTAACTAAACATATCCACTCATCATCCTAGCTGTTTTAAACTCGGAGCCGCGTTTTGGATTTACTGATTTCGTGTTCTAGGTCACGTGACAGATCACGTGACACGTTTTACTACAAACAAACCACTTAAGGTAGTCAAGAATGGCGATACCTATTATCGTGAGAAACTTGGCGTACTTACCATACTCGGCTGTGCTGATATAAGGAAAACAGTTTTTACCCAAAATTTGACCCCTAAACCAGGCCTTAACATGCTTGAGAAGATAAATTAATATGGGTTTAATTTAAACGAAGAAGCTAATTCCCTAGACTATTGAAATGGAAAACCTTACGCCCTCGCTATACATTTTCGTACTATATTTAGGTGCGCGAGTTTTTATCTTATTTTTCATTCATTCAAACAACACGTTTTAAAAAGGCTTGGACTGCATTTAAATAACTTTTTCTAAAAGAATTGTAAAAACGAAATATAGTGTTGATCAAGCCTTAAAACTCTGTTTTGTAGCGAAGGTTTATAGTATATTATGGTTATTTCAAGATTTTATATGAAATACTAGCGAATACGTCACTCCAAAGGGCTCGTTGTGTAACAAATGAAATCTTCTTATTCGTGTTATAAAAACTCAATAAATATGCTTAACATATATGTGCAAAAAAATGGATATTAAGTAGAATAATTTGGGACTCAGTTAAAGCTATTAGAAAAAGTATAACTCCACCCGAAGATGACATTTGTAACCCTAGCTAGTCGAACAATCGATGAGCTGCAATGTTTCTTTTTTTAGTAATTCTCTTACTGTTTGAATGTATGGGTATTACTGTTTAGTATATCCGTCTACTAGCCCGAACGGGGTGTTTCTAGATTTTTTGATATATTACATGTAAGTAATTACTGATTGTTGATTAACAAGGACGTTTATAATATTTATTTTATTGCTTTGTAGATAAAATCCTAGTGATTGTCTAACATATTTTGAAATTCCGCGTATGAATTTGTTAGTAATACTCACAGTTTGCCAAGCCTGTTCATAACATAGCTTGTACATATGTGGACGACGGTTTTCTCAAGATCGCTGGCAGCATATTTCTTGGTCAGGATCTTAAATGAACAAACCAAGTATTGTTGTACTGTTTCTTCCGCAAACGTACACACAGCACTATGGATGATCGCCCAGCTGTAATCTCCACATGTCTAGGTGTGCGTGTCTTGCCACGTCTGACTTAAAAGACTGCAAAAAATAGGTGATAGTGGCTATGTTGTGACATCTTGAGAACATTTCGGCGACAGATATAGGTGGCATTCTGGGTACAGGGTGTTCAATGACAACAGAATACAGCAGTATACGCTTGGAAGTATCGCAAAATTTCCGTGATACTTTCGCTGTTGTATCGATGAATACTTTCCCGCCTGTAAATCATGACAGTCTCAAATCCCCCTCCGTCCACATAGTGACTTTCGTCGGCTACAACGAGACTTGCTGAATGTAGTCAAACAAGTGTGGCCTTTTATCCGTGACATGTTCGGGAAATCTGCCATGTCCTCCTCGACATATTTCTTGCGTATAATGCGTATACCTTCGAGTGTATCCTCACTAGGGCGCTCTCTTAGATTTTGTTGCAATGAAATTTTTTGAAGAACTTTCTTGCTACCCACGCCATTAACGTTTCCAGGAGTGAAAACATCTGGGGCATCTCCTTGAGGAAACGATGTCCCACCCTGCTTGGATGCTCGAATGCAAGCGTTTTTGCAAGACTTTTCGTCGTTCTCCTCCCTTCTGGTGTCTTGGATTTCCTAGATAACGCACCTTTAAAGTGCGATCACCTTCGTTTTCTATACGCAACTGAGCTATCGTTGTACATCGTGGAAACGTGCATTCCAAACTGCCTCTAATGTATGGAGCCCCCTTGATTCTTGATTTGTACTTTTTAATCCGATTTTCGTTGACTTTGAAGGTACAATACACAAGGGCCGAACCTTTCGATAACGCACGTCTTTCGTTAGACCGTGTCTCCACTATTAGCTTTCGCAGCATGTCATCAGTCAGGTAAGTCACGTTGTCAGGTATTTCCTTTGTAAAGGAAATTGATACAGCATTGATTGATGTTTTATTAAATGAATGTTGTATCAGAAACACGTTCCAAAATAGAGTGCAATATTCCAAAGTTTAAATATTTGGGACAAGTGGTTTAAAATCAGCTGAACATTTACACACATAAATTAAATTCAGTAATATTTTGTGCTTTCCAACAAATGTCTTTTTCAATCTCTCACTACCAGCAATGCTATGATGGAATCAAATGGTATGTAACATATTTTCTTTCGTTTCCTCAGATTTTCATCTATATTGTCACCCTCATCCTTCTAACCCTGTGTCTTCGGTAATTACCGAACTCAGACCTGTGTGTTCGGTAATTACTGAACTCAGACCTGTGTTTGGTTTCCTTGTCCCTGGCATGTACATGCATTTTCGCTCAATGTTTGTTGTTCATTGTTCAATCTGATCAACACTTTTGAATAGATGTTACACAACTTATAAGACTATTAGGCCAAATATTATACGGTCCCATTTCTTACGCCAAGATCCCTTCCAATAACAGATTTTGAAATGGTCTTCATTTCTTTCTACTTCAATGACTTTCCCAATAATCGGTGGTTTGCATTTTTCCATGGCCACTGCAACAATCACTCCTACTTTAAGGGAGTCCAAGTGATTGGCAATCTATGTTACTCGTCCTGAGCGAATAGTGAGATTCTGGTATCTTCCAGTATAAACCTTAAAAAGGCACAACAAAGTTTAAATTCTAAATATTCTCACAAGTACATGTACCTACCAGTAGAAATGTTTACTATTCATTATCTAATAGTACATGACTGGGGTTTCATTAATTTTGAAAGTAAGAGTAGAAGGCATAAAAATAGCCGTACAAATCATGAAGCTTTGTAGAGCCTTCTATAGATTTGATTGTTCCTGTTATACCCTTACATTTAAGAATTATAAAACACTTTCGTGTTTCCATAGAGTTATATAGAAACACGAGTGGGAGTTTGAGAGAACGAGAAATGGCAATGGAAACACGAGCCCAAAGGGCAAGTGTCTCCACGGCTATTTTGAGTTCTTCCTGGGAAAACATAATTATTATTTTTATTTCCTTTATAAAACAACCGAGTGAAAGTATGGTAAAACAGCTGTTTTATTAAACTGTCAGGCAACAATAATGTCATAAGGTCAAAAACCAAGTCAACTGTGACTTAGTTGTATTTATCGTAAACCCGAGTTTCGCTAATAAATCGCAAACCTCGTGCACATGTGAACATTCTTCGCTGGAACTACCTATTATTAAAGCATCGTCGATATCGTAGATAACTCTAATATGACGAAACCTTAAAGCCGCGTAAACTGGCTTAAGAATCATAGTAAATGTACGCGGTGCTAAACTGTACCCGAAAGGTAGGCATGTAAATTCGTACATTGTGTTTCAACAGCAGAACCGTAGAAATCTACGGTCGTGACTATTAATAGGAATGCTAAAATATGCGTCATTAAAGATCAACTGAGGCCATGTTAGAAAATAAATTCATTACGACAATGGGCTGTCTCAACAATAGCACCCTTGTCAACCTCCCCGTTAATCAAATAACGTTCTGATTCCGACAAAGTCGGGGCCTGAGGAGGCTTGTTTTGCTCCGGCTGAGTCTCAAATTCGAGACGATATCCTTGAATAGTTTCATTGAGCACGCAACAATCAGTCGTGATTTTAGACCACTCATTAACGTTGTTGGCCAAATTACCAACATGGGATGAGACACTCATAGGCATGAGTTACTTGTCTCGACTGGTTTCTGTCTCCTCCTCACCTTTCGTCCAAGTTTCGGCTTGATAATTTCTCGGCCTCTGGTAATAACCGTTGCGGCTCGAGCCTCGCTGGTTCGACCTCAGCGTCCTTGAGCGTAAACAATTCCCGGTAGAATTGTAGTTGTTGTAATTGCCACAACCCCGACGTGAGCGATAGGCAGAACGGGATCCTGCACCGCTAGTGATCTTGTCATCCCCAAACAGTAACGTAGAAACGGGCTGACTGGGAGCATAGCAACTGAACCATTTTGCTGAGCTCAGGCTTAAGAAGCTCGCGTCGCCTCAAAGA
Organism: Actinernus sp. WN-2022; assembly: GCA_030867875.1. Taxonomy (NCBI): domain Eukaryota; kingdom Metazoa; phylum Cnidaria; class Anthozoa; order Actiniaria; family Actinernidae; genus Actinernus; species Actinernus sp. WN-2022. The sequence goes on from JAOWCC010001210.1 coordinate 53,042,749, forward strand.
CATCTGCAGTGATAGCATCGGTAAGACAGGGTAGAAGGGGGGTGTCTTGGTGTAGCAAGGCACCACATGACGTCATTCTTTCCCTCTCTTGAATATTCATTGAAAGCACCAAATGACATCACGTGTGACACCAGCACAAGAGGAAGACCTTTCCCAATAATTCTAAGTGTCAAGTCGTTGTCCCACTGTCCCGGGACAACAGGACAACAAAATTGTATGCATACTAATGAGTATAGCTGAGAGGCCGGGACAACCACTTTGACGAAATAATTCTAAGTCGTTGTCCCACTGTCCCGGGACAACGGGACAATCACTTCGTCAAAATAATTATCAGTCTCAAGTCGTTGTCCCACTGTCCCGACAACGAGAGAACGATGGTTTATGTGACACAACAGTAGATATGGTTGGAATGGAATATTTATTCGCGATACGGTGACTTATTGGAATGATACATACCATTCTGTATTCTATAATCGTTTTCTGAATAAACACATATGAATTTAGCTTTGTAGCAGCGTAAATGAGTATATAGATCAGAAGCAGCATTATATTGTAACCAAGTAGTTGTGTGATGCCACGATGGGTTACTAATTATAATTAGTAAAGCTCAATTCAGAGCCTAGGAAATGAAAGAAATCAAGTTCTGGCTATTATGAGTTTTTCAAGAATGTTAAAAGTTCCAATAATTAATACATATGCTGATATTTTACTTTGCGTGCACAGCTGTTTGTTAAAGTTTTGTTAACAATCCATGTCTCGCTGCATAGACATCTGGGTCCACAATAGAGCACTCCGGGAGATCTACTGGACGTACTTTTATGAACGCCTTTTATGAACGCCTTTTGCGTTCCTCTGGTGAGTAGCCAGCCATTTCTTCAAGTGTGCCGGACACAGTGGTTGAAGCTTTGTCGAATACAATTTCGTGGCTTTACATAGGGCCCTGGATGAGTGAGTATGACTTTCGACAATTCCTCTGTCTCGTCTATTTCATCGTCGTCATCCTCAATTCCTTCTCTGACACTCTCGCAGCACTTGATTAAAATGAAAAAAAAGGGCGGATCACTTTTGGAGAACCCAGGTATATTTTTGTTTGAGAAGTTTATTTAATAATTTAACAATTTAAGGAAGCCAAAAAAAAGAAAGAAAAACGCTGGTCGAGGGGACTTGCCCTGGACTTGGAACGAGTAAGATTACAAGGCGCGCCCTGGCTTTTTTCTTTCCTGCTTTTTCTTGCTTACATGATTAAATAACGACTGGTGTAGCGGCTACACTTAGCGAAGTTACGACGACGATTAAACTCGCTTGAGTGAAAGCACACCATAGGGTTTCGATCGGGGATATCTTACGAACAGACTTCAGGATGAACGTGTGTTGTAGATATGTTTATTGCAAATATTCGAGAACTATCATCCGTGTCTAATCGTAAACTGAAATCAATAACGTAGGTTTAAAAATCTAGAAAACTTAGGCTAACAAAATACATAACATTCCAATCATTCCATTGAAAACATACATCATTTTAGCGAAGCGTGATATACAAAAATGTTCATAAATCAATGGATACTATGGCTAAATATAACATAAATCTCATCGGGCAGAATTCTATTGTTCTCGGCGACATGTACTTACGGCCGAGAGGTTAAAGTGAGGACGGAATAATTATAACATTGCTAATTATTCTGCGGGAGAGCGATTGTGATTGGCTTCTGACAAATCGGTTTGGGAATACTCTACTCCCACATCACATGAAACACATGTCAATTACTGTCAACTGCTCGCTTCATGGGAATACTGGACTCCCAAAGCTCGTTAAAGACGTTAAAGAAGGTCATCACACTAACTAATGTTGTTATATCAGAAGCCCATTTGTCATTACCGCCCCTGAAGTTCAAAAGCAAAGCCTTTCGTCTGTTCGATCTTGTTATTTCCTTGGTGGGCCAATTACACATATACAGACTTAAAGGCTTATCAATTCAAAGTTTAAGATACCTTGTTTTGTAAAAGTTTTGGGTTAAATCCATGATTCGAATCGCCGCTTAGTTTATCTCTGAGAAATTAAAGAATCGTGTTGGTTTACTTTTTTTTCTATGAATCGTATAAAACGGAGAAAGTTATAACTTTGAGATCGCCGGTGCGATGTTTTAGCTTTTAAATACTTCTAGAGCAACCTCTCAATCTGAAGTTTGAATTATTCTGAATACAACGTTATGATTTACTTTTGGCACGCTAAGTTTATAGATTATATTTAATGCTCACTAAGATTTGTTTTGTCGCGGTTGCCTTTTACTCAGCTTTAGTTTGACAGTACTTTGCCGCCAACTCGGCTGGGCGATGTTTTTTAACTTTTAAATACTTCTAGAGCACGTACGAACATGAGCAACGTCTCAATTCGAGGCTTGGATTATTCTGAATAGAACGTTATGATTTGCTTTTGACGCGCTAAGTTTATAGTTTTTATTTAATGCTCTCTAAGATTTGTTTTGTTGCGTTTGCTTTAGATTGAATGCACTTTGCCGCCAACTCCTCCGGGGAGATCTTTTTAGCGTTTAAGTACTTCTAGAGCACGCGGGAATGCAGTGATAGAGCGAGAAGATTTTGCTTTTAAAGAAAACCATCAACAATCGCTCTACTATTTGTAATTATCGAAGTCCTGTTATATCGATCAGGGATCGATCAGGAGGCGACTTCTCGAAAGAGTGACGGCTTTACTTCCACTAACTTCTGATTCACTCAAACAAACAAATTACTCTGGCTATCGCGGGAATGCAGTGACTGAGAGGGAGAAGATTTTGCTTTAAAGAAAAACATTAACAATCGCTCTAACATTTGTTTTTGATGCTCTTAAAACGTTTTCTACGTTGTTTATATTCGTTGTCTGTTAGTTTTCATTTTCGCTTTCTTTGGTAGTCAGTTATTTCAAGAGCAAAAAAACGGTGCCGCATTTCCTTTCCGTCAAGACAACTAGAGCGGAATCATTCTTTGGTAATTTGAGTTATAGAGCAAACTGAAATACAAGAAAGGTCTCATTTTAAAGCTGATGATTTCAAAAATTCGTTATTGGATTTGTTCATGGTGCGCTTGCGATTTATACGTTGTTCTGTTAGTTTTCATTTCATTTAACAATAACTTTTTCCAGGCCGCCTTTAAGGTCACTTCACAGCCAAAACACCACCTACTGCGGAATCGTTCACGGCTGTGGTAGTTTGAGTTCCAGAGCAAACAGAAATACAAGAAACGTCTCATGTTAAAGCTCACGATTAATGAAAAACCGTTTTTGCATTTGTTCATGATGCGCGAGCGTGTTTTACATTGTTATGTTGGTTTTCATTTTCACTTTACAAACGCCAAACCATATCCCATACTACGTAAAGTTTCCTGGACGCTGTCGAAAATTTCGAACTCGCTCAAACTGTTCATTTGCCACTGCCATAGAGCCTCTCCGTTAATGTTAAGATAGTACAGCGGGTCTCGGCCATCAGGTACTGATATGCGAAAAAGTGTTGGAGCGATCGGGGATTCTCTGAGCTCTGAAAAGAGCTCCGTCCCGATCGGCATTGGACATTTCGTATATGGAAGTCATAAATCACAGTGTAGTTCGGTCGCGTAACAAATTGGAATGATTTCGCTGTGTTTGACTGTTGTTTTTATTGTGGTTGACCTCCAGTTCGGCGTTGACAACGGTAGCCAATGACGCTGTAACCGGTCTATACACCAGCGCTTATTTATTTTTAGAACAAAGCATTGGTTTTCACACCACGGTTCCTTAAGTACTGGCTTTACCTAATTACAGCCGTAATTATAGGCGGCGTATGTGCCATTGTCTGATGGGGAGGAGCTAAGGCCTCAAAGCAAGACCCCCGGGAATTTAAAAACCCTAAATTTAGCAAGCGAATTTGTGGCGCCCAGATGCGTTCTAGAAAACACGATTTATATAAGCATAATATCCGGCAGATTTAAACGAAAAAACGTACACGGGTTAGTAAGATGTCAGTCTATCTTTTCCCGTGTGGGCCTAAGAAATACGACAATCAGTCAAAGAGAAAATTACCCTCAAAGTCACACATTAGCCATTTCCCCCTCTAAATACTACGAAAAACAACGATTTTTAGGTCAAAATATATAAGCTTATTAATACGCGGAAAACTTTTATATTGAGCAAAAATGATCGAATGATATCTGTTCTACTAAAATCCGTGTGGGCCTAATGCATACGGTATTTAGTTTTTCCGCAAATGAGTGAAACCGTAACCTCCCTGACGCGTTTGAGACCATTTCTTTGTAAATTTCATCACGATTCATTGAGTAGCTTTTGAATTTGGCGCTGATGACTATTGAATGTCCCGGATGTATGTCGCGTCATTCTGCCCGATGTGGTATATCAATCATACATGAAAGCATAAAACTACTAAATAGTTTCTAGAAACTAAGACGAAATTTGATGGCATGCTAAACTTAGCGGAAACAGTACAACCATTGTTCATGCCACGAGGCCATGGCTAAGACATACATTGTGTTCTTTAAATCACACATACCAGGTGATCTCGGAAAGCGCGCAATGCATGATTTCCGTGACCGAAAAAAGAATCAATCCCTAACATGACTGCGCGCTTACAAGCATGAAAATCTGGCGGCCATTAAAGGCATTATGAAAGGGGTTCGACTTTAGATGCCTTTTTAGAGCTATTTCTTGAAGTAGAAAGTGCATTGCTTTAAAAGGAAAGACACGTGTAAAGATATATTCTGTATAATTATAGCGTTTGGTATATATATACACTGTGACTTGGCAAAATCGACGAATTCTCCCGAGTGTTGTGATTTGGCTCAGGCTCGGAGATGGAACAACATTCAACAGCATGGCATTTTGCAACCGAATCGGAGTTGTTTTGGACCAAATAACTGGACACATTCTTCATTGAGGTTTGAACAATAATCAACTTTATATGTCTTGATGTTTATGGTAATAAATCAGCTTATTTTATTACTTGTGTCAATTTTTATGTTTTGGCGGGAACTTTGTTATGTTGACCCGGCCTAGCTGTCAATATTTACATCTAGCTAAGCTTTGCCTAGGGCCGGGTATTTAAAAATCATGGAGCCGGCAATTTGATGTAGGTCAGTTGATATGGCCGATAATATAACTGGGTGCGTGCAGCGTTTGCCCTTCTTCAAACAGCTACAGTAATCTTCTTCGTCATTATCGTGAAATTCCTTCACATAAGCCCGAAAATGTGAAAATAAGACCCTGGGGAAGACCGAGAGAGATCGAGTGGTTCGGAGGTGATTTCTGCATGTTTTCATGAAAAACTTGTCCCTAGTAGCCGTTCATCAGGGCTAAAGCATTTATTGCCGAGTTATCTGCTGAAGAACTTAAGAAACATTGTTTGCCTCGTTTGAGTAAATTAGTCAAACCATGCGAGTTTTTGCTTGAATGTGCTAACACTTCAAGAGGGCTACAGGTTCGCCACATTGCTTCTTGTTTTGAGGAAACAAGGGATGCATTATTGCATAAGTATCCCGAACTAGCAGTCCCTTTTTTTAACGAAAGCCCAACCAGTAAGCCATCTTCATGCAACTGTCATATAGTGGTGATAACAAGCAAGTGATGATGGCTTTTGTGCAAAAAAAAACCAAGCATCTCGTGTGTGAATCTATCTTAAAAGGAGAGATTGAACAGTTACTTTTTAAGGACATTCTTATGCCAATGGTGTATGCAAAACACAAAGGAAGAGTTTTAGATTTTGGCTGTGGGCTTGTGGGGTCACTGTGTATCAGCCAAAGGGATACAAGACATTTTATGAAATACATGGGGGAAAAAGATTTCTGAAGTGTTGGGGATTAATATCTTCCCCAAAAAGATGTCATTGTGAAATGTCTAAATGCAAAGAAGGAAGCATTGAGTACACAGATAGGCCTTACATTCGAGGAAAAAAGTAATGGGATTGTTGTAGCTACTGTTAATGTGGCCAAATACTTAGAATACTTGCTTTCCAGGTCAGGAATGCAGAATGCCATTACTTTTGCCAAGGGAGCATTGATAGTATACCAGTTCACTGACTTTGCCCATGGTTGAAATTGTCTCGTTTTTCCACTGGCATCACAACATCCAGACTAAACGTTGTGGAACCATTCAACTTGCAAAGTCTTGTTGTAACATGTGTGGGGTTTATCTGGGACAGGATGACTATGATACACTAAGTATGTGTTTCAAGGGTGTGTACGAACAGATTGAAAACCTTGATGCAGTCAAACCCCCAAATCAGATAGAGCCCATCAAGATCTATACAAGATGCAGTGCAGATGAAAGCAAAGAAGGCTTGACACTGGTAACAGTTCTGCAACGTTAACATATCCAATCTGTGATGCCCCAGAGCACAGTACCAGTTAGAGGACATGACTCTTGTTAGTACTGGCCCTGTATGGACAGTTCAAGATGCTTAGGAACTGGCTGATAAATATGGGGCTTGGTTAAGTGGAGGGTTGACAATGTTCAGAACAGGCGTGAATTTGCAAAGTCCCACCTTCGCAATCCTGGTCATGAAAATTTGGTTGGTGCTATTAAATCTGGTCGACTACTTTCCTGGAGCAGCACATCTTGCTTTTTGGTCAGCAGAATCAATAATTATTACTGGACGCATTGGTCAATGTGCAACTGGTAAGTCAGTTTTAATATTACGAATACAGCAAGGTAACAGGTTTTACCAATAATTAAATCCAGGGGTAAATTCAATAAACATTTACAGTTGTACTTTACAAATCTGGCCATTGTTTTCATGCCAGAAAACAATACTAGCCAGAAACGTTATTAAAACTACATATACAACAGACTGTAAATGTTTCATTGAATTGGCTACAGGATAAAATTATGCAAAATTATGCTCTCTAGGTGAGAATATTTGGTTACATGGAGAATAGCTTAAAGAGTAGACCTTTCATTAAAACATCCAAAAATTGTTTGTGTCAAGAGTGCCTATAAAACCCTGAGCCCAGTTTTTTGAAGCAAGGGTGAGCATTACCCCAGAGATAAATTGCTAACCCAAGGTTAAAAATGTACAGCTAAATAATTATTACATACATGTATTTAAGGTTGTCCTAGGAATAAAGTTAACCTTTCCTGAAACAACTGGACTTGGGTTGAAAAAAATCTACCCATGGATCTGTTTAATGTTTATCCTAGATTTAAGGAAGGAATAGGTTGGTTGTAAAATGATAAAGCTTCTATACTTTTCACTAAGGGCTTCTGTTCTCCTCTAAACCATTCTACAATGCACTGTCAACACTTGCTAGAACTGATAAACAAAGAAGACTGTTCATAAAATTTGATGAAATTTGAGTTTTGCTTTTGGAGAGAAGATGCCTGTTATTCTTGCTGAAGCTGGGTTCACTGGACTTGTTCTTGGCATCTTAAGAAGCTTCACTAGTGGCATTAGTTCTATCTATCATACTTTACTCAACACATCTTCTTGCTTACTGGCTGCCAATTTGAATGCACTGCTCGACTACTTCTTAGCTTTCAATTTGTTGTAATTTTTGGTACAAGCTGTGTCCACCCATCGATTAAGCAGATTGTTGTCTACACCTCATACTACATTGACAAGGGCCAGGAAGATGGTGAATTGATTGGTGTGCCACTTAAATTCAGCAACTTCTCTGATGCAGTAATGGGAACAGCCCACAAATATGCCAAGCAGGTTACCTTTTTATTCAGTGGGGTAGGCAGGGCACTACAAGCTCCATAGAATATCAGAAGTTAATTCTCTCCCAGCTTTTCAAAATGAGTTGTGTCGAAATACCTGACAGAGAAGGACAGCATGATGAGGTCCATCAGATGCAAAGGTATCCCGAAACGACAGCACCCTCTGAATGACCAAGATGATGATGAGAATTATGCTAAGCGACAGAAGAAAAAAATCGGTAGGTGTTTTCAAATGAACTGACCCATTATTCGTTAAATCCTGAACTTATGTTTACGTGTTTGTAATAGAATATCAAGTTTGTAATAGAATATCAAGCCATTAACTCATCAGAACGTCGCCGAATCCGTTTCTTTTTCAACCATGTGATGGTGATGAGCATTTCCAATAAATCTCTCTCTGCTGATGTTTGTAATCTCCCACAGTTTGAACGAAAAGTCAAGGTAAGAACAGAAGGCAACCGCGAGAAAGTTTTAATAGCGTTCCGAACAAGTGGGATTCCGAGACCAGTTGGCTTTCACAATCAGGTTCAACCCCAAACAACAGAATTGTGATCACTTTGCACGAGGAGCCAGAGAAGTTGAAACTACTGGAAAAACTGTCCAATGTCAAAGTACTGCATGACAGTGCTCAGACTGGAAACCTCTTTGTTGGACAACTATCCACATTTTGTTCCTTTTGTTCGGGAAGATCCTCACGAAAGGTTGCCGATCCTAAAGGACCCAACATTGGTTCGTGCTGCCCAATATTTGGCCATTCTTGAAGTTGCTCAAGATCCTCGAAGTCGGGAAGATATTCCGTTTGTGGTCAAAATGTTTCAAGGGATCGAGATGGCTTTTCGTAGCAAGCTTCGTAAACGTTTCGCCATGCTTCTTCCGCCGATACTGATAGTCACGAAGAATAAACTTCTGTAACAAGGTAGAATCCATGATAGATAAATTTCATTTCTGTTTGACTGTAATGTCTTCCAAAGTACATAAAATAATCAGCTACATGTATTAGAGTTGACACACGCACATGCTAAGGCCGCATGTTTTTTTATCAACAAACAAGAAAACTAAGCACGCAGGGTTGTATGGATTGATTCTTTTCTGGAAACGCGATTCGCAATTTCATTGGCTAACGCGAATTCGCGAGATCACCTGGTAAGGCTTATACAACTAGATAAATCCTATCAAATAATTGTACTTAGATAACGGTCCCGCTTGCCGTGGCTATAACCAATAAACTCCAATTCGACACAAAGGTTACTACTGCTGAGATACTTTAACGACTGATCTAAAGCACTACTAAAACGAACTAACGGATGCGGGTTGGGACGTCTTGAACAAATCATAAGATATAATCATAATGTCATTACGTGACAGAAGAAAAACAGTAACGAGATATTTCACTAATCGAAGACTGACCACAATGACATCATGACATTGGCTACGAAAATAATAACGTAAATAATATTTGATTAAATGTCCGGAGCGGCTGACAAGCCGCTTACAACTGGGTAAGAGTCCGATATTTCACGGTTAAATATGAACAGTATGGCGTTAAATGTAATGATATATTTTTAGAGAAGTTATATGTTCTTTATCATATTTATGTCATGTATGAGTATTGAATAGCGATATTAATGTGGCCATATACGTATGG
>JAOWCC010001210.1:53652186-54008536 GCA_030867875.1 Actinernus sp. WN-2022
TTAAAAAACTCATGAATAATTAATGAGCATGTTGTCCAATCAGATGAAGCAAAGCAGTCACGTGCATGCTTCTTTATACCTGATAAAATCTCATCATTCTAAAAAGCCCGCGGAGGGATTTGACTTCTGTCCCAGGGGAAAACGGGGTTAATGATTGAGACAATGGATAAGCACCTTGCAACTCTTGGAATTTCTATTGTTGTTTCAGCTTTCTCATTGAATTGCTAATTAGGATGAACGCTTTATATAAAGAATACTAATGAACATGAAATTTTATATAAAGTTTCATCCTAATTAAGAATTCACTGATAAAGACCCAAAGATGGCAAAAAGTACACGGAACATAAGGTACCTAGATAATAAATTTTGCACTAAATTTACTAATATCAGCAGACTACCGAGATACACAGATAATATTTTTAAAATGAAGTTATCCAACTCACCATTACTTGTTTACCGAGCCACTGTTTAGTTCCAATTATTAAACCAAACTCAAAGCCGTAAAATAATAAAAACGTGCATTAAACTTACATATTTGTAAGTTTGCATTGCGTTCAAACAACATAGTATGTTAATTTCTCATGTCATTCCCTTCAGATGTTCGTAATCGCAAGCGGTGATTACTCGAATATTTTGCATGGCGTTGTGAATACAAAGGTTCAATGGTCCATTAAGTAACCATTATAAGTTTTTGAAGCCGTTTAATAAACTCGCAGCACGTGTTTTATCAGGTCTAAAACTGTCGGGCTGCGCCCTCGAGTTTTAAACCTGATAAAACACAGCTGCTCGTTTATTAAACAGTACATAAAATGTAAGCACATTTCAATCTGTAGAGGTGATGTTCATAGAAGTTCTTGAAAGGTTCTTCAATTTGAAGTGGCTACATTTCATGATATGTAATTTAATTGTTGTGGAACTTTTAGTTATTTAGTTGTTCTTGGAAATTATTTATATGATCTCCTGTACCGTGCTGTTAAAAGTGTAGAACTGACGCTCTTAGGAGATTTTAAAGTAACCTCCTTTCATGATATTGGATATGAAACTTTAATTATTGACTGGCGTTTCTGACAAAATGAACATGTTTGAAAAAGAAGGCCAATGTTTTGGAAAAGTTACGCCATATCGAAAATTACTGATTTGCTTTAAAATACAGACGCTACTAATAGTCTAGCTACAACCGCTAAAATCGAATTTATGTCTTGTTGCCCAATTCCTTTGCAGATTTCAAAAACTGCACATTGAAACTGTAGTGTAGTGAAACTGTAGTGTAGTGAATTACTGTAGTGAATTATCTACAACGGTGACTTTTCAGGGCAGTGTCTACTTGGACATGTACATGGTTTCCGACCATTCGATTATTATAAATATTGTCCCTACTATCACTTTAGCGTTCAAAACTATGAAAGATAAAGAAAAATGTTGATGTGGAAACGTATTTCAGTAATTGACCTGACTACATGTATGCAAATGCGTATAATCAGCGGTTGACCTATTATTATTTTGTTGTTGTTATTTCTAAATTTGTTATTATTACCAAGCTATTATTAAGTGTTATAAATATTTCTTATAATATATACTCAACAAAATATTAAGATTCTGATTGGTCAATAACGAATGCATAAAAAGGTTATTGAACACATATTCGCATACTCGTGAAAGTATGAGAACTTTCCAAATATCACTCAGTTGCCCATACATCATATCCCGTACAGTACTCGCGTTCATGCGATTTTCTTTACTTATATATTGCTATTGCTGGTTTCAATTACCGCTATTTACTTTTACTAATATTTAGCACTGGTTGTTACTTTAATTTCGTTTACTATCTATTGCTGCTATGTTACTTAATATCATTTTTCTTTACAATATACATGTCATTACCTATTATTACTACTACAATTACCATTTATGATTAGTCGTTAGCTATTATTACTATCATTCGTTTTCCCTTTCTGACTTTCTTTATTCCTTACTCGCTTTAAAATTGTAATAATAATTATATCCTATAAACTTCCTAGATGAGCACCTGTCCAGTTGCTCGTAAAGAAAACAAGGATTATTGACATATCAGTAACTCTACAATTATCATCTATTATTAGTCGTTATTACCTATTATTACTATCAGTCGTTTTCCCTTTCTACTCTTTTATTCCTTACTTGCCTTAAAATCTGAGTACCAGTCGTTGCTAAGGAATAGTTTTAGCCTCGCAAACTCAGAAAATGAAACAGTAGGAAAGAATTATGTTGAACACGACTCCTAGGTTAAAGTCTTTTAGTCTGATGATTTCATCAAGTGACGTCAGATGAGGTCATCAAATCAAAAAATCCCTATATTCTCCAAATGAGGAACCTACGATTTAAGGTACATAACTTGATCATGCGTTTGCCTGAGTACGACAAAAAATTAAGATTTTACAACTGTTTTCTTAATCGGTTTTCAAAATGCTCATGCTCAATTTTGTGGAAAATTTAGTTTTTAGGATTTTTTGCAACCAGAATTGCAGATGTCAAGAAATCAACGCATGCGCAATTGTAACTGTTTGTGTGGTTGTGAAAATAGTTGCAGAACTGTTGTTGTAGTAAAGTTCACAAACAAGATAAAATCCGTCTTCTGAGAATGATCTGTTTTGGTGCTTGGCTGAAATACTCCAGTCTGCAACGAGCTTGATGTGGAGAGCATTCCATTCTATACGTGTACGTAAATACTTTAATCGCTAACTAGAATTGAAACCCAACCCTAATTTCAACTTTAGAATATCTCGAATTTCAGTCTGTTTGTGATTGGAAACGTTCGAACTTCCACAGTGCTCACAATATTTTAATTCAGCAATATTTTTTCAACATTTACGCAGAGCTTATGACGTGATATCGCTACTTGTGATATAGTGAATTTGTTGGACTCTCAGATGTACCTGACCCCCTCGAACTATTGAATGATTAAATAAATTTAAAATAAAAATATTCCGATTTGGGTGTCGTTTCCTTTCCAAATAAAGTGAGACTCTTACTATAAATAGTCCACAGGAACGAAAAGGCTAAATTCCTCGAAATAAATGTAAATAACAAATTTTCAAGAATCGATTCATGACCTATCTGAACTGACCGTCAATTGAGGATTCCCTGCCGCTTCCTTTGTGTCAGTTCCTGCTGGCAGAGTTCGCTTCCTTCCCAAAAGGAAGAGAGTGTATGGCGCTTTCTTTGATATACTGCCATCTGTTATGATCAGCGTCCAGTATTTTATTTCAACTCCACTACACTTAACAATTCAGTTTCGGTTCATTCAGCTCTGTACTCAGTTCATTCCGACGTGGCGACCAAGCAAACAACAAAGTCAGCGAACCTCCTTGGAGTCTTTACTCGTCTGCCCGACCGAGTCCTCACCCAAGAATCAGCCATCACAGGAATCGAATTTCGGGCCGGAACATCCTCCCCCACCATAGACACGTCGGTGTCTAGCATAACTTCCTTGGCGCCCTCTTCGACTTTCGATGGTGTCTGCATCACGTTCCTTATCTCGGGTAACTTCCAGTCTGCTCCAGCTTCTAGCATATGAACTTTCTGCACAGGTCGATTCAGGAAGCCCTTTGCTGTCTTCTCACGTACATTTCTGAGTAGTCCGTCCCTACCCGGGTATAAGTACTCGACCTTAGCTAAAATCCACTTGCTTCTTGGTACCTTATCGTCCGCTACTAAGACTACATCTCCGACCCTTAACGGATCAACTTCGAGGTGCCATTTCTTTCTAACGTTGAGATTAGGCAAGTATTCCTTTTGCCATCTTTGCCAAAAATGGTCTGCGATACGTTGACGGTACAAGAACCTTTTCTGAACGTTCAGATCATCTTGACTTCTCTTCGGAAACTCTGGTAGGTGTCCCAGCGAACGCCCGATTAAAAGATGAGCATGGGTAATTGCCATTCCATCTCTTATATCGTCTCCAACAAAGGTCAACGGCCTTAAATTGATCTGAGCCTCGATATCCGTTAGAACGGTTTGCAACTCTTGAAACGTAAGCAAGGCCCTTCCAAGCACTATTCTTAAGGGTGCGTTTACCAATTTCGTCGCTAAGCAGCGACGTTGCTATGAAGGGTCGGCGCGCGCGCGCTCATGCAATGGCGGGAAAAACTTACTTCCGGTTTGGTGAAAAAGCAACGCCCGCGCTTTGCAATGCTCCACTCCTTCAGTTTTGTTTACATTTCGTAAAAGTTACAATAAAGTTGTTTTTGCTACTTGAACCCGGATTTTTTTTACATTCCATGCTTCAAGTTTACTTAATATAATGCCGAAAAAGAGCGAGAAAACCGAGAAAACCATTCTAGCTGCGGAGGGTCGCTGGACGAGGGAAAATTCCGATGTCAGTACGTGGAATTCGGGTGTCAAGTGGAAACTAATTTTCGTTCGGATGTCGACAAAGAAAGTTTGGAAAGAGCTTGTTGATAACGAGGGGAGTCAGAATGTACTTACAAGTGAGCAGCTACACGCGAGAGGAGTCTTCGAAGAGTTTGGTTTTGAGCCACTTTCACAAGAAAGTAGCGAAGACAAATACAGTGCCAACGAAAGAGAAATCAACTCCATTTTTACGGCGGCTCGTCACGATACTAGGGACTTGACTGGAAGTAATCGGTTAATAATGACCAAAACGTTTTCATATATTCTGATACCAGAGTGTTCTGATACCCTGGACACTATTTCTAACTATAAAGAAGCAAAGACCGATACAACGTAGAACGTAGATTGTCGTTCACGGTTGCTTGCTTGAACAATTCGTCAACTATTTCTAAGGCCGGAAATGTCTGTGAAAAATGCGAAAGTTAAACATAAATACGGAAACGGACGATGGCAAGTTCCTATTAACTTGCGACCATTCCTTTAGGGCGAACAAAGCCTAAGGCCTACTTGCCGAATTTTGTAATTATTTCTTTATTGATCAATGGAGAATATTATAAGGATTACGAACATGTGCGAATGATATTACACATTATAGCAAGATATTCCTCTAGAATTTACATATTTAGCAGTGTTTTTGATTGCTATAGGATAGAAAACTGAGTCAGATTTTGATGTAAGCTTACCGTAAGTTGAATCGGGTTGTTTCGCCTCGACGCGACGTAAAGTATAAAAGTGAGTGACTTTATTTTAGTGTCAATGTATTATAATTTAGCTTTGCAGCTAATTGGGGACACGTCACTAGTCCTACGATTTTTATACGTCCTTATCCGAGAAGACATGAAGGTCTAACCGTTTACTGTATTATGTAAAGGTAACACCTTCTACTCAGTTATTTTAAGACCCCGAGTGTTGGTTCGGCCGGGGTTTGAACCTGCAATCTCCCGCTCGACAGACCGGCGCATATTACAACCGGAAGGCGGTTAGACATGTGACTGATTATGGTGCAAATCGACTTCATTGCGTGAATAAACCACTGGAATTAGATGTCTGATAATGCAGCTCTGTTTCAATTTCACTGATTTCATTTTCTTGTCCAATGCCTTTAGCTTTGCCCTCGCAAATTCCATCGGTACACGAGAATCCATGTATGTAAAGATAATTACTTTGTAACCACCCAAACGCGGCCGCGCCCGGCTGGCCCTGGTAACAATATTATACTTCCGGTTTCACAAAAAATGAAACCGAGTTCGTGAAACAAAGAAAAGTCAATCCTTTTTCACATAAAAATTGTCCTGAAGTCGCATTGCACAGAGCCAAGCATGGGTTTAGCGAAAAAAATTAAAACACAGAAGTTATGACCAACTTACTGTTAAAATTCACGGGAAAAAATTATAAAACGATAAATTTTCGGTATATCGTAAAACGCATGCTACACCTTTTGTGCCTAACCCAGACCAATGATATATGCAAATATGAAAGCACTATCCCAAAGCAATCATGAGTTGATTGAAATTTTCTGCCTTGATGACGTAATAATGACATCATACGATGACGTCATCAAAATAAAAAGGGCCGGCTCCCAGGAGTTCCTGAGTGATTTATTAATTATTTTACTCAAATTGTTGGCGTTTTATGGCGTTTTAAATTCTACTTAGCAACGGCCCAAAACAATTGGTAAACGCACCCTTAAAGGCCCCTTCAACATACGACAATAGCGTTCCCACCATCCTCCTTGGTGGCTCGCACGTTCAGTTATAAACTTCTACTTCACACCCAATGAAGCGAATCGACGCTCAACTGCCTTCCGATCTATCTTCTTCCAAGCCTTCTCCGTTTCGTTATACGCCGCCTTGAGCACCTTGTCTGCTTCGTGAAACGACGTTTGATTGTCCGAATGAATCGTCTCACTAATTCCTCTGCGATTGATCATTCTCTGATACGCATCTAGAAAGGTTTCAGTCGTCATATTCGTGGTAAGTTCTAAATGGATGGCTCTTGTGTTGCCACAAACAAAAAGGCAGATCCAAGTCTTTCTGGTCTTACACACTGGGGAATTTCTGGCTGAGATCTGACCACCCCCTCACCTTTTTACCCATCTAGCTAGGCGCGCGTGGAACTCTGGGTAGCTGACCAGTGTCCTCGGTTGGTTGACTTTGAGAGGGTCTGGACGCTAAACAAAGCATCGGCCATGTTTGTTCTTTCTGCTATTCAAAAGAGGAAGATGTGGTCGTTAATTTGAGACCAAAAACGACGGAATCTGGTATGTTTTTCTATTTTTTCTTGCTAGGCAGATTTACTAAATATATATTTAGGATTTGTGTCCATGTTTCACGATTGTTTATCAAATTTAGCTCAATTTTATTGCTCTATAGTCGTCTTTGGAAAAAGTAAAACGATAGACTTGTTCTCTGTTTTAACAGGTAAATTCAGGATAAAATTGAAATAATTTAACCAAGTGCTCACGAAACTGAACCAACGGCTTCTTCATCCATTGGCTTGTTCAGAGAAAATCTTCAACACAAAATTGCTGCTTTAAATCCGTTTGCCTGCTCAGAGATTCAGTTTTTGGGACAACCTAAATGGTGAGTCCAAGAGAAAGGGAAAGACACCGAATCGGTGAGTGGGCTAGGCGAAACAAAGAGAAAAGACAAGTACTCATAGAGAAAAACAGAAGTTTACAGCTGCTTGAAAATGAAGTAAAGAAGGTAGAGAGTGAAGTGCTAGCCTTAAAACGCAAGGTGAGTTAATAACCTGTGGCTAGCTGGTGTTTCTTTAGCTTTAAGCTTAATATTTTTATAAATAAATAAATGATTTAAATTTCTACATACCAAATACAATTGTCTGAAATTAAGGAAATAAAATCTTAACACTGGTATGAAATATTTTGTGGGTTGCATAGTGTTTAAGCCACTCCCCTCTCACTGCTGTGGCTCGGTGTATGAGTCCCAGTTCTGATGCTGGATAATATGTGAATTGAGTTTGTTTGACAAGGATTGTTTTCTCTGGATAATCTAGTTGTCCTCATTTATCTTAGCTAGTGACTGAGGTAGTGTGTGTTTGAGTAGTGTCCCTAATTAGTGTGTAAACGCTAGAAGACAGTCAGTTACTCAGTCATTTCATTCATTCACTCATCCATTCATTCATTCATTTACTCATTCATTTGTTTGGTTGGTTGGTTAGTATGTTGGTTGGTTAGTATGTTGGTTGGTTGGTTGGTTGTCTATTTATTTTTACTTTACTTTACTTTACTTTACTTTACTTTACTTTACTTTACTTTACTTTGTTTGTTTGTTTGTTTGTTTGTTTGTTTGTTTAAGAACTATTGCCAATAATATCATTATTTCCTTTTAGCCTGGCTTGCTTCAAGATGAAAAAGTTCATATGCCTAAAAGGTCATGTAAGGCTCCAACCAAACTTGGTAAGGAAAACACCGACAAAGTTGATGGAATATCTCCAAAGGATGCAGCTAAGAGAAGAAAGATGACATATAGAGCAGCCAAAAACATCCACTCTAGTCTCCATACAGATGACATTGAGGCTAGCAGAGCTGCTACAGATGGTCTTTGGAATACCTTTGTTTCAAAGACTAATAGTAAATCATTGACTGAGTTATGTAGTAGATCAAAGAAGATAGTGACCACAGTTGTTCCAGCTATAGTTAACAAATCTGTGTCTGAATATGAAAAGTCTGAAAAAAATAAGATTAGGTCTGTAGGTGTTCTTTACAGGGGAGGGGTTTTAAGTAAAAGAAAGTATAGTAGTATTAGATCCTCTGAAAGTTATGAATATGATGTTGAAGCAAAAAAGCGAAAATGCAGTGAGTTTTCTTCAGGATGTAGGATACCTTCACTAGTTCCTTACAAAGATTTGATGAAAGTTGTTAATTCAGTAGATATTGGAGAATTGAAGGACTTACCACGTGTTTCAGCTGACAGTGAAAATGAAAAAGAGAGTGAGGAGGTCAACCAAAACTTACTACCAGCAGTGCCAGGTTTTTTTATTGACCTGAAGGAGCGCCTGTTACAGCTTGCAGACTTTTATCTCTTAATTGATAGCAAGAGGCCTAATTTTCTCCAGTGGTTTGGAAAAACTAGAGGCCATTTCTTAGTTGCCCTTGGTGCCGATGGAGCACCATTCGGTAAATCCAATCAAGCATGTGCTTGGCTCGTATCTTTCCTTAATGTAATGGAGAGGGTTGCTAGCCCTGATGACAACTTTTTATTATGTGGAGGTAATTGCTCAAAGGATCACCCAGCAATGGTTGAATATGGAAAGAAGTTGAGAGATGAGATTCAAGTTATTGAATCTCAAACCTATACCATCAGGGGTGTAAATGTAAGATTTGAATTTAAACTCCTGCCGTCTGATATGAAATGGATAAGCAAATTTGCAGGGGAACTTAACAATGCAGCAACTTATCCAAGCCCTTATGCAAATGTTAAGAATGACGAACTGACGGTCAGAGGGTATACATTAGGTAATGGTCCTGGTCATAAGTGGCACCCATGGTCTTATGAGTTTAGGGTAACCACGGCTAGGGCGGTTGAAAAGTTTAAAAGAGGGCAACCAAAGGCTCACACTGTCTCAGAGGCTGAAAGATTGCACAAACAAGTTCTTAAGAAAATATCAGGTCTAAAATCTCGACAGCAAACTGAGCCTGTTTTGGGACCTGTAGTGCAAAATGCAAAATGTGATAGTTTGCATGTAGGAAACAATTGCTGGGGCCATTGGCATAAGTTGTTTATGAATCACATTTTAAACAAGGCAAATATTAATTGCCAAAAGTGTTAAGTCAGTTTTTGAGCTCCCTGAAAGTAACCTATTAAGGAAGCACCTTAAAGTGCCACTACGACGAAATTTGACCATTTGTTTTGCCACTTTTTTGTATTCCATAAGAACAAACAGTGGCAGAAATATCCAAATCAGTGAATTTTTTTGGAATGGGGCCAATTAGACCACACATTTTAAAGAGAGTTTACCGTCAAAATCACGTCCGCCATTACTCGAATCCGTTCCCGTGGGCGAGGAATGCCTAGTCATTTTTTAGCGTATGTGACGTCATACACTTAACGCATCGTTCTCAAGTTGCTTCGAACCCATACATTTCTTCTTATGTTGTCGACAAACTCACACTGCGAATTTTGCTGTGGTTTAGTAAATAACGACCTAAAATCTGCATCAGATTCTTCAGAACATAGTAATGTGTCTTTCTGTTTAAATTTATTGCCGGATGTTGATGATTTAGGGGGAAATAGAGCCGCTGGCGACCGAGTTGAAAGCTGGACGATGAATAGTCGCTAAAATCGCTTGGGAAGTGGCCTGCCAGTAAGTAGTGCTAGCTAGCAGAGGTTTCTTATCTTCTGGGGGTAATTTTTCCCCAGGGTGGCTTTCAGGTTGTGCTGTTACTGGATCCAGGCTACAGGGAGAATTCAGCGGAGAAATCACTAAGGTAATGATCAGCAGTTTATAAGTCCTAAGTTTGTTCATTGTTTACAGTGAAACCCGGATAATTGCTAGTTCGTAAATGAGAGAGATCGAGAATTATCTGTGTCCCGGCAATAGATTTTCCGGCGAATCTACATTCTAAAATACAATGTAATTGTTATAAAATTAAATCGCTCTCTTGTCTAACATGAAATCGTGAATGATAAGAATTTACTAGAGACTAAAACAATGTATTGAAACTGACTGATCTGCAGCTTTTACAGTGGCTATCACAGAACCAAACTTTCTGTTTGACACACAAACAACTGAAACAAGGTACTTCATGAAATAATATTGGTGGTTTCTTCTGTGGTTTATTGTCTTGAAAATAAAATTAGCAGTAAATTAAAAGGCATACTACATCGATATGTTTATCTGTTTATAGGAAACAGCAATATGAATTATTTATGATAAACTACATGTATGTTCTCAACAAACGTAGCCGCTTATTTTTCGGTCAATCTATACTAGTACGGTCTTACCGGCTATTCCATGTGATACAAACAATTATGGAGAAGCTTCTGTCCTCAAAACGTACACAAACCATCCTTGCATGAGGCTTGAAGAGAATTACAAACCGTATTCTTGGTACTCGACTAAAGGCTTGAATTATTCATGTAGCGAAATGCCAGTTTTGTGGTTCGTTAAATTGCTACAGTCCTGTACAATGGTCAATGCACAAACTCTATTCAAAACGTTTTGTTTGCTTTTCAAAGCGGGAAAATGGTACACTTTCTTACTACATATGTTAGTTCGCGTGAAGGTTTGTATGGGAAAAGTAGCCACACGTGTTGTTGTGGGAAGTTTTGACTGTGACATTTCCCAGTCACTGGTTGAAAGAATCAGTCTCGCCGGCCGGCTAATTTCAGAGCGTTTTCTTGACTTTCTATTTTCGTTCTAAACATAGTTTGAATAAAGCTCTAACTCGACGCGAATTTGTGCGAATTACTTCAAATTTTCACAGATTGTTCGCAATTTATATCAGCTAAAAAACCTGTGTCGGCAATTTTTTTAATTTTTAAAAGAGAGGCGCTGAGAGCGATTCCCGCATCTATATTTGGATTCGCGTTAGCGGTTTCACGAAGACCAAAATATCTTCAGAACGGCTTCGAATTTCCACAATCGCCGACACAGTTTTGTAAACAAGGTCTGTGGGAGTCCAGAAAAGCAAACAGATCTTAAATTCATTAAATTGCCGTGGAGTTGGAGCTCTTGGAAACCAACTCGCTTGTACGGAAAAGAAGTTTATTTAAAAATCGCACTTTTATCAAAATTACAAACCTTAGGTATATCGTTGTAGCCAATTTTATAGGCTTTAAATGAGGTATAATTTATCTAAATACGACGAATATTCGAGACGCTACTTAATTTTATCCGGAACAGTACCCTGAAGGTATACGATAACCTTAAGTGTATGACGTCACGTACGCTAAAAAATGACCAGGCATTCCTCACCCACAGGAGCGGGTTCGCGTAATGGCGGATGTAAAATTCAAGATTCGGAGTTCAAAAAATAAGACTTCCCGTCGTCGTATCGAAAAACGGTTTGAACTGGTAATAATATAGCCACTCTACTTTACGAATATGAGAAAAAATTGATATGTCAAAATTTGATCGTAGGGGCACTTTAAAGCACTCCGGTTTGCAATGCATTGTAAGAGACTGTACAACAAGATAATTCGCTGGTTTAAAGAGAAACGAGCAGTATCTAACATTGAGTGTCGGTTTATTGGTGAGGAGACCAGTAAGTTTTGTAATGATTCATGCACGTTGTAATTGCTGCTATAGGTGATGTTGATGTTGAACACCCCACCAATATTGTTCCCATTACTCTTGCTAAAATAGGTCTCCACCTCAGAAACAGTGTTTCATTATCAAGCAGAGTCTCAAACGTTACAAATGCGGATCTTGTAGATTTGGAAAGAGAATGTAAGCTCTACTTTAACATTGTTTCTCTTTTTCACACAGTGAGACTTAGTGTGTGGACAATGGGCCACTGTGTGCCATTCCATACCAAAGAACTCATGGAAGACCTAGGTGTCGGCTTAGGTATTAACACGATGCAGGATAGTGAGTCGAAACACCAGCAATTAGCAAGTTTTGCAGAATTTTCCCTGGTGAAGAACCGTTGGGAAAAAGTATTTCGCCATGAGTACATGAGCCTTATCTGGCTCAGGAAGCAAAATCCTTTTGCAGATAACTATCACAAAAGTAAGATGCAGTATATTCCTGAAAACTGCCAAAAGTCAGGTTTTTGCCTTTGTGGTCTAACTACCACTAATGGTAATACTGCATGTAACTACTGCAATAGTAACCTGTCCAGAATGGTATCTACATGTGCATTAACAGGAGCTCTGACTAATGATATGAAATCAGTATTGAGAAGGGCTGAGCAATATTCCAACCATAGTTAAAGGAGTGACACTGAAATGATTTGGGTCCAAATTATAACATTGAGATACATGGACCGGTGTGTTCGAGGAACAGGCTTGTGCTTCCGAAAATACGAGCTGATTTGATGATTTCGTAACGCTGCGTGGATGATTTTTATCGCTTCGTTTGGCAAAACTTCGTTCCGGTGTTATTGTAGTCGGCGGTGTTCTTTTCTGATTTGGTGGGACCTTATACAGCTCACTTTATATTCAGCGACAACGAGTTCTCGACTTGATTCAAATACTCGGGGCTGGAAGTCACGTATCAGGTTGTAATAACAAAAATACTGCAATTATTCAGTACTATTTCACCGTTTACTTGTGAACCCTTGAGAACTCGTTTTGTGACCGTTAGGGAGACGCAATGTATTCATAGGCAGTCAAACACGATTCACTTCCTGCCCCTAGTACTTGAATTGCACCTAACCATGGCTTTCCGGCAGGCTCTCTCTTCCTCTCCTCTCCTCCCCACTCCCTCCCCCCTCTCTTTTTTCTCTCGCCCCAATCCCCCTAATCCCCGCTAGCTGCGCTCCTATACTACAGAGCCGCAACGCAGGCTAGTTTGAGCCCAATTGGTGAAATCCTGAGTGCTAACCTAACCCTTCCCCCTCAGTTCCAGTTTAGCTATCCCGGAGTAATGAAATACTGCTGACCTGTTAAGCCAAGGGCTCAAACTTTCCCCACAATGCCATTCGGAAGAATTCTACGTACTCGTCGACGGTAAGTATTGCAACTTCTGTAGGGTTTCCAATGAAATCTGCTCTAATTTTGGACAAACAAGCCACTGCAAGAGAGCTAGAGGACATCATTAAGTCTGAGAACGGCTGAAAAGTACTTGGTTTGCTTTTAGTAGGCCTTGTGAGGGGATTTCACAGGGTTTCTCCTTTGTGTTTCTGCTTTGAGACACATGAAAAAATTATTCAATGAAATCCTTGAAATTCTGCAGTTGGTGATCTTTTACCTCCTGCTAAACCTATTAGGATGTGTTTTTGTCACTTTAAAGCAACGGCTAGAGTCCAAATCACCACTCTTGGTTGTAGGGGTGGGTGCAGGAAAACGTGGTAGGGAGAAATGCAGCGTTAAGAATAGCGTGGTTCACAGTCGCTTGTTGTGTTTTGTATAAACAAACCTGGTGGTTGGAAAGATTAAAGAAGGTACTGTAACGACTGAGTGCTGATTTTGTGTTTGCTTTTGAGTTCAAGTGCGAATGGGAAGGATTTTTTTAGCCGATTTTCAGCTCCTCAAAATTCGTAAAATCGAAGAAACGAAAAACGATCTCCAAAACAAATGAGCTTTTCTCAAAAGTGGAAGAGCCAAGCGATCCCTGTTATAGCTCTAACTTTGAAGTCATTCATGTACTGTCTAGATGTGATGCAATAATTTTTCCAGGTACATGCTTGATATCTGTCACATTGGACCGATATTTGCAGGGTCCGTCGCCAAAGGGTTATACTTATACTTAAGCAATATAACACACTTTGCATGTCTTTGTTCTCTTATATAAACACGCGGGATATGCTGGGAGAACGCAGAAAAACCTGAAAATCAAGTTTTTCTGTGTTCTCCCAATATATCCCGCGTGTTAATATAAGAGAACAAAGACATGCAAAGCGTGTTAAATTGTTTTTTTTAATAAAATAACGAACAGGAATAGCATGAGAGATAAATCTTACGCACGCACTATCAGAAGATCAATTCTCCTAACTGTAGCAGGCGTCAGAAATCGACCGACGGTGAGTTTGCACAGCGTGGAAAATTCCCCAAAAGCCAAAGGTAAAGCCAGAACTGAGGGAAACGAACTTACGAAGGCATGCTCTGTATCAGTGTGTGGCTCTATTTTGAAAACATCTGCTTCAACATCCCCGAAAATTCAAGACATTTCCCCCCGAAATTTAAAGGAACAGTGCCATGCTTAGTGCGCATGCGCGAATGTTTGAATTTTGGTTGGGTTCTCCAGAAATCAAAAGATAGGGAGAGATTTGATACGCGAAAGAAATCCTCTTCCATCGGCTTTGCCTAAGTTTCATTTGACCTTTTACCTATTTAGAATAGTAATTTAGTTTTATATCCTAGGATTTAAGATGGTATTCCGTTCTTCTCTGTAATTTTTGCGAGTAGTTTTGACTCGGAATTCAGTGCCGTTGGACGGTTCGTCGAGCGGAGGAATTAATGGCCACAGAAGAAAGCTTCCGTCTCCTGGTAGTTTCGTCCAAAATATTTGAGAGGGAGACAATGAACGGCCTAGGAAACTTGGAGACAGTGAGAATCACAAAGCCCCAAAACGATGGAGTCAGAACGTTAGTTTCCACATAGTTTCGCTTTCACTTCGCGAACTGCAGTAGAATGGAATATTATAATTCACACAGAAGTTGTTGTTTGTTTATGAGTCGGCATTGCCGAGTGGATTCCTAAACTATTATCCCGAATACCATACATGTAGATCTTCGAAGCACTATGAAGTTTATACGATTCTAAATCCTGAACTTCTCAACTGATGCAAATTACAAAACTATTAACCCTAGATTTCGTGCTAGCGAAAATTCGGTAGTATCGTCGTGTACCGTTTAAGCAACTGCGTCATAAAATTCCCCTTGTCACCCCCGTTCGCTATGAATAATTTGAGACTCGGAAATTTTATACGAACGTCGGAATCGACACATATATATATACCGCCTGAACCGGGATTCGAACTCGGGCCGGTTAAGAATCGATGCAATGGCTTACCCACCACCAACACAAACCCTAACCATTAGACCACGAGTGAATTCGCTGATTGCATTCGTTTTTTTACCAGATTTATATCAACTTCATTAGTATGTTCGAAAAATATTCTATTATAGTTTAATGTTCAAACTTCGTGCATTGTACAAAATCCAAGCATGTGATTGGCTAATGAGCGTGCATTATTGGTGACCACAGCACTCGACCCAGACCCTCTCTTACCTAGGGAAAGGGAGATCTGATACAGTGACTGTGTGAGCATTCGCTTAGTTACGTGTTTGGACGGCTTGCAAAACCTCATTACAATCGCCTATTTAACAGTGAAAATGTAGACAATTACTAGAAAGGTAACGGCAGGATTGAACTCTGTTTCCTGTCTGACAGAAGATATATATTTTGAGGCGAACATTTGCATAATCGCTCGTTGGAAATGGCTGATTTGTGAGTGCTGGAAGTACAACTCAACAAGTCCCAGAAAGCAAAAGCTTCTACAATACTCTAGTAGTCGTACTGAAGAAATGGATTTTATTTCCGAGACCTTACTCTGTCAATAAGAGAAGACAATGAAGCGACAATTCAGTCGGATGGTTCTAGAACCTAGGATTTTTTTATTTGGAAAATGTTCGCATCGGAGCCGAGCACATGGAATGAAGCTGGTTTCAAGTCAAGATTTCACTTCACTACCCCACTGGAATCTGCAGGTTAGTTATTTACGGATGAAAGAAACTATTAAAGAAGGTAAACTATCTAGGTGGAGTTAAACCGGCTAAATAATTGATATTTGAATACATGGCTCCAAGAGAAACGTTTTCGAGTTAAATGCACAATCATACTATTCGCCTCAGAGCCCAGCACACGGAGGCCGGTTTCAAGATTTCAATTCACTGGAATCTGCAGGTTAGTTATTTTTGAATGAAAGAAACTATTAAAGAAAGTAGACTATCGAGGAGTTAAGCCGGCTAAATACTTGATATTTGAATACATGGCTCCAAGAGAAACGTTTTTAAATGTACAATGTACAAATCATACTCGCAAGGCGTCAACTAAACTGACCGAACGCCAAAGTAAAATATTCTTTGCAAAGTTATCTACTTAGTTGGATATTAAAAGTCCTGTTTTTATTCATTGTCTATTGAAATGACATTTCTTTGTGGAGATATTGTGGAGACATGCGAAATATTTGACTTCTTTATGAAATTGTTATTGACCTCTATGGTATTACAATTAAAATTCGCTGTTGACAGTGCACTCAGTTTGAATATTAAAAGGGTTAGAGACTTTGTGTTTGTGCTTTATCACCAAAATACAGTCACTTGTTGACTGTACGATGAACTCAAAATGTCTTCATACTGCATTCGGCCTTCGGCCTCATGCAGTATTCATTATTTTTCGTTCATCGTACAGTCAGCGCGTGCCTGTATTTGTCGATAAAGCACTCACAAGCAGTCTCTAACCCTTACATAATATATACTATAATAGCGGTACGACAACCCTCCGAGCGCGTGAGGTGTGATTCCCCACGGATCTCAACGGTGCACGACGATACTACCGAAAATTCCAAAGGTCGTTTCAGATCGGTTGAGTTTTGACGTGACGTGACATCAACAGCGTGATTTGCCATTATCTTTCTCATTATTAACAATCACGTGTTACGTGTGCGCATTACCGTGGCACTGTTTCTTTAAGGCATAAGCCATTCAAGGAGTAGAGGACTTGAAATAGGTGTTTTCAGTTTGTGCACGAGGAAATATGCTTTGAAGCTGGTTTAGTTGAATGAACTTTTATTTTCGCCAAATTCAATGGAATGTTCTAGCTGTTCTAGCTGTTCTTCCAATGAGATGGGGCTAAGAGTGCATGGTAAGAGGGAAAAGCTAATTTTGTTCTGTGAAAAATCAACAAGTTTTCATTTGGTTGTTAAATTAACTTCACAACTGTCGCAGGTGAGTTTGCAAAATTCATGTAATTACTCGGGCCAGGCCTTCGGCCGAGGCACGAGTCAGAAAATGCAAGCTGTTTTTTTTTTTTTTTTTGTGTGTGTGTCGCTGTTTGGCGCCAGTAACCAATCAGATTACACAGAAGCCCATTGTTCGATTCCCAACACGTGACAGGATCAACCAATCAGATCCGACACCCGCCAGAGCTCGGCAAAGCCAGCAACGTAGCGAAGGTTTGGGTTCATTCTGAACCATTGTTTTGCTGAAACCAAAGGTTTCTTCGAATGAAATATCAAGATATTCAGTTATTCTAGGGCCGACAGGACTTTTAGGGGGTTTCGATGGAAAATTCTCACATTTACGAAAGGGATGTGGCGATCCAAATATCGCACAGTAAGCTAGTCTAGCCGGCCGGAGGAGTGATGTTTTGGTCCAATAATCCACGGAAACTGAAAGAGAATGCCTGTACTGCTGCATCTAAGTGCCATACGATTGCAGTGTTGCGTTGTTGATTTTGTTGAAATGCTCTTCATTACCATCACACACTGTGAGGAGGTCAAATGGGGGATTGATTGTTTGCAATGTTGGCTGTAATTGTTTGCTGGGAAGTCCTCTCCTGAAAATGAAATACTCTTGAGATTATACAACTGGGAAGTCTTGACTAAACCAGTCAACCAATGCCGAACTTTACTAAGACTTCAATTCAAGAGTCGCAAAAGCTGGAAGTGAACAGTGATTGACCCTTGGCTTTGAACGCGAACGGAAATCAGAACTGGTGAGGTTGAAATTATGTGTTTATAATTATATATGCGCACACAAATCTTACTTGTTCCCTACTATTAAAATTGTATTAAGTGTAATGGTGACTGTAATTCGAACTGGAAATGAAATCGTCCGTAAGTTGACCTGTATGTGACTTTATAGAGACCAAGAAGGAAAAAGTTAAAATCGATCGTCAAAACAATAACAGAACTCGGAAGATACAGAGAGGCATTCGAATTTACTACGAATTATACCCATAAACAGAACTGGATACGACTTACAAACCGACAATACCGAATTAAAATTGAATTGGATGTGAAACTGTCAAAAGAAGAGCAGGATTTGTTGTGTAAAGCCATACTGGAGAGTACAATTATATAAGTTATGGCTCTATCAATTCAAAACCTGCCCCTCCCCCCCCTGGATATTTGTAGGGCATCAAATGCCTCACTGTGGGGTCAAATCTCCACGGTGGGGCTTTGGTATTTGTGCAAATCTCTTATCAAATTCGCTATTTTGACTCTTTCTACACATGAATTCCTCACCCTGCCAACTTTTGTTTGCTCCAAAATGTCTCACCCCTGGGACAAAAACTCAGTCAAATGCCACACTTATGCCCCACCCTTGTGGGATGGGCAGGTTTGGAATTGGTAGAGCTATACACAGATACTGGAACTGATTAGAACAATCATAAATAGAATTGGGTGTGGAGATTTATTTACCAAGCGAACACTGTTGCCCTGAAAAATATGTCGAAAAGGTCAACTTGAAATACTGAAGAAAGAAGACAAAGAAGTATTTATGTTTTTATGTTTTCAGATAACGAATTGAAGTGATATATAATTTATATGCATTCACTTGTATACTGATATTATTATTACAGTCACGAACAGACAATATTTAGCTTAATTAGTGACATATTTTAATTGATATTAATCTAAATCATGTTCTACATTTGTTTCGAATTTTTAATTACAAGGAGGGCCACGCATTTCTTAGCCTCCCCCGCAGTCGTTTTTAGGGGCTCATACCTAGCCCCTAAAAACGACTGTGGTGGAGGCTACGCATTTCTATGTGTGTACTAGTTGGTGTTACCCTCTTTAAATAAAGTTAATTTTCAATGCACACAATATTTTATTAAACATTAGGGACTGGTCAAAAATTAGCAGGGGAGGTGCAAAGGGGGTGGGGTGGAGATAAAAAAGTCTAAAAATGTATAACCCTCCCTGGACAATTAGTATGAAATATTTTGACCCTTTCTCCCCTATAACCAATCCTTTTTCAGTTGCCCAATATTTATGACCATCCAGTTTTGGGGATTCAAAACAATATGATCCTCCCCCTTTCACAACCCCTTCCCCTGCTAATTTCTGACCAGTCCCTTCAGCGACCACCCTTATGCAACCTGGTTTTAATTATCAGTAAAACTTTGTAATTAGAAGCTCCTGTAAGTGACCGTGACCACCTTTGGAGGTTGAGAATTGTAAGAAGGTGGAAAATAGCATTTACAAACAGGTTTTGCTAATAACACTACCAATCTCGTACAAGTGCCTTTAAATATTTGTTTGCCATCTAGTACAGCCACATTATTGCATTCCTGCAAAAAGTCCATTCCATTATATATAAATTATCACAAGCATCAGAAGTGAATCAATTATCCGGTCCCCTAGTACAAACCATGTATGACACAAAAATATGCTAGAACTCCATGTATTAACCTATTTATAGGTGGCCCGAGTTAAGGCCAATCAGGGCCTCTTGTTATTCATAAAATGGCAAGGTCAAGGAGAAAGCTAAAAACATTATCTGAATTATCTAAGACCAAGCAGGGTGAATGATAACAATTGGCCTTATATGAAGGCAAATTATTTCGTGACTTCGTAACATTAAGGGCCTATTGACATATTTCGTTGCTATGCTTTTAGACTTTTACACTTTATTAAGTTTAACAACAAATTGTTTACAAAAATACACTAACCCGCAAGTAGCATAGCTAATCGAGGCGGGTTAAGTGAAAAAATGGCAATATATAATGTTGACAAGATAAATAAATAAATATATATATATATATAAATTGAATAGAAAAATGTGAACGAGAGCAACTCAGGACTGTTATTAAAAAAATACTAAAACGTTTCGGCCTTCGGCCTTCATCAGTTAAAAAGGTGCACGAAGGCCGAAGGCCGAAACTTTTAGTAAATTTTTAATAACAGTCCTGAGTTGCTCTCGTTCACATTTTTCTATTCAATTTTTATAACAATTACTGTGGACAAGAACTTGGAATCAATTTTATTGATCCTCTTGGCTAGACTAGCTGTTGGCCTGAAGACATTTGGACATTATATACATACTTTATAATTCAACCGCAACACAATATTAAAGTTAAGCTATTCGTGCATGCCTAATTTAAGGAGTACAATTTCCGCCCACAACACATCAACAATCAAGAAGGCACAAACAAAAACAGAAAATACAAAGAAAGAATGCAACTGCAGAAACAGCACTGAATGTCCGCTAGAAAAGAAGTGTCTAACAGAAAGTGTGATATACCAGGCCACGTACGGTCAAGAGCAACAACAGAACAGAAACATATATAGGACTTACATAAATGCCTTTAAAACTAGGTACATAAACCATACAGCTTCATTCAGAAACGAAAAACACCGAAACGCCACAGAACTGAGCAAATATATATGGACATTAAAGGACAATAACGAAACGTATGAAATCAAGTGGAAAGTCATCAAGAAAGCTAAATCGTACTCTAACGCCACTAAACGTTGTAATTTATGCTTAACTGAAAAATATTATATCTTATGTAAACCTGACCTTTGCAGTTTGCACACTTAACAAGCGTAATGAACTCGCGAGCGGCTGTAGGCACCGCAACAAATATCTGCTGGAATTCCTATAACACCGATATATAGTACTAACCTAGCGCGTGCACCATAGCAACGCACGTAACATGACATTTCTATCAATCTATGTAATATTCTTTGTCGAATTATTCACGCATTCCCACCTGAAGAGTACCGGCCGCACGAAACAGCGTTGTAGTGGAAATAAACAGCATGTGAACCAAGAAGAACTCCAATTAATTTGTTTATAAATAGCTCCAACAGTTGAGCACTTTTTGATCTTTGAAACGTTAAATTCCCTGTGTGTATATATATAATAAACACTATAAGAAACACTGCAACTGCAACAAAAATAATGTGTGCCCGATGAGCGGCTACTGTCAAGACGAGTCCATAATCTACCAAGCGGAAGTATCAACTGCAAACAACACAGAAACATATATTGGACTTTGTGATACAACTTTTAAATTAAGATATTCAAACCACAAATGCTCGTTTAATAATGAGAAATATAGATTTAGCACTGAATTAAGCAAACACATATGGAACCTGAAAGACAAGAAGATCGAATTTCACATCAAGTGGCGTAAAGTAATGAAGGCTAAGTCTTATAATAATGCTAGCAAAAAATGCAACCTATGCTTATGGGAAAAATATTTTATAATATACAAACCCCAAATGGCTACCTTAAATAAGAGAAGTGAATTAATGTCGAGCTGCAGACATTCAAAGAGATTTCTGTTGAGCAATCCTATTACGTAAATCTACGCATGTAATAACCCTAAGTACTATGTAATTTGAGTAGCTCTGTCTAACCTCAATGAATCTAGTACGTAACGGCAGTTGCCTGAAGATTGTCCTCTAACGAGGACATGAAACTCCGAGTAGCAATAAATGTTCTGTGAAAAGTAACCTTCACCATCATTTTATTTTATTTCGCTCTAGTTCGCTATTGAGCACTTTCGGAGACTGATGAAATTATACCTATTACCTATATATATATGTATATATATATACAGCCGCGTGCAAAAATCCTGACCCCCCCCCCCCCCCCCCCCCCCCCCCCCCCCCAATGAAAATTATATACTTATATACTTATATCGGTTGCATCATGGGTAATCCAAAAATGTGCTTTTCAGTCATTTTTCTAACAAAAAATATATCAGGTAGGATTGAAAAATGTACGAGTAAAACATTTTTAGATCATATGGGTCCATCAGTTAAAGAAAACAAGTGCTATTTTCAGTTTTAGTTGTACTAATTTATTCCATGCGTTTGCCACTGGTTCCGGTGGACCGAAACGCTGCTATGAATTCAAGGAACTCACTGTATTCTGAACTTTACTTTCTCACGTCACACTAGCTAGGTTTATTCTATTTCCCTAAATGAGGCTGAAGTATTCACTAAATTGCATTCAAACCTTGGAGCCTAAGTTTACGTTTATTATCAATTTGAAACACGTTCTATTTTATCTTATGGCAGTTCCACCAGTCGTTTGCAATTCTGCCAAACAATTGCAAACTGAACCAAATTCAACACTTCAAAGCCAAACGCAGCTAAAATATTGTTGCCGTTATGAAGTCTTCAAAAGAGCTAAAATTTCACTGGGAACACACCAGTTTTTTTTTGCGTTTTTTTTTTGCGACGTAAATATTTTGTTTTATTCAGAATTGAATGCGGGCGGTTTTCGTTTTGATGTTCCCATATCTTGCAGTTAACGACTTTAGAACTCTACGCGAGATAAATTTTAAGTTATATAAAATGGTTAAAGTGCATATGAGCCCTAGCCAGTTATCTTTGATATCGATTGTACATGAAGTGGTTAGTCCAACGGTAGAATATTTCTTGATTTGGGTGTTGCGTCTACGAGATATAAAGGTTTATATTTCCAGTATGCTAATGATGTGATGTCATCACCGACATTTGCTGAATTTCTTTGTGCTTTTGAATTAAGCTGTTTTCTAATTTAGAATATTTTTTTTGTAAAATCACTTTGATAAGCTTCAAATATAACTTACAATTTAAAAATAGGTAAATTGTCTCTACCAGCATACTTTTGTATAATAAGTGATGCCGGTGATGACATCACATCATTAGCATACTGGAAATATAAACCTTTATATCTCGTAGACGCAACACCCAAATCAAGAAATATTCTACCGTTGGACTAACCACTTCATGTACAATCGATATCAAAGATAACTGGGTGGGGCTCATATGCACTTTAAGATTTAATCAAACTGTGTATCAGTTGATTTATGTTATTACTAAAAATTATCTTTGAATGATTGTCGGGAATACCAATAGATTTACAACCTAGTGAGGCCAAAGTAAATAATAGGTTTACTTATGTAAGTTTAACTGTGAGTTTAACTGACGACCAATTGTAAAATTTATGTAACACGCAGGAGAAATTATTTTTACACAAGACCAAAACCATTTAATTCTGGTCCATAATTTAAACAGATTAAAACAACTTCGGTTCTGATCTTTCTTTCCTTTCCAATAACTAAATGCGATTTTTACAACCGCATTGCAGACTTCATAAAAAAATGTTCTTAGCTACGCTGTGTTTAATTAATTTGGTTGAATGTTTGGCAGAATCGCACACATCGAACTACCATAATATAGAACGTGTTTCACATTGATAATACGCTTAAACCTAGGCTCCAAGGTTTGAAATCAATTTAGTGAATACTTCAGCCTCATTCAGGGCAATAGAGTAAACCTAGCTAGTACGACGTGGAGAAATTAAAGTTCAGAATACAGTGAGTTCCTTGAAGTCATAGCAGCGTTTCGGTCCACCGGACCCAATGGCAAACACATGGAATAAATTAGTACAACTAAAACTGAAAATAAAACTTGTTGTCTTCAACGGATAGGCCCATATGATCTAAACATGTTTAACTCGTACATTTTTCAATCCTACCTGATATATTTTTTGTTAGAAAAATGTCTGAAAAGCACATTTTTGGATTACCCATGATGCAACCGATATAAGTATATAAGTATATATTTTTCATGGGGGGGGGGCAGAATTTTTGCACGCGGCTGTATATATATACAGTCAATTGCAGAAACGTTGTCCAGCAGATATCTTTTATACCAAAACCTAATGAGATGCGTAAACATCTAATGAGATTCATGAGACAACAGACTTCAATTGCGCTTTTCTTATCAATCAATGAGTGTGACTGCAATTAACCCGTGCAAAATAAACTCTTGTCAACAGTAAACAAAAGAAAAAATTGAATTACTGTATAATTGTACGTAATAATAGAGTGATTCATAGTTTCACGCCGGAATAGTCTAGTAATTGTTTTACGGGTTTATTGCAATCCAACTCGACATCGCAAGGTGAGTGTGACTGATCTGATTGAACATGCCAAAAGCCTACTCCGAGGATCTTCGTTGGGTTACGGTATGGAACAAGATTTTTGGAGGTAAATCAGATGAGGAAATTGCTTGTACTCTTTTCATCTGTCAGAAAAGCGTTCGTCGCTACGTAGAGTTATTTTTCGCCACTGGAAATGTGACCCCAGAGAAATGTGACCCCAGAGAAATGTGGCAGAAAACATGGGTCAACATTATTGCTCCATGAAGAATACATCCTTATATAATTAATCCTACAAACTCCGCAAATTCAGCTGTCCGATATTGCAAAGGAAATACGGTCTACCACTGGCAATACCTACCACGTAGCGACATTGTGTCGCGCTCTGCGGTGTTTGGGATTCACCTATAACAAGGTAAATACTCGGCAGAAAATACCAGCTGAGTTTAGGCTAGTGTTATAATAATGTGGGTTTTTCAATTTAATATTTTCTCAGTTGAAAATACATAGATCATTCATGTCGAAGAACAACAACTGAAGGAGGAGGAGGAAGTGAGCGGACGACCTCGTACCGTCTGAAAATCAGGCTAATAACACTGAGGACTAAATATAGTTTCCATGCCTAAAATAATTTGCACATATTGCTCTTTCGAGGCCTGTACCATCGCATAGTGAATAAAAGCAGAAGGATTATTTGTTGCTTGAAACGCCAAGTCGTTTTGACGAATGAAACATTTCACCTGGTGAAGGTTGAAGTCTGGACTATACGGTGGAAGAAACCTTAAAATTGCACCTGAGCCATATATAATGTTTGTAACCTCAGCGGTATGATGCACTGGGTGATTATCTGTCAAAATACAAAAATCAACATGAGAAAGGGATAGTGAATGTTAATTACGTTACTTAGCAAATAAGTTACGACGGCCATTGTGATAAACAATGCGCTAAATGGCTCATTGCATGATAATTGACCGATTTATCTTGTACATTTGTTGTCCCAATTCAGATCATGTGACAGCTCTCCAGAACATTCAGTGCTAGTTTGTTTTGCAATTCAGTACAGAAATTCGTACATTTCCTCTTTGGATACAGAAAACAATTGCAAAGAAATATTAATCAAGGGAATAGTCAGGTAACTTGAATTGGGCAATTACGACTGCCCCAAGTGCTTTAGCACTAATTATAAGGATTAGTTGCACCTGTTTCAAAAAAGGTTGTTCCGGATGACAAGCAGCAAACGACAAGCGATGACCGACATACCTAGACCGAAATGGGTTTTGGTTGTTCGTAATAGTCAGGTGAATTCGTTTGTTTTTGAAGGCAAAGACTTTTTAAAACAACGATATTGATGGTTTTCTTGAGATCGAGATCGGTCAGTAGTGTTGTTAGCAAAATCTGTTTGCAAATGCTATTTCTTTTCCACTTCCAAATGATTTTCGATCTTTCTAAAAGTGCGTTTGTGAAGATGGCTTGCCATCCAGCATCCATAGAAACACCTTTCCCATGGGGATCACAAGCTCATGCAATTCATTCGGAGCTTAACATAAAGCATATCAGCACGTGACTGTTTTCTAAAAAAAGTCCTATTGTACCATATTCCATTCCTCATAGCTGCCAGCAATTACATGTATAATGACAGTTCGTTAACACCTTTTTGGAAATAGGTGTATACACCGATTGTTTTAAATATGTGAGCAGCCGGGGAGGGGTAGGATTGGGAGGCGATACATACCCATAACCACTACAGATCTTGTCTGTGTGCCATATCTGTTTAGGGCAGGTACAAGATGATTTCGTAAATATACAATAAACGCTTCGGCATTTACGTGATGTCCTTGAGGCAGTACATTCACAACTGCAATTCCCTCGAGACCTATTGCTGCAATTGCAGAGAATTTCAGTCCTCGGTCCGCTCTTCCAGGTCCTTTGTACAGGCTGAGTATCCTCTCAAACTGTAATCACAGGTCCTAACCAAACTGTAGTCCTACAAAATGCAGGTGTTGTACATGAATGAACTTTCTGCACAAAAACATCCAAGACTTAAGCTCCCAGGCATATATTTCCCACTTAACCTGATCTAACCTGGCGTCCATGAGACTGAACCCAACTCCAAATAGACTGAATCTGTGTGGCTGTTAAAGCCAGCCGAGAAGTACATCAAAGTGCATTTGAACATTAATCATGCTCAGGCGAAATATTTTGAACCATGATGCATATATTTACGAGTGCAAACGATGCTTACATAATACTTACAAATCCAGTTTCGTCGACAAAGACTAGTTCCTCTGGCCTAAAAACAGACATTTCAGCAGTGTATGTTATTCTTAGGTCCTCTTTTCTTCTGGCTGAAACTTGCTGGAGCTAAAATTAATGTAAATTCAGTTGTTGTTCTTCGACATGAATGATCTATGTATTTTCAACTGAGAAAATATTAAATTGAAAAACTCACATTATTATAACACTAGCCTAAGCTCAGCTGGTATTTTCTGCCGAGTATTTACCTTGTTGTAGGTGAATCCCAAACACCGCAGAGCGCGACACAATGTCGCTACGTGGTAGGTATTGCCAGTGGTAGACCGTATTTCCTTTGCAATATCGGACAGCTGAATTTGCGGAGTTTGTAGGATTAATTTTATAAGGATGTATTCTTCATGGAGCAATAATGTTGACCCATGTTCTCTGCCACATTTCTCTGGGGTCACATTTCCAGTGGCGAAAAATAACTCCACGTAGCGACGAACGCTTTTCTGACAGATGAAAAGAGTATAAGCAATTTCCTCATCTGATTTACCTCCAAAAATCTTGTTCCATACCGTAACCCAACGAAGAGCCTCGGAGTAGGCTTTTGGCATGTTCAATCAGATCAGTCACACTCACCTTGCGATGTCGAGTTGGATTGCAATAAACCCGTAAAACAATTACTAGACTATTCCGGCGTGAAACTATGAATCACTCTATTATTACGTACAATTATACAGTAATTCAATTTTTTTCTTTTGTTTACTGTTGACAATAGTTTATTTTGCACGGGTTAATTGCAGTCACACTCATTGATTGATAAGAAAAGCGCAATTGAAGTCTGTTGTCTCATGAATCTCATTAGATGTTTACGCATCTCATTAGGTTTTGGTATAAAAGATATCTGCTGGACAACGTTTCTGCAATTGACTGTATATATATACAGCTGTATATATGTATATATATACAGCTGTATATATATACAGCAAATTGCAAAACTTATGAGGTGTCAACATATCAACATATCGGGTGCATTGTGGGAACGATATCCCGTTACTGTCCCACACAGAGACCGACGCGACAACGGCTACGTATACGTACTGTTAAT
This sequence comes from Actinernus sp. WN-2022, assembly GCA_030867875.1. Classification (NCBI taxonomy): domain Eukaryota; kingdom Metazoa; phylum Cnidaria; class Anthozoa; order Actiniaria; family Actinernidae; genus Actinernus; species Actinernus sp. WN-2022. Next base: position 53,679,447 of record JAOWCC010001210.1, read on the forward strand.
GTCCATCTAAGCGTTTTGGGTGTAGTAACTAAACGAAATTTTCCCAGTACTAAACAGCTTTTAAATGTCGTATTTATTTTTAAAAGCATCCTCCGGTAATAATCTCGGCAGTTATGAGCGCGTAGATGAGATAATTATTGTCGCGGTTCGTGACTAGCGCGCTGGCTAAAGCTGGGAGTACTTGACGGAAATACATGTAAATAATGCCGTGCTTTCCCACTTTATCATCCGAGAAGGTTCAAATGTTATTTCTGAAGTAAAAGTTTGTCTGATATCACTTAAATTGTCTAAGGGGTGCTTACTGTGATTTGGAACTTGAAAATGTCTGTTCATTATTAGGTATCTTCGAAGGTTCGTTAATAATCATGTCATTTCGAGGATCTCTAAGAGCGGAATTAGGTTTTAAATTCTTCTTGTTGGTGTTTATTAGACTGTTTATTCCCTTCCAGGTTTTCTTAATATTATTCATATTATTTTCAAAATAGGAGTGAAAGTACAACTTTTTACTAATACGTATTAAATATGATATTCGGTTTCTGGAATATTTGTATTTATCATTATCACCAGATAGGAGAAGTTTATTTTTAACCCTTATGGATATGTTATCCATGGTTTATGAAATTGCTTACGTTTGCGGTGAGATATAGTTTTAATAGGTGCAAATTTATTAATAAGTTTATTTAGCCTCCTATAAAATGTAGAAAATATCTGATTTTTTCAGATTTCTTTATTCAGATTTCTTTATCACTATAATTACTATTTCCAAGACTGTTTAAGGTAAAGTCTATATTTGACAATTCAAGATCAAGCTCAGTGGGTAAGTGTGCAGGAGGTAGTGTGTTCATATCCAGGTAGGACCTTAAAATAACTGGGAGAACTGGTATTTCCTTTGCTCTGACATTTGCAAATGGTTAGACCTTCGTGTCTTCTTGGATCAGAATGTTAAATCGTAGGCCAACACTGAGAATGCAACCAAATTTCTGGTAGTGACCACCCTCAAGTATAGTGGATAGTCGTATACATATAGAGTAAATGAGTTTGTCCCCAATTATAGCAATACCATGATGCTAAATACATTGACATTCTCCTCTGTTAGTAGTAGTAGAACTAGTTCCCGTGGTGCCACTAAATACATTTTATATATTAATATACAGGCTAAATCTAGTGGATATATACTACATAAAACATAATCATGACTGCTGCCTTAAAATATAATTTTTGTTGTTGTAAATGGATGGTAAATAATGCATGTATCAGCAGCTTCCATCAGGGGTGGATCCATGGGAACTTTGTAAGAATTAATTGTTTGTTGCCCGTCGGTGAGGGGGAAAAGCTCACTTTGGTTCATGGATCAGGAACCCAGGGGACCGACCTTGTATGCATTTTTACTAATTGCTGTGCCCCATACCAGGGGATTGGATACGACGGGTTTGATTGGGCATTTGGACAAATCCCCTGGATACCTGGGGATTGACCCCAGGGGGAAGCCACTGATATATGCATAACACAGTAGCTGCCAGTAAATATGCAAAGCTACTGATACAGTGCAATACTGAATGCTAAATCACTGGGAGGAAGTTCAAAGGAACATTGCATGTGTTATTTTAGACTTGTTGTTGAGGCTATACCTGGCCTCTTGCGTTCTTCCCTGAAAACCATGCCTTGAACCATGTGAAATGAAACTTGTTTGGTAAAGAGTTGTAGGTCTCATAACAGCAGAGCTGGACGGAATTAACCATTTGTGTTCACTATATTATATCTGGTTGTCTCAAACACATGTAGCTACTGTTAATGTTACAAACATGGCTGCAATTTGCTTTCCGCTTTCCATGGCAGTTCATCCCAGGCACTCTAAAATAGGATTATTTTTACTTGACTAATGTAATATTGTTAGTACACTGTATATGGCTTCTCTAGGGACAAAGAATCACAATTCTTCAAAAGAATTTATATATGTAACTCTTGTAAAAAGAATCTAAAATAATTTATTATTCTCTCAAAGGCTATTCTATTCCTTGTTGGAATAGGCCTTTTGGAGCTAACAGTCACGTGCTGATATAATACTTCGTTAACGAATGAATGAGCTCGTGATCCCCATGGGAAAGACGTTGCCATGGATGCTGGATAGCAAGCCATTTTTAAAAACGCTGTTGTAGAAAGATCGACAATCGATTGGAGGTGAAAAATAGCATTTACAAACAGGTTTTGCTAATAACAATACCGATCTCGTACAAGGCTTCTAAATAAATGAAGTTAAATATTTTTTTCCATCCAGTACAATCCTGTATCCTGTGAATGCCTAGCTGCAACCTGTGAATGCCAAGCTGCAAAAGTCCCATTCCATATGGCCCGAGTGAAGGCTGGTACAGTCTCTTGTTTTATAATTATATTTAAAGTATATCCACAGACTTGTAGATTACAATTTTAATATTTTAGGAAATACTGATATTCACAACTACAATACGAGAAGAAAGAGCGATTATCGCCTCCCTTTAGTTAAACGTAATTATGGAAAGCAACGGCTCTTATACCAAGGTTTTTATGACTGGAACAAATTAGATCAGTCAATAAGGCATTCGAATCCTTGGCTTTTTAAACAACACGTCAAGAAACATATTTTTAATTAGATGTTATATGTTTAACCTGTGTAATGGCATTTTTAACCTTTATCTTTACACTTTCTATTGTATTTCTATTATTTTAATTTTAACAGAGCCTCGTTGAAGATCACCTTGGTGATGCGAGCACCCTGTATAAACATTGTTGTTATTATTATTACATCATCTTATATTCGGCATCAAAACTGCAATCTTGGAAAAATGATCTGGGACGTGGTCGCCTTTGGAGACTGTCCTTTAAATTATCACCCACTCAACATTGAAACGGCGGGAGGGGTTTGGGAAGCTGTCGACTGTCACAACAGTTTTGTCCATGAACGATTGTCTGAAAAGCTTCTTGAAAGAAATGGGTTGTAGTATCTCGAAAAATCTGACTTGGCATGCTCTTTTATCGTCGGAATGTACACGTCGTGTGTTATGCTTGAAGTCCATCGCTGCTTAATGACGTCACAATAACGTCAGAAAGATAACACCATTTGCAGCATTGAATGTAAATGACTCTACAGAGCCAAAATGTTTTTTCAAAAGTCTTCAAAATAATTAACCTTTGCAGCATTGTATGAAAAGGACAGTAAATCTTTAAAACGACTATTATTGCAGTACTGAGGCTTAACGTTTAACGTTTACAACGGTTCACACAACGGTACACCCATATTTGTTACGTTACAATGATGTCATTACTTCCTCTTATAAGCAAACCAATAGCCTCATTGGAAAGAGCAGTCAAAGTAGCTTCAAATTATAGTGATTTGAAACACATCAAATATTTTCTCTCGCGGGTATTTGGTTGAATGCGTCACGTGACCCGATATTTTCTCTCAGTGAAAGGAAAAACTCTGCGAATACACCCCGTGTGAGTTATAAGCGCGTGTCAAAGAAAATATTTGAAGCATAATAATAACAATAACCTACATCGTGGTGTTCAAATGTGTAAGGTATTGGCCTGGAGCGAGAGGTATGGGATTTATTGGCCGAGGGTTCCGCACGAGGGCGCAGCCAAGGGGAATAAATCTCATATCCCCGAGCAGAAGGCCAATATATCGTTTATTTTCACAATTGAGAGGTTTTCTCGTGCAACACAATAACAACATCTCTTTTCATATATCATTAGGATCATTGTTTTCCTAGTGCATAGTTGCATAAATTACTATTCACAAGGCTTCATATTGTTTTTTGTCTCGATTATTTCAACCAACGTAGCTTGTAGAGGATAGGACAAAAGACTAGAAACCAAGAGAGCAAGGGTAACTGTGAGCTTCGAGGATCAGATAAGGTCCAAGGACAAATATTAAGCAATTATTGGACGAGGCTGAGCAAAATATGATGAATTGTCTCTGGCGAGCTACCAGCTACCTTAAGAGTTAAAAATGCCAGGCAGCCAGTTTACTGAGGAGATGTTACATGTTAAGGTCGGGGACACACATTCATACACACCTTCACACACTATAAGGTGGAGAAAATACATTTAAACTACCAGTAGACTAATATAATATTTATGTAAAGTAATAAAGATATGTGTTGCAAAACAGCATTATTATTCGAAAAGAAGGGATTATTTGAAGAGAAGCGATGTACAGAGGACTAATAATCTTGAATAAAGTGATGTTTCATTATTTATTGCTGCCGAATATTGAGCGCTAAACTAAGTTATCGCTTACAGGCCTTATGTATAATGTGAATGAAGCGAATTTTCAGTAAATGGAGTTTACGAACTTCTTCCCGCGAAGTAAACTGTGAACACACTACGCTTCCGGTTGCCTCCTCGAACTGAAGTAGGCTGAAGTATTCAAGATCGTTACTCAAATCAATGTCTCCTAAGTCTACATTATGTACCTCGAATGTGAAATTATTTATAGTAATATCAATGAATAACAGTATTGACTATTTTACAAAAAGCTCCCAAGGCAAGTGAAGTGTAACCGAAATATCATTAATAATTATTGTTATATTTCAGACAGCAGTGCTTACTATTCAAACTGTAACTGAAGACAAGTTATCCGACACTTCTCCTGATAAACGTAGCAGCTGTACCCATACGAAGAAGGGAGACTTCTCACCTCTATGTAGGCTGAATTTCAGATGGTTTGAGTTTGTGTCGTCCACTGACACTAACTCCCTTATGGCTCTATCAATAAATCTGCCCCCCCCCCCCCCCCGCCTAAAAAAAGCATTTTTGGGGCATTTGACATTTTTTAATCCGAGCATTGCAAATGCCCCACAGTGGGGTCTGCTAATTAGCTATGCAAATACTCCGTTGTGGGGCTTTGGAACCACTGCAAACTTTTATTAATGCCGATGTAAGTATCGTTTTTGACAAGTTCCACAGCTTGTCCCATCCCTGGGACAGATGGAGTTCTCGAATGCCCTATGTATACCCTAGGGGAGGGGTAAAGGGGGATGGTCAGGTATGGAATTGTATTTTAATTTACAAGGTCCAAATAAAGTTGTATTATCTCATTAGGTTAATTGGATGACATCACTCAATTCTAAACCATATCTTCTTTATTATAGAGAAGTGTAAGCTTTACATTAGGAATGTCTACTGAGCTTGTCTTGCTGCTGTATCATGTAATCTATGATCACATGTTAAGTAGATGATGTCACAAACAGAATGATGCTTTAACATGGGATCACTTGTTTCTAAACTTAGTAATGGCGGCTAGTCAGAAATGGGAATTTCGATTTAATATTTGGCAGGGTATTTATTTAGTATTTTCACTTAATTCAAAATCTGACGAGAATGGCCATAGTATATTTTGATCATAGTATCACTTCAACTGTTCTTAAATTGATATCAAATTATGTACATGTGTACACTTGAAATCTAACCAAAAAATGATGTTGACTGCATTGCTATTTCATTGTGAAATGTATCATGGAGAATGCTGGAAATAAAAATTTGGGGCCTCCAGATGTCAATGTTTTCTGAGGAGTACATGTATGCCTCCCTACCCCCATCTCCCCAAAAATCAGCTGTAATTCACAGTGCTCAAATAAAATGAAACAGGTTGACCACTTTTACTTTTACAACATGTATATACCGTATACAGTGGTCAACCTGAAACAAATTGAATCTGGAGGCTAGTATCTGAAATAGATTTTGTTGTGTGTATTATCCACATTTGTTAATGTCATGGTCTATATGGACCACATATTATGCTATCGAGGTATGTGCCTGTGCCTATGAGGACAAATAAGTTAAGTCACATTGACAAACTTTGTAGAGGAGCCAATGATTAGATTCGGCTATACAGCAAAATATGTACCAGTTACTGATATAATTAGAAAATTATTGTCAATCCTGCCACCCTCTTTACAAACTACTCCCTCAAAAGAGGACACGACATGCATTTTTGTAAACTCGCATGTCTGTTGCCTTCAGTATTTATTAATAAATACTTATTATAAGGAGTGTTTCTGAGAAACAACAACTGCTCGGAGGAGGGGTCATTTTATTTTTTAGTGAATGTTAAAAAAATTCCCACCCGACAAATAATGACCACTCCTTATGAGAAAGATACAAAACCAAAGTTATTGTAAAATCATGAGCTGAAAGTGGTGATTTCCATAAATCAACAATGAATACAAGTAAAGTTGACTTCTCATAATGTATTTAACAGTCTTCACAAAGTACTATTATAACGATGAAGACTGTACAGTGATAGTTGAAGTGTCAGGATGTTAGAAATATTCAGAAAAAATTCAAACAAATTGCTTTGTTTCCAAAACAACAAAATATTGTCTTCCATTTTGCAGGTTGTTTTGCATTCTTGACAACAGGCACTCACTCGCTGTACCCTACCTTGACCGATAATGCACTGTTTGTGTTTTCTTCTCTAGTAATCACACAATATACACAAAGTTGGATTCCGATTCCTTTATTACATCCACTTGGAGTAAACACAAAATATGTTATAGCCTAGTAACCAGCAAAGAATAAAATTGATGTTAACATAAACAAAGTTTGTAAACATACCTCACTAGACACTAGGCCTCAGGCTCAGGCTTCACTAGTAATATCATGAATCATCACTGAACAATTCCTTGGTCATCAGAGCTCAGGATCTCATCGGTTATATCGCGGCTCAAATATATAGGGTTGTATTTAATTCTGTAAAACTATCGACGAAAAACAACTACTAGAACTGTCTGAAGATGGAGAAGATTCACCGTCACTATATCAGAGCTGAACGAATCGGCCATCTTGGATCGGAAAGTGTTCTCGGTATGACGTCACAGGACACAGGTATCCCAATTATTTTTAAACAGAGGATCAGCGCCCAACCCCCCTCCCCCCCTTGTTCGTATGCATAAGAAGGTCAAGTTTTCAAATATACCAAAAAAGTACAAAATACATGTCGCTTGCACTTTAAAAAGCGAATCAGTTCAGGTGGGCAGGAGCCCATTACCAGGAGCGTCAATCTCCCATACTAGGTCTTTGAGTCGGCGTATGACCGGATTGAGCTATATTTAGAACAGATCTCACGGGAGTTCACGTGCCCACACTTTGGGAATCCAATCAAACCATAGTCAGGACAATGCAGCGTTAGTAAAATCACCTCAAAGAACAATAAATCATTCTTAATCTCGATAATTACGGCAAGAATATGCACGATCGCAGCAGAGTCAGAAGGCAGTTACCCAGGAAACATGTTCTAAAAATCGTTCAAACTGGTCATACGCTGACTCACGGGTAAAGTTCATATGGACGCTCCTGGTAATGGGCACCTGAGGTGGGCCACTATACGATGAAATTTTGAGATAGTGATATTTTTGCGTATTTGTATATTTGTATATTTTCCTATCCACACCGTTTTTTGATATGCCGACGGGAAGTCTTATGTTTGAGGATCCGAATCTTGAGTTTTTTTGTCCGCCATTACTCGAACCCGTTCCTGTGAGAGAGCTAATTTCCAGGGACGTGACGTCATTTTCTCAACACAACAACATGCGGGGCTACGTTTCACACAAACTTTCGCACGAAATTATAAGTAAAGTATATGTTTATACTATTTTTTTCCAAAAAGGAAAGGAAAGAACGAAGTTTTGAATGAAAATATGCATTTACAAGAGCGACGCGTTGAGAAAATGACGTCACGACAGCAAACCGCTGGTCCAAAATCGCGAAGTATTTGTAACACACTTCAGTAATGCGGACGTGATTTCAACGGTAAACTCTCTGCAAAATTCATAGTTCAATTTGATCCTTTGGTAATATTTTTCACTGATTTGGATATTTTCGACACTGTGTATCGTTTTGGAGAACAAAAACGTAGAAAAGAAAATAGTCGAATTTCGTCGTAGTGGAACTTTAAGTTACTTGACAATACGAGGAGCCCATAACCAGGAGCGTCCATCCCGCATACTAGGCCTATGTCACAGCGTTTTCGCGAGTTAGGTTACCTTTAGAACGGTTTCCCACAATTCTTGGGTTGCAATCATCCCTAAGGGGATAAAATCACAAAAGCGTAGCAGCCATGTTGTTGGTATAACAAAAGGAGCTAATGAGGCATCTTTTGTTCCGCCACTGGTGCAACCACGTACTAATTAGCGGGGAAATAATCTAAAAATAGCCCAACTTGAAAAAACGCTGACAATACCTATGGTTCTTGGAAAGTATTACCATTAAGGAAACTAAAAAAGTATTGAGGGCATAGAATATATAGCAGAGAACTTTGATTGTAGCAAAATACCTAGCGATGTATCTCTTTTCTACACTAATGTATTGAAAGTATGGGCTATGCTCTGCTCCACCAAAGTAGGGGATAACGTGAATGACATATTAAAACAGTTATTGTTAAACAATATTTATATTACGATTAGTATTGACGAGGGACATGAGAAACGATTAATTGATCGGGAAATTATGTGAGTTATAGAGATTTATATTATGGTAACCTATTGCAGGCTTCAAATGACAATGTATAAATAAGAAAGGGTTGGGTGATAAGGATCTTCTGAGTTGGATGGGAATGATAAGTGCCATTCGAAATGAGTGAAAAAGCATATTAAAAACAAACTTGGATATACCTTTAAAGGAAGGCTCGAAACACATCGAGATCTTAATTAGTGGGAATATAAGTAAGATAGATAGTTAAAAACTAAGCACATTTATAACAAATGTATTGTACGGAAATTTACGCCACCCACGTCTCATTAAGGTAGATATGTGGGTGTTTTGGAGGTTTTATCGAAGAAATGTACTTCCAAGACAGTGAATAGCTGCAATCTGCATGTATGGACGTTTATATATATATATTAAGTATAATTGCTTTTTAAGACATGTCGTCAAAGAAATCTTACCTTTTCAATAACTCGTGGTATATTTATCCTAGAACCTTCAAAACTGTGCCAATCAAGAACACATTGCTATATCACTGTGATAACATTCTTTATTTTAAACGCGTATTTAACGGAGAATTTGTTCTTAAAAGGAGTCGTTTATTGTGACGTCACAACAATGTCAATACACAAAACTGTTTAACTCTGAAGGCGTTATTAACCTGCGATAATGTCTTTAAATTTAAGTTTGACTTTTACATTTTTTTGTGATAGTTTATAAATTTCTGTCACGCTAATCAACCTTACCGATTTCGAGGTCATTTATTCCCGACATCAATATCAATACGTTCCTCAACTTGTCTGTTTTAATGTATCACTCGTAACCACTTACAGAAGAGTCAGTGCAGCCAAGCCTTGAAAAGTTCCGCGTTCGATTACAGATATGCGGTTGTTGTCTAGATACCTGCAGAATATAACATCAAACATGCCTATTAGAGTGGTCTTTTATATTTTCTGTGTTGCATTCTGTTTGTCAATATTAATAAACATAGTTTTGTGACTTGATTAGCCAATTGTTGATGAAACATCAAACATCTATAGTCACACTAAAAGACAACACCAATTTAACTTGAACAATGTCAGATAACTGATTTACTAGTTCGATTCAGTAAATATTTATTCTTTTACTATAGAAAATGTGAAGAAAATAATATTTCTGGAATTTTGTAACCTGTGATTTGTTGAACTATATCATGTTAGGTCACATGCATCATTTTATATTCGGCGTCAAAACTGCAATCTTGGACAAAATGATTTGGGATACTGTTTTAACTTTGCGTCTAGTATTTCTATTTTCATATATAATAGTATTTGTTGTCGTATGCCTCAACATTTATGTCTGGGATGCTTCTTGGAGGATATGGGCTGTAGTATCTCGACAAATAGGATAATTCTAATCTGACTTGGCATGCTCTTTTGTCGTCGGAATGTGCACCTCGTGTGTTATGCTTAAATTGGAAATTATAACGTGGGAGCGCTACAACTCCCGGATTTTCAAAGTATCTTTAAAGGGCAAATCAGTTCAGATGGGCTATTAAGTTACTTGATAATACTGGAAATTATTACCATTAAGGAAACTAAAAAAGTATTGAGGGCATAGAATATATAGCAGAGAACTTTGATTGTAGCAAAATACCTGGCGATGAATCTCTTTTCTACACTAATGTATTGAAAGTATGGGCTATGCTCTGCTCCACCACAGTAGGGGATACGTGAATGACGTTTTAAAACAGTCATTGTTAAACAATATTTATATTTAGGTTAGTATTGACGAGGGACATGAGAAACGATTAATTGATCGGGAAATTATGTAAGTTATAGGGATTTATTTTATGGTAACCTATTGCAGGATAAATAATGGGAATGTGTCAATAAGAAAGGTTGGGTGATAAGGATCTTCTGAGTTGGATGGGAATGATAAGTGCCATTCCAAATGAGTGAAAAAGCATATTAAAAACAAACTTGGATATATCTTTAAAGGAACGCTCGAAGCAGATGGAGATCTTAATTAGTGGAAATATAAGTAAGATAGATGAGTTAAAAACTAAGCAAATTTATAACAAATGTATTGTACGGCAATTTACGCCACCCACGTCTCATAAAGGTAGATATGTGGTGGTTTTATCGGAGAAATGCACTTCTAAGACAGTGAATGGCTGCAATGTGCAATATCACGGATATATATATATGCAAAAATTATGAGGTCTCCAACATATCAACATATCGGGTGCATTGTGGGAAAGATTTCCCGTTACTGTCCCGCACAGAGACCGATGCGACAATGGCTACGTATACGTTCTGTTAATGTACATCTAAGGGTTTTGGATGTAGTAACTAAACGAAATTTTCCCAGTACTAAACAGCTTTTAAGTGTCGTATTTATTTTCAAAAGCATCATCCGGCAATAATCCCCGCAGTTATGAGCGCGTAGATTATTGTCGGGGTTTGTGAATAGCGCGCTGGCTATTTGAAACGTCAAGCCCAGAGTACTAGACCAAGTAAATAAAACTATATTTTTCTATTAGCCTCATTATCTAAGGTGCAGACAATTTCAAGCCCTTCTTAAGAAAAGCCTTCCAACCTTTACCTACAATATCGGGCCGTGTTCAACAAACAATAACATACAAAGGAGCTACTGAAATGTAAATCAAAGGCACGCGCGAATTTCTAGACTTAGGAAGCAATGATTTCCAAATCATTTTTAAAAATCCAATTGCAATATTTGTCCAAAAATAGTAAGCAATGCGAAAAATGAAGTCATTTACGAACTTTTGAAAATCATGGTTCATTGGAAGGTTTGATATTAGATCGTTATAACAGGCTTTGTAACATAATCATGATAATGATTATCATATTTTCGCTAATATGCTAATTCTTTCGTTTGCAGTGTCGACGTTTTCATAACTAATAAAACCTTAGGAAACACACTTTTACTTCGTAAATAACATTTGACCCTTCTCGGATAATAAAGTGGGAATTCACGGCTTCATTTACATGTATTTCCGTCTAGTACTCTCAGCTTTAGCCAGCGTACTAGTCACGAACCGCGACAATAATAATAAATATCTCATCTATGCACTCATAACTGCGGAGATTATTGCCGGATGATGCTTCTAAAAATAAATACGACATTTAAAAGCTGTTTAGTACTGGGAAAATTTCGTTTAGTTACTACATCCAAAACCCTTAGATGTACATTAACAGTACGTATACGTAGCCATTGTCGCATCGGTATCTGTGCGGGACAGTAACGGGAAATTGTTTCCACAATGCACCCGATATGTTGGACACCTCATAATTTTTCCAATTCGCTGTATATATATATTTAGATATTAAGCATAATGTGGTCAAAGAAATATATTTATCCTAGAAACTTCAAAATTGTGCCAATCAAAAACACATTGCTATATCACTGTGATAACATTCTTTATTTCAAACGCGTATTTAACGGAGAATTTCTTCTTAAAAGGAGTCGTTTATTGTGACGTCACAACAATGTCAATACACAAAACTGTTTAACTCTGAAGGCGTAATTTGATTTGAATATTAACCTGCGATAATTTCTTTAAATTTAAGTTTGACTTTAGCTTTTTTTGTGATAGTTTATAAATTTGTGTCACGCTCAACCTTACCGATTTCAAAGTCATTTATTCCCTACATCAATATCAATACATGCCCCTCAACTTGTCTGTTTTAATGTATCATTCGTAACCACTTACAGATGAGTCAGAGCAGCCAGGTCTTGGAAAAGTCCGGGTTCGATTACAGATATGCGGTTCATGCGTAGAGACCTGCAAAATATAACGTCAAACATGCCTATTAGAGTGGTCGTTTAGATTTTCGATGTTGCATTCTGTTTGTCAATATCAATAAACAAAGTTTTTTTGACTTTAGTAGCTAATCATTGATGAAACATCAAACTTCTATAGTCACACTAAAAGGCAACACCTGTCCAATTTAACTTGAACAATTTACTAGTTAGATTCAGTAAATATTTATTCTTTTAATTTATTCTTTTACTATAACATTTTTTTATAGTAATGTTTTAAAGAAATAATATTTATGGGGTTTTGTATCGTGTGATTTGTTGAACTATATACATATTAGGTCATACAATCTTACAACAACAACAACAACAATTTATTTCACGACAAAATCATACGTTTTACAACAATACACTAACCCGCAAATAGCAAAGCTAATCGAGGCGGGTTAGGTGTAACATACAGAAAATAAAAGCTAACGGAATAAAGGAAGAAAGAAAGTATGAATAATTTGATAAGTATCGTTACTATAATTTTAAGGTGTATACACTGTAAAATGAAAAAGCCAAAACGGCCCCAAAAGTCGAAACGGCCCTAAAATCACGAGGGCCAATTTGGCCCGAATGGGGCCATTTTAAAACTTGGCAGGCCGAAACAGCGGTAGAGGGTGCTGATTTGGTCCCTGTAAAATTCTGAAATGGTACAATTAAAAGCTGAAATTGTACCATCAAAATCCATTTTGGTACCATCAAAAGCTGAAATGGTTTCATCAAAAGCTAAAATGGTTCCATCGAAAGCCATTTTGCTTTATTCATATCAAATCAGCTCTGGTAATAATCAAATTAGGTAATCACCTGATTTATTATAATTTATTATAATGGTTTCATCCAAAGCTAAAATGGTTCCATCGAAAGCCATTTTGCTTTATTCATATCAAATCAGCTCTGGTAATAATCAAATTAGGTAATCACCTGATTTATTATAATTTATTATAATACATTTATGAAACTGTTTAGACAACTTTTTTGTTATGAAGTTCAGCAGTGGCTGAAACACCACAAGTTTTGTCAAGAGACTTTGGAACGCTTAAGTAAGTCGATGAAGAATGTTTGTTGTCTTGATTTCCAACACGTTTTGCTCTCAACCGTAAACTTGAATTGTATATTGTCGCTTTCTTCTTTTCGCAGTAACCGATAGTTTAGATGGAGAAGACTTGTTGGTTCTCAGTTAAGGACCAGGAGGAACTGAGATTCTACTTTCCGAGGATGAAAGAGAGAATGCTGTTTAAAAAGCTCCTTATCGCAGGAGAAGAGGTAAACACAAGTAAAGAGTACGGCCTCGTGAAATCTCGCGCCAAATTCAGATTCTCCCGGCTCAGAAATTTGGCCAGCGGGTTAGTCAACCGAGCATGCGCCCGAAAGCGAATTTAAGCGCGCAACAGTAACGTCTTCAGATAACGTTTTACCAACGGCTTTAGTCGATGTAGTCGAGATATCTAGCTTTTGCTAACCTATATGTTCAGCTTCGAGATTTAAAACAACAAGAGTAGTATAGGCGGAGTCAAAATGATACCCGTTTTTTTTGCACAAGGAAAGTCAAAAAGTGAATTCAGAAATCCACTTTTGACTTTCCTTGTGCAACAAAAAACGGGTATCAGTTTTGACTCCGCCTATACTACTAGGGTACTAAAGGTCATCCAAATTGTCACTAGACATTCTTGCACCTAAAAATCCAAACTTGAGTATCTGTTAGAGCTATCCTAACATATAGTTATACCGAAGAGAGAATGGCGAGTTCAAAGCTTTTCAACGTAGGCGATGTGGTCGAAGCATTCGAAAGGGCCAAAGAAGATGGGCAATCCCATGGATCCGTCGTATCGTTCGACTGGACCCATCCTAGAAACGGACCGAACGGATGCAAGTACGTTTCCGTATTCTTCGACATTGGCGATGGACCTCATCCGGCGGTCTTTCGGTTCGAAGGGGAAAAGCACGTGGGACGGATAGCACCATACAACGAAGAAGACGTAGGCAAACAACGAGATCGACATCCTTGCCTACAATTTCAGAAGTGGAACGACTTTGTACGTACGGAGGCCGATGGAATCACGATTAAGAAAAGTGACAATGGAGAATTGGATCTTCCTTCCGACGACAAGCTAAGTCCTACTTTCAAACTAGTCGAACACCTAGATTGGGCTTTTGATTGCGAAGTAAGTAGACTTATCGAAGACAAAAAGATCTGCATGCGCAATCCACGTAAACGCAGTCCACCTGGAAAGGACGACGCCATTATCGTCCCCAACACCAAGGTGGTTCCGATGATCCAAAGGTTTATTTCCACGAACTCCACTACCAATGCTGGATGTCGATTGCCCAACCCTATGATGAGGATGAGAGCGAAATGCGACTACAAGACTGGAACACCTAACGGTCAATTCTTTGACAAAAGTAAGTCGTACTCCGATGGGGACAACACTACGTACGAACCTCTCGTTGATGAGAACTCTAGCGGTCTTAACATCGACAATGTGAGCAAACTCATTCTACCAGGTTCTATTCACGATGGTATTTGCAACGCCTCAAGTATTCGTGCAAGTAGTATGGGACTTTCATACCCACTAGATATTGAGATCGACATAGTACGACAACCATCAAAGAAGAATAGATACGATCAACAAGACGTTTATGCCGTCAATACTAAGCATAGTGCTAGTGTGGACGCAGCCGCAGAAGATGAGTGAACGTAGGTAATGGAGGACAAAAAAAAATCTCTACGATTCGATCCAAACTTGATAACCTATTAGAGATATGATTACTATACTGTATATCGATCTCTTCCACTATGGATTATATATCGTACCTCCCCATAGAAATCTTGACTAAGATCGTAGAGCATGCAGGTCCTACGTCATTCGCAAGCATCGCAAGGACATCGAAACGCCTAAACGGTGCCGCATCTCTCGCGCGCTACGAAAACGTAGACCAAGAGTTCCGCACGCGAGTTCTCACTTTCGGTCTTAGGTCTACTCGTAATGATGCCGATCGAGACAAAATGGCTAGGACTTTCGGTATTTCCGCAAGCTACATCGACGATAGCTTTCCTCTCATCTACGCCAGTGAACATGGTAATTTTAATGTTATTAAGTGGCTCATTAAGCACTTACGTTTCGATAAGATGGATGGACAAACTGACCACGTTCTATGCGCTGCCTGTAAGGACGGTCGTCTTGATATCGCTAAGTGGCTCACTAAGCACTTCCAGTTCACCAAAGAGGATAAAGCCGTCGTGTTTGCTATACTAGATGCCAGTATGAATGGTCATCTTAATATCATTAAGTGGCTCATTCAACGTTTTAAGATAACCATAGAGTACGAATACGTTCATCATGCTCTACTATGCGCTTGTAGCAATGGTCATCTTAATACCGCTAAATGGCTCGTTAAGTGGCTCATTAAGAACGCCCATCTCACCATAGAGGACGAAAATAACCTACTAGATTACTATGTGAATGCTTATGCTGCCATATAGGAAGAAGAAGAATCCGATTGAATCCAACTGCACCTATAAAGTCCAAACTTGAGTATCTGTTAGAGATATGATTAGTATACTGTATATCGCCACCGAATGGTATTAGTATATATTCTTCATTCCACGATATTAGCTTACGTTGTCATCTTAGTACGCATTAACACCATACAGATCGAACATGTCGAAGAAGAACTCGAACGTAGACGCCACAATAACTTGTGATTGGTTGATGAGAGGGAAGGATACAAAATGCACGAAGAAGATTTCGAAGACATCGAAGTTCTGTGCCCAGCACAACTGCCAAATCTCAAAAGGCTGTGCCCCATTCGTGCCATGCTCGAAGTGCGGTAAAGGATGTCGTACTGGTTACGGGCTTTGCTCAGGATGCGACCGTCTCGCCATCAAGAAGTGTTGCCATATAAGACGCGCTAAGAAGTCCAGCAAGACGCTAGAGGAAACTCCACAGCCAAGAAAGGCGGAACTTGCAGAGCCAAACGTGGTGGAACCGGAGGAAGAGCCAAACGTGGATCTAAATGAGACAGCGAAGACTGACTACTTCCGTGAGTTCGATACGTTTGCAGATTCAACCGTGGTGGAAGCGGAGGAAGGTTTCGACGAGGCTCTCACCCGTGCGTTCGACAGGAATGCTTCGATGAGGCTCTTAGCTATGCGTCCGACGGTAGCATTCCCCGCGGAACCAAGAGTGCTGGAACCAGAGGAAGGTCTCGGAGAGTCTCTCAGCCATGCGCTCGACGAGGTGTTGGCTGCCTTGAGGAGCGAGAAGGACGATTAGGAATAGCCACGGAAAAAAAAAAAGAATGAAGAAAGTCGTTGCGTGACCCTCTTCATTCTTTTTTTCTTTCTTTTTTCTATTAAACGTATAACATCTATAGTTGTATCATGGACGAGCTAGTCAGATTGTTTGGTCCTGGAATTTGTAGAAGCCTGAATATCAAACCACAAGTGGGACATATTAACGCCAGTGAAACATGTTCTGATTGTCTCTGCCCCTTGGAAATACAAGGAACGGAATTCGTGTGTCCCACATGTGGTCTTGTTTCCGAGGCCGAACCATGTGGAGAAACGAAGATCGATGTTATCACTACTCGACTGCGTATAGTAGGTCCGGACGGATTTCAGTATCAAAGTGATCTAGACCGCGCAAGACCAAAGCAAAGCGATGACACAGAACTGAAACGACGAATGCTCCTACGAGAACTACAAGCATACAACACTATTTACAAACAAAGTTATGACCTATCGTTCCCTATGAACACGTTAGGAATCGTAGCCGACGCATTTATCCAAGTAAATAAAGTTTGTCTCAAGCGTAGTGATGTTAAGAGAAATATTTTAGCTGCTCTACTCTACCAGGCGTGCATGCAATGCGGGTTCGTACGAACTAAAGGTGAGGTTGCTCGCTTCATGCAACTAAGCAACAAAGGCATCCATATCGGAGATGTCTTTATACGTTCTCTGTATGACGACGATAAGATTGATATGGACTTGAATGCCGAGCGCATAGTTCCTCACATTGCAACGACTTTCCTTAAACTCGATCCTCAAGGAGTACCTATAGACGTTCAACAAATAGTCCACGAGGTTGTTACTACGGCAATAGAAAACAATATAGGCAGATCGGTAATTAAGACGAAAGTTGTTGGAGCAAGTTACGAGGTGCTACGTCGTTTAGGATCGTCTATGTCTCTTAACGAGGTCATTGGGCGATGTGACGTATTTGGAAATTCAGTCAAGCGTTTTGTCAAGGAGTTGTCTTCTTACCATTCCCACTTCGAACCAATCTACACTAAGCATGGGCTAACTAGCGATAGGACTTGGCAAAGTGAAAGTGAGAGCCATGTTCGTGCCTTTCATAGGAAACGTCGATTCTTACCCCACTAAGCTGCCAAGTTTTTCTCGCATTTCCTTTTGCACTTCTTGCTTGAGTTCGGCTCGAACCCGATCTGGACTTTTTTCACCTATGGAAGTCTCGCGACGAATTTCAGATCTCATGATCTCATACTTATTCGCTTCGTTCAGGATGAGACTGTATTCAGAGTCGGATATGTTTTCATCACGTAGTGCCTTCGATACTAGATCTCGAATCGTATTGATTTTCGCTTTTGCTAACATAGTTGTCCTTTCATGCTTAGAAACCTTCATTCCTAACTTCTTAGCTCCAAGGGTCGTAGATGCTGAAATTAATCCACATAGTCCACCAATAACTCCAAGTGGTAGACCAATCACTATTCCGACCCCAGTCAACGCTACGCCCAATCCAGATCCAGATAAGATCACAGATAGACCTCCAGTTACCACTGCGATGCCATGAACTATTCCTTGAGAACGTGCATATTTCTTGCGCACACCTTCGTAGTGCCTTTCTTGAACTTCGATGTCCGAAAGCGTGTCTCGGATCGTTTGCAGTCTAAAGTTCTTTCCAGTGTCACTAGCAATCGGTGGATAGATACTTGGTGCTAATGGAAACGGTTGAATCGAATCGCCTTCCATTGTACGTTATACATATAACTTACTCAAGCTTCAACACGTATCGTAGAGGTCGACCACGGAAGTCTACCACGTTGCTTTTGTCATCGCGAACAGTCAGTCGAAGGCTGTTCCGAATCGTTCCTAGAGCTTGGACTTTCGTTGATTCCATCAAATGATAGGTCCTTCTGTTAAACCAGGTGCCTTCTACGTTAAGGCTAGCTAGTACAGTCGAGCGCTTTCCCTCAAGGAGTGAGAATTTGGGATCCACCGCATCACAGTGGATATATATTGTTTGGATATATTCCATTATCAGGTCGTATTCTCTCACTTTTAACCTTACGTTTCCATCCTCGTCTTCATTTCCTTTGATACCCAATATTTCGCAGAGATTTTTACTGAACTTGATTGGTTTCTTCACATCTAGGATCCAATACTTTTTACTGGATATGTCTATAAATTTAACGATGTCAGCATCGACTGCAGGTGCTAAGCGATTCAGTAAGGTAGTTATATTATAATTCCCTAGATTGATTGTGTATGGGAACCCCACACCCTTGACTTCCCACTGAAACGTGGCCTTCTCTTTTAGATTCAACCAACTGTTCTCAATGGTGGTTTCGAGTAGCGAAATATTATTGATAAGAATTGGATCGTCGAAGTAGACAGTATGGTCGGCCAATGTTGTGGTGATATATAAGAGAACCATCTTATGTGTTAAAGGTATAACTATATATACGTATAGCTTCAACATGACAGACGCATGGTGGCAGTTCAAGTACCTATTTCCAAAGGCTGTAACCAGATGGTTCGACTCTTTCGTGGGTCGGGATGGGGTGTGGAACATTAATTTATTTTTTCACGGGGAAACCTACCAGGTGTTCACAGATGCAGGCCTCCCTACGAAGGCAGGTGGAGGTCAGCTAATGGTCTTGCATGGGCGCGCAGGCAAGGCGCTTGACCTAGCCCTTGGCACCAAAACAGTTTATGAGGGGGTACTATTCGCACGGAAGCACAAAGGTCTTTCCAAACATGCTTGGGTAGAAGCTGAGGAAAATAAAAAGGTCGCAGCACTGAATGCCGATCTGTTGGCGAAGTTCGAGAAACGATACCCACATATGCCTCTACGGAAGTGAACGGTCCAGGCAAATATTCGACGAGTATTTGGTTTCGAGATGGAGATTCTAGCTATGTCGTTTACGGTGACGATGTCTCAAAGTTATCTACAGTCACTCAAAGACGCATCGATGACGCATTGCAGGGAATGGTTGATGGTTTCCCATCTACGTTGACACTAGATAAGAGTGCGAAGTATCCTATTCGAGCAGTTCCTTTTACCGAACAGGCACAAGATATAGATCTCACCAAGTTATGGATATACGTCACGCCTACGAAGAAGTTCGAAGCAGGCGTTCCAAATATATTCAAGGAGATCGTTGTAAAGCATACGACGGCAAAGGAGTCTCGTAGATGGTTATCAGGTCCGGATTTCAAATACTGGCCTCAACAACTTAATTTTGCAACGTGGTGTGCAACTTCTGGATGCGGAGTGTCGTTGTTTGACCCCACTTTCAAAACATATCCACCAGTTGTCCAAGGGTTCCTACGATTCCACGTATATTTCACGATACGAAGAATTCTACATGAACTTGGAGCTCCTCTACCTGGTAACCGTGCTTTCAAGCAACTCGACAATCTCTATAGCAAATCAGTCCTTGAGAAATTGTGCATCGAATTCGGTATATCTCGAACGCCAGACTTTCGGTGGGATGGTTTAGGAGACGTCTACGTAAACTCTCATGGAAGAATGGCGAACTATAAGGAGAAGTACGTACATAATACTTCGTACTCTGCGAAGTGGCCTGGTGGTGACTTTAAGTTTCCTGAGGAGAGTCGTACGGACTATCAGTTTCCTTTATCGTACATTAGCAATAACAACGGTAAACAATACGATTGGTTTACGCCACCAATCGGTAGAGGTTTGACGAATGCTGGATTGGGTAGATTGAATCGATCTGTTGAGGCTTTTGGATATTGTATTCTAGGCGCTCAAAACGATCTTAACGAATCCATCATAGATAGTTTCAACGTCAAAGAAAAGTTTAAGAGCTTAGTCGAAGGCGCCATTCTCGAAAACGATTTAGTGGTGAGCTATAAAAACTATCTTACTGCTATAACGACGACGCATAAGAGGCTCGATCTAGCAATAGCTATAGGTGTGCGATTATTGCCAAGCAATCTAGTGTACTATCTTGGTAAGAAAGATGGCTATAGGAATCCAACCCCGAAAGCTACGAAAGATATGATGCTAGGCACTAACGACATCAATGCAGAAGTCAAAGGACGCCCGCCTCCTATGGAAGGACCACCAGATAAGAAATTAATACCACCTCTCGAGACGCACAAGAAACGAGTTCCTGTACTAAAGGCTGTCCCACAACATGAGATTAATCTAGCAGTGACATCCATTGCCGCAGCTGGAATTGCATGGATGTTGTTTCGTTAACGTCGTTTGTATTGTTCCACTACGAAGACCACTGCTGCTACGATTAACAACCAAATGTTGTTTGCTAAGACTCCAACAACGTCAGCAGCCATACTGAATATGAAACTCGCAATTGGCCCAATCATCTTAGGTAGAATCTCTTCTAACTTTTTACCTATCGCTTTTAGGTCTTTGGCAGTTGTTTTAGCGACTGCTTTGGCAGCATCTCCCAATCCCGGTACTATCGCGGAAACTGCCTTCGTCAGATTGGAAACTATTACGCCGATCACAGTACTTACCGCAGCTACCACGCTAATTATACTGACTCCATACTTCTTGAAGATGATTCTTATACGATCCCTAAGTGACATCCGTTCTACTATAGCTTCTTCTATTCGTTCTAGGACTGCTCGCTCCTCCTGAGCGGTCCTTATTTCGTTAGTAGCATTCTCTTTCTGAGTTTCAGTAGACGTAGGGTCTTTGAGTATTTCTTCATTTCGTTCGATCCTCTCATTCTTTTGGTCTTCAGCTTTCATGACTTGTTCTACCGCTGTTTCCCTAGAAGGTCCTAGGACTACTTTGAGGTCTTTCCATTTCTCTTTCCCTTTCCCAGTCCTCGCATATAACTCACCCTTCTTGGTGAACAAAGGGATAGGTCTTATCTTACTTCCATACTCGTGGATAGCGACTCTACCGTCAGACATGGTTGCTATATCAAGTGTGCCTCGAATTCCCACATCGTGATACTGTTCCCAGATCTCGAATATCGCCTGTTTTGCTTCGTCTGATAGGCTGCTTCGTTCGAAGACAATCCCTCTATCAGAAAATTTAGGAGGTTTCTCATCTTCCAGATTTTCCAGGATTCTTTCTTATCTAGAAACGTTCGAGTCTTTCGGGTCGACGAGTTCATCCAGCCATTCATCGTCTATAGAAAACGAGGTTTCCTGATCCTTTGGTCGAGCGCCTTCTCTAGGGTAATCGCGTATGGTTTTCATGTTGAGCGATTCTCTAGGCTCCACACTTGTCGAGTCTGGAAAGCGACGTTTCCACTCCTCCACATCGATAGCATCGTCATCATCGTAATCTTTTCCTCTTTCAGCTTCATCAGTTCTTTCCTCATACCTCCCATCAAAGGCCATGTTAGACATAACTATATATATAGTTATATTCAACATGATCTCATCAAAGTTGGATCCCACACAAGCACGAAGAGAGCCTCATGCACTCAAGGCTCCGCGAGACTTGTATAGGAAAACTTTCACTCGATCATCTGCCAATCCAGGTGAGACTCTATACGTAGAAGTCCCAAAGCTAGCAGAAGGTGTAGTACTAGTACCTGGTAGCTTAGCGCTATTGGTCGACATCGTACTATCTGGTGGACATGCGAATAACAGAGTCGTTTCGAACATTGGACGCTGCTTGGTCATACGTAGAATCTGTAGGATGGGAGCTGAAACAGTAGAAGACCTTGTCAAGCCAGACCTCCTACAAACGTACTCCGACGTATACCTATCTACGCAGGAGAGAGAGTCGAGAGTACAACAAGGCATTCAACCAGAGAACGTAAACAAGCTACGATCGAAAGCTGGTGACGCAAGTACTTCGTCTGCTGCAGACAACGCGCTCCTAGCTGCATGTGGTTCCAAATATAGGATTCCATTAGATGTCGACATTCTGACACAACATGGAGTTCTATATCCATATGCCCTAGAAAATACCATTACATTCGAGTTGACTCTAGCGAATGCCATTGATGTCGTAGTTGGATCGGATACGACGAAGATAGGTACGTATCAACTTACCAACATCCAACTAGAATACGAAGCAATCAGGGATGGAACGCTGGCTAGTAGTGCACTTCACAAATACGAAATAGGTACTGCATTCCTATACAACTACGCTGTTCACTTCAAGATAGTAGAGATCGCTAAAGCATCCGATACTT
Organism: Actinernus sp. WN-2022; assembly: GCA_030867875.1. NCBI lineage: Eukaryota > Metazoa > Cnidaria > Anthozoa > Actiniaria > Actinernidae > Actinernus > Actinernus sp. WN-2022. Next base: position 53,702,118 of record JAOWCC010001210.1, read on the forward strand.
TGATATCTCAAAACGTCAACGTTCCACGACGATCCTTTGCTGGACTACTTCTACTATTCATAGATCCATACGCTCATGGTGCGAGAGATAGTGAAGCATTCTCGAATCCCGATATTTCGAAGGTAGAAGTAGATGTCAACGGGATTCCCAACAGACTCTTTCCAAGCGGCATGCTTCCCCTAGATTTCTGGGAGGCTGCAAGAGGCTGGTTTGGTACACCCAATACTTCCATGACTCCAAAGAAGTTCTTTGAAAATAGATTCGCTATCCTAATCGATTGTCGCACAGCAAAAGATTCCACCGTTCATGGTGATGGCTTGGCACAAACCGGCAGTGGAAAGGACATCGACATTCGCATACATAGAACTGCGAAGGGAAGTGGAAATGTGAAAATGCACATCTACGTCCTTGCGGATGCTCAGGTCATGATATTGAACAGATCTTTACATAGTATAGTATACTGATGGATTCTCTCGTAGAGCACGTGCCGTTCAACGCACTCATAGTCGGTCCGACGAATTGTGGGAAGACTGCGTTTCTCATAGAACAACTTCGTGGATCATTTCGTGGTAAGTTCGATTACATAGTACTGATTTGTCCTACGTATGCCCACAACAAAACCTATCGCGGATTTGCAAATCGAGATCCTCGTTTCTTCGTCATGTCACCACCGCAGGATGCCATCGATGCTACTTTGAGTATTTGCGCAACATTTTGGTCAGGTACCAATACTCTATTGATTCTCGATGATTGCGCCGCATCGAAGGACGTCAAGAAACGAACTGACAAGCTAGTGGACTTAGCCTTTTCTGCACGACATATAGGTCTTTCCATTTGGGTGCTGTCCCAACAACTAACGAGCATATGTAAACCCTTCCGCGAGAACGTAGCTATCGTAGTAGCATTCCATACAGCATCGGCCGTAGATGGTAAAAAGATATTTGAGGATTATGGAGGCTCGCAAGAATGTAAAGAGTTACGAACGATACTTGGATCCCATAAGTTCGCTCGCATGTGCTTCTGTCTACGCCATCCTTTCGAGGTAGTGTTAGAGCTCCCAACACCTATGACATATTATCATGGATGAATACCTGAATGAACTGATTGATGAGTGTGCTATTACTTGCCCTCCAGTCGTGTTGGAACATCCAACCAAATTGGAGGGTGTCGAAGATTGTCGGGAAGCACTTGCAATCTTAGCTGCAATGGGTACGACAAAAGAGTATCTAGGGAAGAATTTCTCAATAGTAGATATATCTAAGCTATCTGAGAAGGACGTAAAACGCTTGCATAGTAGGTACCAGGCCGTAGTAGCAAAGCAAATAACGGGATGCCTAGTAAATGGAGCACTACGTCTAGCTACCCGCGCAGTCGCATACGTAGTCCCAATAGATGACAAACAAGAACTGCTTAAGGACCTACGAGAAGACCACCAAGTTCGCAATGAGATATCCGCTGTGGCCGGCCTATTATCACTCAAAGCAGGTCGATTAGTGGCTCTAGCTAGTGCCTTATTCCACGTAGTCGATCACATAGTCGTTCCTACGACACCTGTTGAACCTTCACTACTACTTACTATACCGAATCAAGATGGAAGAAGCGGACCAGATAACTGCGAATCCTCCGACGACTGCACCAACTAAGGTAAAAAAGAGTATCTAGGGAAGAATTTCTCAATAGTAGATATATCTAAGCTATCTGAGAAGGACGTAAAACGCTTGCATAGTAGGTACCAGGCCGTAGTAGCAAAGCAAATAACGGGATGCCTAGTAAATGGAGCACTACGTCTAGCTACCCGCGCAGTCGCATACGTAGTCCCAATAGATGACAAACAAGAACTGCTTAAGGACCTACGAGAAGACCACCTAGTTCGCAATGAGATATCCGCTGTGGCCGGCCTATTATCACTCAAAGCAGGTCGATTAGTGGCTCTAGCTAGTGCCTTGTTCCACGTAGTCGATCACATAGTCGTTCCTACGACACCTGTTGAACCTTCACTACTACTTACTATACCGAATCAAGATGGAAGAAGCGGACCAGATAACTGCGAATCCTCCGACGACTGCACCAACTAAGGTAAAAAACCCAAAGCGCGTTGCAGCCGGAAAGGCACTAGCGTTAAGCAACAAACTCGCTAGAGAAGCTCAGGAGAGAGAGTTGGCGCGCGAAAGCGAATCATGCAAAGAAGTCAACGTAGAGAAAGGTCGGTTCGAAAACCTGACTATCATCGCAGTCGTTGGTGCTGGCGCTACATTGGTTGGCACGTACTTTGCGTACAAGAAGTATGTAGATGGCAACACGCGAGCTGCCGACGTTAGCACGACACAACCTGCAGCTCCTGCAAAGCTAACGGCACTAGACATGGAGTAACACTTAAAGACTCGAGACCATACTATATATATGTCGAGATGGATAAGGAATTGATGAAGACGGCAACCGATGCAGCTATAATTGTTGGACTTGCTACTAGTATTGGGTGGATCGTAAAAAAGACTACCAAGGAATCCCTGCTTAGTGATCCTTCTTCTTCCCTAGTAAATTACGCAAAGTGGACTGCCGTGATATTTGGTAGCTTATACGCGAAGCAGTATCTCGAGAAACAAAAGATCATACCGTAATGGCAGCAGCAATTGCTATGACAATTTTCGGCGCTGTTTTGAATGCAACGGCATTTACTGGTGGTGGCATACTAGCTAGAATGATTGGAAAGGGTGATACAGATACGGAACGAGAGAGACACGATAGGGCCATCGAAAGACAAGAATCTGAAATGATAGCGTATAGGATCGAACGTCAAAGACTATACGACTTTGCACAAAATCAGGAAAGTCTTGAACGCAACGCATACAACGTTCAAAGAGATACCAACAAAGCCTTCGTGCAATCCGATAAGTTACGTAAGGCGCTAGAACGGCTCGAAGGGATGAAAGAACCCCGCTTATCTGACTACTACCGACCCTCAAACAATCAGAAGACTGGGGAGTTGCTCTACGTCGGTGGTGGAATGCTAGGCGCTGGATACGCTATTAGTAGATGGCTATAGATGCACTAGGTAACGTACTAGGTCGTACTAGGTCGTACTAGGTAACGTACTAGATCGTACTAGGTAACGTACTAGGTCGTACTAGGTCGTACTAGGTAACGTACTAGGTCGTACTAGGTAACGTACTAGGTCGTACTAGGTAACGTACTAGGTCGTACTAGGTAACGTACTAGAAACGTACTAGGTACTACTAGGAACGTACTAGAAACGTACTAGGTACTACTAGGAACGTACTAGGTACTACTAGGTACTACTAGGAACGTACTAGGTACTACTACTAGGCAACTACTAGGCAACTACTAGGCTACTAGGTCACTACGAAAAAAAAAAAAAAAAAAAGAAAGGAATAAGGCCTGGTTCTTATTCTTTTTTTTTTTTTTTTCATCTGTTGAAGGTTAGAATGTATAGATGTATAATGGATTCTAAACTTGCGAATATCTTCTATGGTCCTATGGGCTATTGGAAAGGTCACTCTGCAATTGGCAAGCTATCGGTAGCAGCGAAAGCATCAGAAGACGTAGCTAGGAGTTGGTTGGAAAAGCAATCTATGTGGCAAATATATCTACCACCACCAAAACACATTCCACGTCCGCATTGGACCGTATCGAAACCAAATGAAGTCCACCAAGCTGATTTGATATTCTTACCACACGATCGTCCTGGACGTGGAAGGAAACTATATAAGTATGCATTAGTGGTAATCGACGTAGCTTCTCGATACAAAGAAGCCGAACCTTTAGCTTCGAAAGATAGTGGTGAAGTTTCTGCGGCATTCGAACGAATCTATAAACGTAGTCCACTCGAATGGCCAAAGACGTTGCAAGTGGATCCTGGTAGAGAATTCATGGGACGTATGTCTGAAACGCTAGAACTACGTGGTACGAAAGTTCAACGAGGCGAGGCTGGTAATCATAGAGCACAAAGTTTTGTCGAAAGAGCAAATAGGACTCTAGCTGAGAGATTGTTTGGATATCAATATGCACAAGAGATGGTACTTACTTCGGAAGGATCAGATGAGCGTAGTAGAGAATGGGTAGTTCGTTTACCAATGGTTATCAAAGCCTTGAACAGTGAGGTGACTCGACTTACAGGAAAAGAGCCTTCGAATTCTGTAGTGACGCAACAAGTAGATCTGAAGACTCCTACATATTCGCGCACTATTGGTTTGAGAGAAGAGCGCCTACCATTCGACGTTCTAGTTCGATATCTTTACGCACCAGGAGAATTGGAAGGGGGTGAAAAACGTAGAGCTACTGATCCTGTGTGGAGTTTGCAGATATACACCATTTCGCGAAGTGTAGTATCTTCGGGACAGCCTATGCTTTACTACCTTGCGAAGCGAGAAGGGGAGAAGGACGCACCCAAACGTGGATTCGTTCGTGAAGAGCTACAAGTTGTTCCTAGGGATACGGAACTACCACCAAAAGGAATTCTGTTTGTACCCAAGCGCTAGACAGCGTACTCTATTGGCTCGGTGTGGATTCCATCGGGAAGAACGCGTCTTTTGTCGTAGTAAGCCGATAGCCCAAGCTTCTGTTGTTCGTAGGTTGCCATACCTTCTGGCAATAGTCGGAAGCCTCGGTTCTTCGCCATGTCGATACTACCCTGGAGGGCTGCTTCGAATCGATCCCACGAAATGTCGTTGTGCCGTCTAGACATACCTTTGGCGGAATACTTCTTGCTGCCACCCGTATCGACGTAGTAGGCTTTCGAGCATAGGGCAATGGCGCGCTGTCCTTCGAATTCGAGTTTGAAGAGTGCTGGGGTACGACTGCTCCACTTGTCCCAAGCTAGCCATTCCTTCCTTTCGGCTTCGAAATCCTCTCGCAGTTCCGATCGTACGACTTCATCGATGCTATTTCCAGAGATGGCAATGTAGGCGCTGTCTGTGTCCATCTGTATGTACTCGAAGTCCTCGCGGGCGATGTACTTATCGAGGAAGTCGTAGTAGAACTCAAGCATACGCAGCTTTGCGAGCTGGTACACAACGATACCTACTTGGAAAGGGCGTTTGATTCGGATCTGGTCCTTCCTACTCTCGAGTTCGTATGCCTCGCCAATCTCTTCCAGGTCTTCGAACCAAGCACTCCGCAAAGCTTTGTCCACAATCTTCTCGTCTTTTGTATAGGTGACATTTGTTTGGCGTCCCAAGTCTTCGAGCAACTTTCCATAGGCGCTGTTTCCTAGTAGCTTGAACACATCTGCCAGCAAAGCCTCACCTTTGTCTACGTCTCCCATGCGTCGCGCCTCGGTGACTTGGTCCACGAACCATCCGAAGATTTCTTTGGGTTCGTAGTCTATCGTGCGGTAGACAGCAGTGATCACTGCGCCATGGTCTAGATACCAAAGTAGAAGAGGAGCATAGAGTAGCAACTTCTTTCCAGAGAGACTCCCAACTAGCTTCGTTTCCTCACTGCGCTTTCTACCCGTCTTCTCAAGGTAGGCCAACATTTGTGGAGGAATTGCTTCCTTGGGGATTTTCTTGTTGTAGAAGAAGGGGGGCATCTCCTCAAATTTCTTCCACAATTCTTTTGGTATCTCGATGTCTACCTCCGCATATCCAAACCACGCATCGTTTCGTAGACATTCGACAAATCCTTCGGCTTCTAGACCTGGCTCGTCGTAGTAAACAACCTCTTCTTTTCCACAAGGCATTTCTAATTCCATGGTAGAAAGATATAGGGCGTTGGCATCGTATCCAAGAACCTTGCGACACACCTTGGTTCCACCCTGATGACTACGAATCTTAGTCACTCCTGCTTCGTGGCGTCTGGTGAACACTATGCTTGGACCTCCCACGACAGCGCCTTTCAGCATGTGGTAGGCTTCCTTACTTGGAGCGTACATCTCAGCTCCCCTTTCTACACTACCTCGAAGCAGGAACCGTAGCGAGACTCCTGGGATGGACACTGCGTCTTTCAGCATGTCTACTCCCTTCTCGTGATAGAAATCTCGCATCTTTTCGAGTGCCTCTAGGAATGGAACTACGTCTAGGTTGTTGTAGTATCGTAGCCAGTCTGCAAAGGTCTCCATTCCCTTGTCGAGAAAGGTGCGCTTGCAGTCTTCGAACTCTGACCTAGATAGTAGGTGTTCTCTTTTCAACTTCGAACCCCACTCTGGATAGTCTGGTAATCCAATGTGATCCAACTTGTCGGGAGAGTCGAACCACTCATATGGGAAGAAACTCTTTTGCAACTCGCATCCATATGCAGTGATCCAACGTTCGTAGGAAGTTCCAGGTCCAAGGTAGTTCATCACATCGAGGAAATGGAAATCGGGAGTCAAGAGAAACATAGTGGTGTTGGCTTTCTTTGCCACCCGGACATTTGGACAGGTGTCGGCAATGGTTCCTACGAAGTGCTCCCTGATCAGATTGAGATCGTACCTGCCAGAGTTGAATCCCAATACTGGAACTTGGCTGATCCATTCGTCGATCTTCGCTTGTTGTCTCTTTGGTAGGGTGTCGAAGGAGAATTTGGGCTTATCGAGCCGGTACCATCTTGCCATGGCTACTCGGATTGTCTGTGCTCTTTGCTGGAGTTCTTCGACGAAGGCAGCTATGAGTTCTTTTGGATCGCGTCGACAGATGTGGGTTGGCGTTCGATTGTACGTGTCGGCAATTGATACTGATATTGGGACATGGACGTTTTCGATGGTCAATCGGTCCGTTGGTTGTCTTCCTTTCGTTGTATCAAGATAGGCTTCGAAATCGTAAACTATGGCATGTGGGTAGGCAGTTTGCGTTGGTGTGGGGACCGGTTCGTTTGTCTTCTTCGTGGAGCAACCCCAAGCCTCCACTACTACATAACCTGCCTCACGTAGACTCTCCGTTCTTTCGCAGGTCTTGAGATAGAGCCTCCTTTCTCTAGGGAAGCATTTCGGGCAGCCATGGAAATAGCATCCATGAAATTGGAAGATGGTTTTCGAAAGAGGTTCGTAGCCGTCGACCGGCGCTCCTTCGAGCCAATGCTCTCCACCATGTCCACAAGCTGCGTGATGAATGTGCTTCTGGATTCTTTCTGATTCGCGTTCCAACCAGAGTAGAGCGACTTTGCTAGCGGTGCTCTCTGGCCAGAAGGCTTTTTCGTATGCCGACTGGGGTACTGTGATTACTTTTCCGGGGCAAACAATCTTCGTTTCTCCACGACTGCAACGATCTGCATGGCGTTGAAGGTTCGAGGCTTTTGTGAACCGTTGCTTACAATCGTTACATACGTAGATGCTCCCTATCTTGTCGATGTTCTTGATGTAGAAGGCATGTCCGTCGTATATCCCAATCGTCATCGTATGCTTGTAGTGAGGCGCATGCCGCGTCAGATGCCAAGCGCCATCCTCCGTAGGTTCGTACACCCGAATACCGATTCCAAAGTGTAACTCGACTTCCTCCAGCTGGTCTAAGGAAGTTCTGGGAACGTCTTGCGTGGGCGCTGTCAGGCGATAGAAGTCCTGGGCAAGTTTTCGAGCCGAGGTGTTGCACTTGTCTGCACGGGCTCCTTTGCATACGGCAAGGCAGCGCCACAGACATAGGTTGTCGCCATATCGATCAAGGGCAAACATTCCTTTTTTCTGGCGAAGCCATTGGGGGAGTGGGCCTGTTCCCAACAGAGGCTGACGATCAATCACGACTTTGACATCCACGTAGATCCAACGCACAAAGGCCCATTGGGTATTTGGCCGATTGATGTTGTCGGGATTCAAACGAGCTGTCTCTTTGCTATTGATCCACTCTTCTGCATCTCCTAGGATGTTCACCCATGGAGAGCCGGGGACAGTCTTGGAGAATAGCATCACACGTCCGTCGTTGACATTGCGAATGCGATAGGTGTAGCTGTAGCGCAGGTAGAAACTGGTGGTTACCTTTGCAACTAACTTTTCCATGATCCTAGGGGTCAAATCTCCTGCCACACCTTGGAAGAAGCGCCATCGAATAGTACGGCGGCCTATCTCCACTCCCTCGAGCATTCCATCTCTCATCGAGAATAGCACCTGCCTCTCGAGCTAGACTCCGTGGAAGCGGCTCACTACGCGGTCTCGCCATTCTCTCTTCGGTATAACTATACGTTAGGATATCTCTAACAGTTACTCAAGTTTGGATTTTTAGGTGTAAGGATGTTGCGGGCGAAGAACACACAATCGATGTCGATATAACTATATGCTAATCATATCTCTAATAGGTTATCAAGTTTGGATTTTTAGGTGTAAGGATGTTGCGGGCGAAGAACACACAATCGATGTCGATATAACTATATGCTAATCATATCTCTAATAGGTTATCAAGTTTGGATTTTTAGGTGTAAGGATGTCTAGTGACAATTTGGATGACCCTTAGTACCCTAGTAGTATAGGCGGAGTCAAAACTGATACCCGTTTTTTGTTGCACAAGGAAAGTCAAAAGTGGATTTCTGAATTCACTTTTTGACTTTCCTTGTGCAAAAAAAACGGGTATCATTTTGACTCCGCCTATACTACTACAAGTAACAGCTTTTTCTGGTTATGGTAAGTGCTTTTGTTCTGATTTTGTTGTTCTTTTGTTGTATATTTCAGGGTTTATCGTTGTCCAGAGAGTCGTCGATCTCGGCCGATGTTGAATCCTTCCACACCACTACCAGTACTAGCAATGCTTCATCTATAGCTAGTCTTGGTGATCCAGCAGCCTGTTCCACTCTTATTGAAGATCAAGAAGCAAACAAAGATGTCGAAGAGATAGTTAACGTAGTAAGTTTTATTTATTTATAAATAACACTCCCCTAGTTGATGAGCTTTGAGTCAGACCCGGGAGTCAAGAGTAATACTTTTTTTGAAATACTCTCACTTCTATATATATAAATAACCACATTTGACCAACGATATTTCGCTATGGCAGAAGAGGTGATAAATCTTTCCTGCAATTATGCTTAATAGGTATATGCACTGTGAGCAGAAACAAGTGATTTATCTTAAATTATACTCCAAGTGTCACTCAATTCATTAATGAATCAACAGCTCCCCAGCACTGGTCACAGACTCAGATTTGAACATATTTGTAAATTGTTGATAGAATACAACAGTGGTGAACACGGCGAATGTACTTTATTTATCAAAATGTTGAGAGAGACTCACCAGATGTTTCTAGTGGCAACCATAATCATGAGTCTACGGCATCAGTTAGCCTGGCAAATGCCTCCGGCCAAGTATCAGGAAAAGTCAAGGTGACATTTTAAAATAACCTTTTTAAAAACAATAATATAACTTTGCTCATACTGCGATGTTATTTTAATTATCCATGCTTGGATTTACATCAGGATTTTTTATTTCTTTGTCACAGGATACAGGAGTTTGGCTCTCCAAGTTTGAGCTGCCTTCGCGAGTAAGTGATAATCATAATATTGCTACAACAGTATCAAGTTGTTTCGCCACCATGTATACCTCGCCACCATTCATCTCGCCACCACAAAGAGTTTAGTCGCCACCATATAAGGTTGCCTCGTTCTATAAAGTGAACTCTATATGGTGGCAAGTTTTCTTGGTGGCGAAACAACTGTAATTCACTACAACCCGTTCCCTGAGAACATAAAGTGTAAAACGCTTTACAACCTTCAGCACAAAACAAACACAATATGCATGCATGCAACTACTCAATCCACTGTGGTGCAGATACATGTTTTTTTAGGCCTAGCAGTTTATTATATAATATTGCAGTTTGTTTCTGCATAATTAAACACAGATACTTAGTTACTCAATTGATTGTGGTGCAAAATTAATTTGTTTTTTTTGCCCTGGTAACATAAAATATATGGTAGGCATTAGTTTTGAAAGTACCACATGATCTAAATATCAATGTTTTATTAACATTGAATTGTATTTTAGTTTTCAGTATCTGTCGAGAATGGCCTACAGGATGGTGTGCTATCCCCTAATCAAGTGAATGAACTTGTTAGAGATATCTGTGTACAGATGAACCGCTTTACAAGCAATAACCACAAGTCGTTTAGAGTTCATGTGGCCAAGATGGTAATCTCCAAGTACCCTTGTTTAGAGGATAAATCTCCAACAGGTGCTTCTATTAAATGGGTATGTAAACACACAACAACATGACTACCAAGTTGCACAATATTTTCTATCTTTGTAGCACCTCAACACGGCTACCCTTCAATGGGGAGTTCCAAAATCGAAGATTGTAGCTGTTACCACCAATAAATTTAACCTATAATCAGTTGTGGATACTCATATGCATTATCCTGGGCCGTTATATAGATGCTTGCTCCAAAATGTTTGTTTTGGTACATTTATAATATTACAGTAGTTTCAATACTTTATGGGGGGCAAGCTATCCATTCTAAAAATCCATGCTCAACTTGTTTACCGGTAGTGGTGTTTTGTTGTATACACCAATTTAAGTTATTTGAATTTTTATGTCATTTTTTTCGCGCAGCAATGTTGCACGAAAAGTCAACATCGTGTAACATGGCGCTCTGGACGATTTTTAACGCAATCTTCGTTGCGGTAACATGTTGCAAGTTTTGAATTACCTTCAAAAACCTGCAACATTGTTGCCCGAATTTTGTTGGAGTTGCTTCGTGTAACACCCTCGCCGTTGACTTTTCGCGCAACGTCGTCCCAGAAACCTGTTCGCTACGCCAACGGAAACGAGGCTACGTCAACAAACAAAGACTTCACTCGTCAGCCATGTTTCTAAACGAGGGTGTCGGAGTAGGAGCCTAGGTGCTAGCTAGATGTTCCGCTAAAAATCGTCCCGTGTAACATACCCGTTGCCGCAAGAATGATGCGCTAAAAGTTGTCTCGTGTAACATGCATTAAAAATCGTCGCGAAAAATCGTCGTTAAAAATCGTCTGGTGTAACATCACCTTAAGAAATGAGTTGGTGTTTTTTGGGGTTTAATGTTGCTGTCAGAGCAGGCCAGGAATATCGTAATCTGAGAAAGAAAACTTCCCTTTTTGCTTTTCGCTTACAATTAACCTGGAACAATCTGAAATCGGATGGATCGGTCCAAGATCAGAGAGCAACCAAACTTATGTTAAGTTATGGATAACTCAAATGGGTTGACTTTCATGAAACCGGTATTAAAATTTTAGGGATGCATTTTCCCATAATAAGAACTACCAGCATAAAACTAATTTTAAGCGGGTTTTTGAACGTTTTAGGATGCAACTCTCGATTTGGAGGTCAAGGAATCTTACCCCTTTTGCAATAAATCAAATTGTGCGTCCTATGGGATTCTCCAAACTATATTATGTCTATACCAAGATGAGGGCGCCAGACAGTTTTGTAACAGCGGTAAAAACTGAGGTGGTAAAATGTGTTTGGAACGGAAAGAAAGCAAAAATAAAATACAAAACTTTAATTGGAAATTATAACATGGGAGGGGCTACAACTCCCGGATTTTGAAAGTATTTTAAGGATGAATCAGTTCATTAGAGCTATTATGTTACTTACATCCTTATGGTTACTAGAAAGTGTTAATCCATTAAAGAAAGTAAAAAATATTGAGGGCATACAATATATAGGAGAGAACTGTGATTTTAGAAAATACCTGGCGATTATTGGAACTCCGACTATCGCAAAATATGATGCATTGTCTGTGTCTCGCTACTAGTTATTTGCCTCTGCCTTCGGCATCGGGAAATAACTGGTAGCTCGCCAGAGACAATTCATCATATTTTGCTCAACCTCGTCCAATAATTGCTTAATATTGTAAGCATAATTTCTGTTTAGACATGTCGTCAAAGAAATCTTACTTTTTTTAATAACTGGCGATATATTTATCCTAGAAACTGCAAAACTGTGCCAATCAAAAACACATTGCTATATCACTGTGATAACATTCTTTATTTTAAACGCGTATTTAACGGAGAATTTGATCTTAAAAGGAGTCGTTTATTGTGACGTCATAACAATGTCAATACACAAAACTGTTTAACTCTCAAGGCGTAATTTCATTTGTATATTAACCTGCGATAATTTCTTTAAATTTAAGTTTGACTTTTTTGTTATAGTTTATAAATTTGTGGTACGCTCAACCTTACCGATTTCAAGGTCATTCATTCCCTACATCAATATCAATATATGCCCCTCAACTAGTCTGTTTTAATGTATCATTCGTAACCACTTACAGATGAGTCAGAGCAGCCAGGTCTTGGAATGTTCCAGGTTCGATTACAGATATGCGGTTGTTGGTTAGCCACCTGCAGAATATGACGTCAAACATGCCTATTAGAGTGGTCGTTTAGAGAGATTTTCGATGTCGCATTCTGTTTGCAAATATCAATAAACATAGTTTTTTGACTTTAATAGCCAATTCTTGATGAAACACCAAACATCTATAGTCACACTTAAAGTCAACATCTGTCCAATTTAACTTGAACAATTTAAGAAAATAATATTTCTGGACTTTTATATCCTGTAATTTGTTGAACTATGTACATGTTAGCTCATATCATCTTATATTCGGCGTCAAAACTGCAATCTTGGGGAAAATTATTTGGGCACTGGTCGCTTTTAGAGACTGTCCTTCAAATTAACCCCCACTCCCCCTTCAATGTTGTTTTAGGTACACGTTCAATGTGGAAATTCATTCACGGCCAACATTGAAACGGGGTTTGGGAAGCTGCAGCTCAATCAATCAATCATTTATTTATACACATAACGCCTGGGAGTTAAAAACTCGTTAGAACGCGCACGACGTGTTCATATGTGTAAGAACAATTATGATAAATCTACTATAAAAATATTAATACTATATAAAAAATAATACGACAAATCTACTATAAAATGCCCTACAGTTAAAAATATATTATACACTCGTTTACGGTCATAATAGATCTACTATAAAAATACCATTCTAGTTTAAATCTATGTGCTAATTACATTCGAGAAAATCGCCCCAAGACGCACATACAGAATATACAAAAGCAATGGCTCTGTATATACATCCTACATGCACGTATCAAAACTGCAATCTTGATTTGGGACACTGGTTGCTTTTAGAGACTGTCCTTCAAATTAACCCCGACTTCCCCTTCAATGTTGTTTTAGGTACACGTTCAATGTGGAAATTCATTCACGGCCAACATTGAAACGTTCAGCTGTTTTAACTTTGCGTCTAGTATTTTTATTTGCATATAATAGTATTTTTGTCGTCTGTCCCAACATTTTTGTCCATGCATGATTGTCTGGGAAGCTCGTTGGAGGATGTGGGCTGTAGTATCTCGTCATATAGAAGAATTCTAATGTGACTTGGCATTCTCTTTTATCGTCGCAATGTACACGTCGTGTGTTATGCTTGAAGTCCATCGCTGCTTAATGACGTCACAATAACGTCATGAAGATAAAAATATTTGCAGCATTGAATGTAAATGACTGTACAGAGCCAAAATGTTTTTTTCAAAAGTCTTCAAAATAATTAACCTTTGCAGCATTGTATGAAAAGGACAGTAAATGACGAAAATGTTCTTTAAAATGACGTTAAAAAGGACATTTTCTGTACTGCTGCGGTTTGTTTTAACGTTTACAACGGTTCACACAACGATATACACTCATATTTGTGGCAGCGGTGACAGGTGTAGAGGCAAATGGGGCTGGGTCCTGAGAGTATTTCAAGAATGGCGCGAAGTGAGGAATAAGACTGTTTTAAATGTGCCTTATCTTTGGGAGCCTGTGTTCATTAAAACGCTGGAAAATATGTCTGATGAGGAGCTCGATGGTGTTCTGGCAAAGTTTATAGCTGAAGTACGAAAGGGAGACCGACGAAAATACCCAAGCAAGACATTGTATTAGTTGACCTGATGTTTACAAGCCTACGCGCGTGTTGGATGGAAGCGAAATATTATTCTTGTTGATAAACGGGCTGTAGTTTTCGAAACTTGGAACGGAAAGAAAGCAAAAATAAAATACAAAACTTTAATTGGAAATTATAACATGGGAGGGGCTACAACTCCCGGATTGTGAAAGTATTTTAAGGATGAATCAGTTCATTAGAGCTATTATGTTACTTACATCCTTATGGTTACTAGAAAGTGTTAATCCATTAAAGAAAGTAAAAAATATTGAGGGCATACAATATATAGGAGAGAACTGTGATTTTAGAAAATACCTGGCGATTATTGGAACTCCGACTATCGCAAAATATGATGCATTGTCCGTGTCTCGCTACTAGTTATTTGCCTCTGCCTTCGGCATCGGGAAATAACTGGTAGCTCGCCAGAGACAATTCATCATATTTTGCTCAACCTCGTCCAATAATTGCTTAATATTTTAAGCATAATTTCTGTTTAGACATGTCGTCAAAGAAATCTTACTTTTTTTAATAACTGGCGATATATTTATCCTAGGAACTGCAAAACTGTGCCAATCAAAAACACATTGCTATATCACTGTGATAACATTCTTTATTTCAAACGCGTATTTAACGGAGAATTTGATCTTAAAAGGAGTCGTTTATTGTGACGTCATAACAATGTCAATACACAAAACTGGTTAACTCTCAAGGCGTAATTTCATTTGTATATTAACCTGCGATAATTTCTTTAAATTTAAGTTTGACTTTTTGTTATAGTTTATAAATTTGTGGTACGCTCAACCTTAGCGATTTCAAGGTCATTGATTCCCTACATCAATATCAATATATGCCCCTCAACTAGTCTGTTTTAATGTATCATTCGTAACCACTTACAGATGAGTCAGAGCAGCCAGGTCTTGGAATGTTCCAGGTTCGATTACAGATATGCGGTTGTTGGTTAGCCACCTGCAGAATATGACGTCAAACATGCCTATTAGAGTGGTCGTTTAGAGAGATTTTCGATGTCGCATTCTGTTTGCAAATATCAATAAACATAGTTTTTTGACTTTAATAGCCAATTCTTGATGAAACACCAAACATCTATAGTCACACTTAAAGTCAACATCTGTCCAATTTAACTTGAACAATTTAAGAAAATAATATTTCTGGACTTTTATATCCTGTAATTTGTTGAACTATGTACATGTTAGCTCATATCATCTTATATTCGGCGTCAAAACTGCAATCTTGGGGAAAATGATTTGGGCACTGGTCGCTTTTAGAGACTGTCCTTTAAATTAACCCCCACTCCCCCTTCAATGTTGTTTTAGGTACACGTTCAATGTGGAAATTCATTCACGGCCAACATTGAAACGTTCAGCTGTTTTAACTTTGCGTCTAGTATTTTTAGTGGCATATAATAGTATTTTTGTCGTCTGTCCCAACATTTTTGTCCATGCATGATTGTCTGGGAAGCTCGTTGGAGGATGTGGGCTGTAGTATCTCGTCATATAGAAGAATTCTAATGTGACTTGGCATTCTCTTTTATCGTCGCAATGTACACGTCGTGTGTTATGCTTGAAGTCCATCGCTGCTTAATGACGTCACAATAAGGTCATGAAGATAAAAATATTTGCAGCATTGAATGTAAATGACTGTACAGAGCCAAAAAAAATTTTTTAAAAAGTCTTCAAAATAATTAACCTTTGCAGCATTGTATGAAAAGGACAGTAAATGACGAAAATGTTCTTTAAAATGACGTTAAAAAGGACATTTTCTGTACTGCTGCGGTTTGTTTTAACGTTTACAACGGTTCACACAACGATATACACTCATATTTGTGGCAGCGGTGACAGGTGTAGAGGCAAATGGGGCTGGGTCCTGAGAGTATTTCAAGAATGGCGCGAAGTGAGGAATAAGACTGTTTTAAATGTGCCTTATCTTTGGGAGCCTGTGTTCATTAAAACGCTGGAAAATATGTCTGATGAGGAGCTCGATGATGTTCTGGCAAAGTTTATAGCTGAAGTACGAAAGGGAGACCGACGAAAATACCCAAGCAAGACATTGTATTAGTTGACCTGATGTTTACAAGCCTACGCGCGTGTTGGATGGAAGCGAAATATTATTCTTGTTGATAAACGGGCTGTAGTTTTCGAAACTTGGAACGGAAAGAAAGCAAAAATAAAATACAAAACTTTAATTGGAAATTATAACATGGGAGGGGCTACAACTCCCGGATTTTGAAAGTATTTTAAGGATGAATCAGTTCATTAGAGCTATTATGTTACTTACATCCTTATGGTTACTAGAAAGTGTTAATCCATTAAAGAAAGTAAAAAATATTGAGGGCATACAATATATAGGAGAGAACTGTGATTTTAGAAAATACCTGGCGATTATTGGAACTCCGACTATCGCAAAATATGATGCATTGTCTGTGTCTCGCTACTAGTTATTTGCCTCTGCCTTCGGCATCGGGAAATAACTGGTAGCTCGCCAGAGACAATTCATCATATTTTGCTCAACCTCGTCCAATAATTGCTTAATATTTTAAGCATAATTTCTGTTTAGACATGTCGTCAAAGAAATCTTACTTTTTTTAATAACTGGCGATATATTTATCCTAGGAACTGCAAAACTGTGCCAATCAAAAACACATTGCTATATCACTGTGATAACATTCTTTATTTTAAACGCGTATTTAACGGAGAATTTGATCTTAAAAGGAGTCGTTTATTGTGACGTCATAACAATGTCAATACACAAAACTGTTTAACTCTCAAGGCGTAATTTCATTTGTATATTAACCTGCGATAATTTATTTAAATTTAAGTTTGACTTTTTTGTTATAGTTTATAAATTGTGGTACGCTCAACCTTACCGATTTCAAGGTCATTTATTCCCTACATCAATATCAATATCAATATATGCCCCTCAACTAGTCTGTTTTAATGTATCATTCGTAACCACTTACAGATGAGTCAGAGCAGCCAGGTCTTGGAATGTTCCAGGTTCGATTACAGATATGCGGTTGTTGGTTAGCCACCTGCAGAATATGACGTCAAACATGCCTATTAGAGTGGTCGTTTAGAGAGATTTTCGATGTCGCATTCTGTTTGCAAATATCAATAAACATAGTTTTTTGACTTTAATAGCCAATTCTTGATGAAACACCAAACATCTATAGTCACACTTAAAGTCAACATCTGTCCAATTTAACTTGAACAATTTAAGAAAATAATATTTCTGGACTTTTATATCCTGTAATTTGTTGAACTATGTATATGTTAGCTCATATCATCTTATATTCGGCGTCAAAACTGCAATCTTGGGGAAAATGATTTGGGCACTGGTCGCTTTTAGAGACTGTCCTTCAAATTAACCCCGACTTCCCCTTCAATGTTGTTTTAGGTACACGTTCAATGTGGAAATTCATTCACGGCCAACATTGAAACGTTCAGCTGTTTTAACTTTGCGTCTAGTATTTTTAATTGCATATAATAGTATTTTTGTCGTCTGTCCCAACATTTTTGTCCATGCATGATTGTCTGGGAAGCTCGTTGGAGGATGTGGGCTGTAGTATCTCGTCATATAGAAGAATTCTAATGTGACTTGGCATTCTCTTTTATCGTCGCAATGTACACGTCGTGTGTTATGCTTGAAGTCCATCGCTGCTTAATGACGTCACAATAACGTCATGAAGATAAAAATATTTGCAGCATTGAATGTAAATGACTGTACAGAGCCAAAATGTTTTTTTCAAAAGTCTTCAAAATAATTAACCTTTGCAGCATTGTATGAAAAGGACAGTAAATGACGAAAATGTTCTTTAAAATGACGTTAAAAAGGACATTTTCTGTACTGCTGCGGTTTGTTTTAACGTTTACAACGGTTCACACAACGATATACACTCATATTTGTGGCAGCGGTGACAGGTGTAGAGGCAAATGGGGCTGGGTCCTGAGAGTATTTCAAGAATGGCGCGAAGTGAGGAATAAGACTGTTTTAAATGTGCCTTATCTTTGGGAACCTGTGTTCATTAAAACGCTGGAAAATATGTCTGATGAGGAGCTCGATGATGTTCTGGCAAAGTTTATAGCTGAAGTACGAAAGGGAGACCGACGAAAATACCCAAGCAAGACATTGTATTAGTTGACCTGATGTTTACAAGCCTACGCGCGTGTTGGATGGAAGCGAAATATTATTGTTGTTGATAAACGGGCTGTAGTTTTCGAAACTTGGAACGGAAAGAAAGCAAAAATAAAATACAAAACTTTAATTGGAAATTATAACATGGGAGGGGCTACAACTCCCGGATTGTGAAAGTATTTTAAGGATGAATCAGTTCATTAGAGCTATTATGTTACTTACATCCTTATGGTTACTAGAAAGTGTTAATCCATTAAAGAAAGTAAAAAATATTGAGGGCATACAATATATAGGAGAGAACTGTGATTTTAGAAAATACCTGGCGATTATTGGAACTCCGACTATCGCAAAATATGATGCATTGTCTGTGTCTCGCTACTAGTTATTTGCCTCTGCCTTCGGCATCGGGAAATAACTGGTAGCTCGCCAGAGACAATTCATCATATTTTGCTCAACCTCGTCCAATAATTGCTTAATATTTTAAGCATAATTTCTGTTTAGACATGTCGTCAAAGAAATCTTACTTTTTTTAATAACTGGCGATATATTTATCCTAGGAACTGCAAAACTGTGCCAATCAAAAACACATTGCTATATCACTGTGATAACATTCTTTATTTTAAACGCGTATTTAACGGAGAATTTGATCTTAAAAGGAGTCGTTTATTGTGACGTCATAACAATGTCAATACACAAAACTGTTTAACTCTCAAGGCGTAATTTCATTTGTATATTAACCTGCGATAATTTCTTTAAATTTAAGTTTGACTTTTTTGTTATAGTTTATAAATTTGTGGTACGCTCAACCTTACCGATTTCAAGGTCATTCATTCCCTACATCAATATCAATATATGCCCCTCAACTAGTCTGTTTTAATGTATCATTCGTAACCACTTACAGATGAGTCAGAGCAGCCAGGTCTTGGAATGTTCCAGGTTCGATTACAGATATGCGGTTGTTGGTTAGCCACCTGCAGAATATGACGTCAAACATGCCTATTAGAGTGGTCGTTTAGAGAGATTTTCGATGTCGCATTCTGTTTGCAAATATCAATAAACATAGTTTTTTGACTTTAATAGCCAATTCTTGATGAAACACCAAACATCTATAGTCACACTTAAAGTCAACATCTGTCCAATTTAACTTGAACAATTTAAGAAAATAATATTTCTGGACTTTTATATCCTGTAATTTGTTGAACTATGTATATGTTAGCTCATATCATCTTATATTCGGCGTCAAAACTGCAATCTTGGGGAAAATGATTTGGGCACTGGTCGCTTTTAGAGACTGTCCTTCAAATTAACCCCGACTTCCCCTTCAATGTTGTTTTAGGTACACGTTCAATGTGGAAATTCATTCACGGCCAACATTGAAACGTTCAGCTGTTTTAACTTTGCGTCTAGTATTTTTAATTGCATATAATAGTATTTTTGTCGTCTGTCCCAACATTTTTGTCCATGCATGATTGTCTGGGAAGCTCGTTGGAGGATGTGGGCTGTAGTATCTCGTCATATAGAAGAATTCTAATGTGACTTGGCATTCTCTTTTATCGTCGCAATGTACACGTCGTGTGTTATGCTTGAAGTCCATCGCTGCTTAATGACGTCACAATAACGTCATGAAGATAAAAATATTTGCAGCATTGAATGTAAATGACTGTACAGAGCCAAAATGTTTTTTTCAAAAGTCTTCAAAATAATTAACCTTTGCAGCATTGTATGAAAAGGACAGTAAATGACGAAAATGTTCTTTAAAATGACGTTAAAAAGGACATTTTCTGTACTGCTGCGGTTTGTTTTAACGTTTACAACGGTTCACACAACGATATACACTCATATTTGTGGCAGCGGTGACAGGTGTAGAGGCAAATGGGGCTGGGTCCTGAGAGTATTTCAAGAATGGCGCGAAGTGAGGAATAAGACTGTTTTAAATGTGCCTTATCTTTGGGAACCTGTGTTCATTAAAACGCTGGAAAATATGTCTGATGAGGAGCTCGATGATGTTCTGGCAAAGTTTATAGCTGAAGTACGAAAGGGAGACCGACGAAAATACCCAAGCAAGACATTGTATTAGTTGACCTGATGTTTACAAGCCTACGCGCGTGTTGGATGGAAGCGAAATATTATTGTTGTTGATAAACGGGCTGTAGTTTTCGAAACTTGGAACGGAAAGAAAGCAAAAATAAAATACAAAACTTTAATTGGAAATTATAACATGGGAGGGGCTACAACTCCCGGATTGTGAAAGTATTTTAAGGATGAATCAGTTCATTAGAGCTATTATGTTACTTACATCCTTATGGTTACTAGAAAGTGTTAATCCATTAAAGAAAGTAAAAAATATTGAGGGCATACAATATATAGGAGAGAACTGTGATTTTAGAAAATACCTGGCGATTATTGGAACTCCGACTATCGCAAAATATGATGCATTGTCTGTGTCTCGCTACTAGTTATTTGCCTCTGCCTTCGGCATCGGGAAATAACTGGTAGCTCGCCAGAGACAATTCATCATATTTTGCTCAACCTCGTCCAATAATTGCTTAATATTTTAAGCATAATTTCTGTTTAGACATGTCGTCAAAGAAATCTTACTTTTTTTAATAACTGGCGATATATTTATCCTAGGAACTGCAAAACTGTGCCAATCAAAAACACATTGCTATATCACTGTGATAACATTCTTTATTTTAAACGCGTATTTAACGGAGAATTTGATCTTAAAAGGAGTCGTTTATTGTGACGTCATAACAATGTCAATACACAAAACTGTTTAACTCTCAAGGCGTAATTTCATTTGTATATTAACCTGCGATAATTTCTTTAAATTTAAGTTTGACTTTTTTGTTATAGTTTATAAATTTGTGGTACGCTCAACCTTACCGATTTCAAGGTCATTCATTCCCTACATCAATATCAATATATGCCCCTCAACTAGTCTGTTTTAATGTATCATTCGTAACCACTTACAGATGAGTCAGAGCAGCCAGGTCTTGGAATGTTCCAGGTTCGATTACAGATATGCGGTTGTTGGTTAGCCACCTGCAGAATATGACGTCAAACATGCCTATTAGAGTGGTCGTTTAGAGAGATTTTCGATGTCGCATTCTGTTTGCAAATATCAATAAACATAGTTTTTTGACTTTAATAGCCAATTCTTGATGAAACACCAAACATCTATAGTCACACTTAAAGTCAACATCTGTCCAATTTAACTTGAACAATTTAAGAAAATAATATTTCTGGACTTTTATATCCTGTAATTTGTTGAACTATGTACATGTTAGCTCATATCATCTTATATTCTGCGTCAAAACTGCAATCTTGGGGAAAATGATTTGGGCACTGGTCGCTTTTAGAGACTGTCCTTTAAATTAACCCCCACTCCCCCTTCAATGTTGTTTTAGGTACACGTTCAATGTGGAAATTCATTCACGGCCAACATTGAAACGTTCAGCTGTTTTAACTTTGCGTCTAGTATTTTTAGTGGCATATAATAGTATTTTTGTCGTCTGTCCCAACATTTTTGTCCATGCATGATTGTCTGGGAAGCTCGTTGGAGGATGTGGGCTGTAGTATCTCGTCATATAGAAGAATTCTAATGTGACTTGGCATTCTCTTTTATCGTCGCAATGTACACGTCGTGTGTTATGCTTGAAGTCCATCGCTGCTTAATGACGTCACAATAAGGTCATGAAGATAAAAATATTTGCAGCATTGAATGTAAATGACTGTACAGAGCCAAAATGTTTTTTTTCAAAAGTCTTCAAAATAATTAACCTTTGCAGCATTGTATGAAAAGGACAGTAAATGACGAAAATGTTCTTTAAAATGACGTTAAAAAGGACATTTTCTGTACTGCTGCGGTTTGTTTTAACGTTTACAACGGTTCACACAACGATATACACTCATATTTGTGGCAGCGGTGAAAGGGGTAGAGGCAAATGGGGCTGGGTCCTGAGAGTATTTCAAGAATGGCGCGAAGTGAGGAATAAGACTGTTTTAAATGTGCCTTATCTTTGGGAGCCTGTGTTCATTAAAACGCTGGAAAATATGTCTGATGAGGAGCTCGATGATGTTCTGGCAAAGTTTATAGCTGAAGTACGAAAGGGAGACCGACGAAAATACCCAAGCAAGACATTGTATTAGTTGACCTGATGTTTACAAGCCTACGCGCGTGTTGGATGGAAGCGAAATATTATTCTTGTTGATAAACGGGCTGTAGTTTTCGAAACTTGGATGCTGCTTTAAATTTTCATATTAAAGTAGAGCTAGTTCAGTTATTGGTTTAGATGTTAAGCATGCTAAGGTTATTTCTGAAAGTGATACAAATTATTTGTGGGAAAATTCTTTTTTGGGTAACCCAAATCCCGAAAGTTTAAGAAATACGTTGGTAGTTTTTTGGGTTAAATGTTGCTGTCAGAGCAGGTCAGGAATATCGTAATCTGAGAAAGAAAACTTCCCTTTTGCTTTTCGCTTACAATTAACCTGGATCAATCTGAAATCGGATGGATCGGTCCAAGATCAGATAGCAACCAAACGTATGTTAAGTTATGGATAACTCAAATGGGTTGACTTTCATGAAACCGGTATTAAAATTTTAGGGATACATTTTTCCCATAGTAACAACTACCAGCATAAAACTAATTTTAAGCGGGTTTTTGAAAGTTTTAGGACAATACTCTCGATTTGGAGGTCAAGGAATCTTACCCCTTTTGCAATATATCAAATTGTGCGCCCTCTCCGATTCTCCAAACTATATTATGTCTATACCAAAATGAGAGCCTAGAAAAGTTTTGTAACAGCGGTAGAAACGGAGATGGTAAAATTTGTTTGGAACGGAAAGAAAGCAAAAGTAAAATACAAAACTTTAATTGGAAATAATAACACGGGCTACAACTCCCAGATTTTGAAAGTATATTTAGAAGGAATCGGTTCATTAGAGCTATTATGTTACTTACATCCCTATGGTTACTAGAAAGTGTTAATTCCATTAAAGAAAGTAAAAAATATTGAGGACATAGAATATATAGGAGAGAACTGCATGTGATTGTAGCAAAATACCTGGCGATGTATCTCTTTTCTACACTAACGTATTGAAAGTATGGGCTATGCTCTGCTCCACCAACGTAGGGGATAATGTGAATGACATTGTAAAACAGTCACTTTTGACGAGGGACGAGGGACGTAAGAAACGATTAATCGAACGGGAAATTATGTTAGTTATAGGTATTTACATTATGGTAACCTATTGCAGGATAAAATGGAAATGTGTCAATAAGAAAGGGTTGGGTGATAAGGATCTTCTGAGTTGGATGGGAATGATAAGTGCCATTCCAAATGAAGAAATTTTTCCCTTTAACCAGCTAGACGATACACAATTTAACTTTGCACTGTACGAGCTAGCAAATGGTCTAGTACACTTTAATGTAGATCGCTTAGAATGCTTGTTTTTCAATCCACTTGAAGATAATTGTAAGAATGTAAATGCTGTCTCCAGTGATCTGGATCCTGACTTAAATTTTCTTGACGCCAATACTGATTGTAAATATTTTACTGAACAACAACTCAACCAGTCGATATCCTCTAAAGGCATTTCGAGTACAAATTGTCTATCGCTCTTCCACATCAACGCTCGTAGTCTCTCTAAAAATTTTGACAAATTTTGCCAATTAATAGGATGCATTGAGCATAACTTTTCTGCTATCGGTGTCTCTGAAACCTGGCTGAATGATTCTAATTCAGACTCTGTTATTATTCCTGGCTATAACTTTATCTCGAATAATCGTGTTGCAAAGAGTGGTGGAGGAGTGGGGCTGTATTTACGTAATGATCTCGACTTTAAGATACGATCAGATTGTTTTTATTCGAATGCAGATATCATTGAATCAGTTTTTGCTGAAATAACAAACCCTCATGGGAAAAATGTTATTATCGGCACGGTCTACCGACCGCCTTCTCAAAATGTACATGAATTCCTGGAGCATTTCGAGCGATTGCTTGCCATTATCTCGAAAGAAAACAAAACGTGCTATGTTATGGGCGATTTTAATTTAGACCTTTTGAAGCATGAACAACACTCTGCAACAACTGAATTCGTTGATCTTTTGTTCTCTTGTTTATTTTACCCCCTCATTACTAGGCCAACTAGACTAACAGCATATAGTGCCACACTAATTGATAACATTCTTACTAACAATACTTCTATTCAATCTAATAATGGACTTATCCTTAACGCCTTGTCAGATCACCTACCGGTATTTTCGATTGTACGCACCTCTACAACTACCTCACAAAGCAGGCAAAAACACCTTGTTATACGCGATTTCAATACTGCCAATGCTTCCAAATTCAATAACTTGCTCAGTGGATTCGACTGGAGTGTAATTAAAACTGACAACCCAGATAGCGCATATGACACCTTTATAAGCAAGTATATAGAATTTTACAATGCTAGTTTCCCCCTGAAAGTAGTAAAAGGCAAACGTCTAAAAACAATGCAAAATCCATGGCTTAGTAAGGGTTTAATAAAGTCAATTAATAAGAAAGGAAAGTTGTATAAGCTATTTCTCAATAACCCAACTGCTGAATGTGAGGCATGTTACAAGTCCTACAAGAATAAATTGAATCACTTGATTAGAATTGCAAAGAAGAATTTTTTTGATGAGAAATTGGTAAAGGCAAAAGGGGATCTGAAAGCAACATGGAAAATTCTTAACGAGCTCATTAATAAGCGTAAAGCTAAACCTTCCTATCCCTCTAGTTTTAAATTAAGTAACGGCGAGAAAGTGACTGATGCGACACAAATTGCAAACAGTTTTTGTCAGTATTTTACTAAAGTTGGACCTAATCTTGCTGATAAAATTCCTACGACCAGTGAATCTCATAAACATTTCCTAGCAGATTTTTGCTCCGAGTCCATATTATTGCAAAATGTTACACCATCAGAACTCAAAAACATAATTGAATCCTTCAAGCCAAATAAAGCTCCTGGTCATGACAACATATCTATGAAAATAATCCATCTTTCATTTGACCATATTTCACAGCCATTAGCGGACATAATCAATTCATCTGTTCATTATGGAGTATTTCCTAAATCGCTTAAAATTGCTAAAGTTATTCCTATTTTTAAAGCTGATGATTCTGAGTGTTTCAATAACTACAGACCAATTTCCATACTTCCGGGTTTTTCTAAGCTGTTTGAAAAAGTCATGTATAATCAGATGATTGAGTTTCTGGATCAACATGATATTATTTATAAAAAACAATTTGGTTTCCGTAGACATCATTCTACTTCATTAGCACTTATTACCTTAATTAACAAAATTGCCTCGGCAATTGATCTAAATGAAATTACAGTAGGTATATTTCTTGATTTGTCGAAAGCTTTCGATACCATAGACCACCAAATCTTACTTGACAAACTTTATCATTATGGAATTCGTGGAAATGCATTTGAATGTATGAAAAGTTATTTAACGGATCGAAAACAATTTGTTCAGTTTGGATGCCATACCTCAAATCTAGAAACTATAAAGTGTGGCGTTCCTCAAGGATCAATTCTTGGTCCTCTACTCTTTATTTTGTACATTAATGATCTTCCTAATGCTTCCAATTTAACTGAATCTCTTCTTTTTGCGGATGATACAAGCATTTTTTGCTCTAACAAAGATCTCAATCATGTTTTTGATACCTTAAATAGCGAGTTAATAAAAATAGCCACATGGCTAAAAGCAAACAAACTCTCTGTAAACTTGAAAAAGACAAATTATATGGTATTTACGCCCAGACAAAATAGAGTACATTTAAACAAAAGCATTTTTATTGAAAACCATATTATTAATAGAGTAGAAGTTACTAAATTCCTTGGTGTTTTCATCGATCAACATTTTACTTGGAAGAATCATATAGGTTTTGTATCGAAAAAAATGGCAAAATCAATTGGCATAATATCAAGATCACGTTATTTCTTATCTTCTAAGTCTCGCTTAAGTTTGTATTATACTTTAGTTTATCCTTATATTAATTACTGCAACATTGCCTGGTCATCCACATACCCTACAAATTTAAATCGCATATTTATTCTTCAGAAACGTGCTGTACGAATAATTTCTAATGCTGATTACCTCGCACATACTGCTCCTTTATTCTACTCCCTAAAAATCCTTGATGTCTTTAAAATAAATTCTCTTATGATTGCATGCTTCATGTATTCTTATCATAATCAACTTCTTCCTGTCTACTTTAATGATATATTCTTGACTAATCAACAAATTCATAGGTACCAAACACGAAATTCCTCTAACTACAGATCGCATCCCTGCCGTACTAATATTAAGCAATTTACTGTCCTCTTTCAAGGTCCAAAAATGTGGAATTCTCTTCCCCTCGACATAGTTCAATCTTCAAGTCTCGTTAGCTTTAAAAAATCTTTGAAACAATATTTACTTAACCAGATACTATAATTTTTGTCTGTTCTCTTGCTTTTATTATTGATCTTAATATATTCTCATTTATAACTCAATATGCTTTTTCTCTTGTGTGATAATATAAAAAATAATAATAAAATACATATTTTTCATGACTGCCGCAAGGAAGCCTCTTCAAATAAGCTTATATAGTTTCTCAGAGGCTTCCTTGTCACTCTCAAGCGTTAACTTCTAGTTTATTCTAGTTCTTTTATATATTAAATATTTGTAAACTATCTATATTTGTAAACTATCTATCTATATTGCTGTGTAACTGTAATATTAAATGTAACGTTGTGAGTGACAAATAAATACAATACAATACAATACAATGAAAAAGCAACGCTCGAATCACAGGGAGATATTAATTAGCCGGTGGTAATGCCATGCCCCACCAAAGTAGGGGATAATGTGAATGACATTGTAAAACAGTCATTGTGGCACAATATTTAAATTAAGATTAGTATTGACGAGGGACGTAAGAAACGATTAATCGAACGGGAAATTATGTTAGTTATAGGGATTTATATTATGGTAACCTATTGCAGGATAAAATGGAAATGTGTCAATAAGAAAGGGTTGGGTGATATGGATCTTCTGAGTTGGATGGGAATGATAAGTGCCATTCCAAATGAATGAAAAAGCAACGCTCGAAGCACAGGGAGATTTTAATTAGCCGGTGGTAATATAAGTAAGATAGATGAGTTAAAAACTAAACAAATGTATAACAAATGTATTATACGGAAATTTACGCCACCCAGGTCTCATAAAGGTACTTCTAAGACAGTGAATAGCTGCAATGTGCAATCACGGATATATATATTTATTATTCAGCTCCTCATTATCCCGAATCCTGATTGGTTGAATCACCTGCAAATAACTGCGCGCAAATAAGCGTTTGCTTGCATATATTGTTGTGAGCATGCGCAGTGCTGTTCAACAACAAATCCAACATGGCCGCTCGGTTTCCAGAGTGTTCAGAGGAGGAAATTGCGAGCATTTTGGATGCCAAAGGTAACATAAACACTGAGAACTCCGACTATCGTAAAATATGATACATTGTCTGTGTCTCATAATTGCTTAATATTTTTAGCATAATTTCTGTTTAGACATGTCGTCAGAGAAATCTTACGTTTTTCAGTAACTCGCGATATATTTATCGAAACTTCGAAACTGTGCCAATCAAAAACACATTGCTATATCACTGTGATAACATTCTTTATTTCAAACGCGTATTTAACGGAGAATTTGATCTTAAAAGGATCAACAATGTCAATAACAACAATGTCAATAAACAAAACTGTTTAACTCTGAAGGCGTAATTTGATTTGAATATTAACCTGCGATAATTTCTTTAAATTTAAGTTTGACTTTAGCTTTTTTTGTGATAGTTTATAAATTTGTGTCACGCTCAACCTTACCGATTTCAAAGTCATTTATTCCCTACATCAATATCAATACATGCCCCTCAACTTGTCTGTTTTATTGTATCATTCGTAACCACTTACAGATGAGTCAGAGCAGCCAGGTCTTGGAAAAATCCGGGTTCGATTACAGATATGCGGTTCATGCGTAGAGACCTGCAGAATATAACGTCAAACATGCCTATTAGAGTGGTCGGTTAGATTTTCGATGTTGCATTCTGTTTGTCAATATCAATAAACAAAGTTTTGTGACTTTAGTAGCTAATCATTGATGAAACATCAAACTTCTATAGTCACATTAAAAGACAACACCTGTCCAATTTAACTTGAACAATTTACTAGTTAGATTCAGTAAATATTTAGTCTTTTATTATAGAAAATGTGAGGTTTTTAAGAAACTAATATTTCTGGAATTTTGTATCCTGTGATTTGTTGAACTATATCATGTTAGGTCATATCATCTTATATTCGGCGTCAAAACTGCAATATTTGACGAAATGATTTGGGATACTGGTCGCTTTTGAAGACTGTCCTTTAAATTAACCCCTACACCCTTTCAATGTTGTTATTGGTACAGACGTTCAATGTGGAAATTCATTCACGGCCAACATTGAAACGGGGTTTGGGAAGCTGCAGCTCAATCAATCAATCATTTATTTATACACATAACGCCTGGGAGTTAAAAACTCGTTAGAACGCGCACGACGTGTTCATATGTGTAAGAACAATTATGATAAATCTACTATAAAAATATTAATACTATATAAAAAATAATACGACAAATCTACTATAAAATGCCCTACAGTTAAAAATATATTATACACTCGTTTACGGTCATAATAGATCTACTATAAAAATACCACTCTAGTTTAAATCTATGTGCTAATTACATTCGAGAAAATCGCCCCAAGACGCACATACAGAATATACAAAAGCAATGGCTCTGTATATACATCCTACATGCACGTATCAAAACTGCAATCTTGATTTGGGACACTGGTTGCTTTTAGAGACTGTCCTTCAAATTAACCCCGACTTCCCCTTCAATGTTGTTTTAGGTACACGTTCAATGTGGAAATTCATTCACGGCCAACATTGAAACGTTCAGCTGTTTTAACTTTGCGTCTAGTATTTTTATTTGCATATAATAGTATTTTTGTCGTCTGTCCCAACATTTTTGTCCATGCATGATTGTCTGGGAAGCTCGTTGGAGGATGTGGGCTGTAGTATCTCGTCATATAGAAGAATTCTAATGTGACTTGGCATTCTCTTTTATCGTCGCAATGTACACGTCGTGTGTTATGCTTGAAGTCCATCGCTGCTTAATGACGTCACAATAAGGTCATGAAGATAAAAATATTTGCAGCATTGAACGTAAATGACTGTACAGAGCCAAAATGTTTTTTTTTTCAAAAGTCTTCAAAATAATTAACCTTTGCAGCATTGTATGAAAAGGACAGTAAATGACGAAAATGTTCTTTAAAATGACGTTAAAAAGGACATTTTCTGTACTGCTGCGGTTTGTTTTAACGTTTACAACGGTTCACACAACGATATACACTCATATTTGTGGCAGCGGTGACAGGTGTAGAGGCAAATGGGGCTGGGTCCTGAGAGTATTTCAAGAATGGCGCGAAGTGAGGAATAAGACTGTTTTAAATGTGCCTTATCTTTGGGAGCCTGTGTTCATTAAAACGCTGGAAAATATGTCTCATGAGGAGCTCGATGATGTTCTGGCAAAGTTTATAGCTGAAGTACGAAAGGGAGACCGACGAAAATACCCAAGCAAGACATTGTATTAGTTGACCTGATGTTTACAAGCCTACGCGCGTGTTGGATGGAAGCGAAATATTATTCTTGTTGATAAACGGGCTGTAGTTTTCGAAACTTGGATGCTGCTTTAAATTTTCATATTAAAGTAGAGCTAGTTCAGTTATTGGTTTAGATGTTAAGCATGCTAAGGTTATTTCTGAAAGTGATACAAATTATTTGTGGGAAAATTCTTTTTTGGGTAACCCAAATCCCGAAAGTTTAAGAAATACGTTGGTGGTTTTTTGGGATAAATGTTGCTGTCAGAGCAGGTCAGGAATATCGTAATCTGAGAAAGAAAACTTCCCTTTTGCTTTTCGCTTACAATTAACCTGGATAGTAGTATATAAAGTGGGGGTTCTGGTGCAGCACGGACGTCATATTGTTGTAATCCCACCTGATGACTCCCTCACCTCATCCAATTGTTGACCGAATATCTCTTGAGCGTTGTAATTTGGCACAACAATTCGTTGTGGTTCGGGAGTCATCGAATGGGATTGCAACAATAAAACGTCCGTGCTGCACCATAACCACCACTTATACATACTACTTATTACATTTTATTGCATTTTGGTACCCCTATTAGAGAAAGGCTACTTTTAAGGTATTACACTATGGCTGAACGTCCACTAACATCCGTCAACATATTATGCCTCCCCATAGAAATCTTGACTAAGATCATAGAGTATGCAGGCCCTGCATCATTTGCAAGCATCACTTCGACATCAAAATACCTAGGCGATGTAGCATATATAGCACGCTACAAAAACGTAGGCCTAGAGTTCCGTAGACAAGTACTCCTTTTCGGGCTTAGGTCGGCTTGCAACGATGACGAACGAGATAATTTGGTTAAGATTTTCAATATTTCCACAGAGGACGCACACTATAACGACGGTTATGCGATATGCTATGCCAGCGAAAATGGTCATCTTGATGTCGTTAAGTGGCTCGTTAATCGCTTCCAGCTCACTAAAGAGTATGAGCACAAGTACGAAGGCAACTGGTACGAGTACGACGCGATATGCTATGCCAGCGAAAATGGTCATCTCGATGTTGTTAAGTGGCTCACTAAGCACTACCTCGCCATAGATGATGACCACATCCATCGTGCCCTATATCTTGCCAGAGAAAATGGCCATCTCAACATCGAAAAGTGGCTCATCAAGCACTTTAAGTCAATCATAGGGGATTACACCAACCGTGAACTAAACGATATCCTAGAATATTGTCGTCTTAATACCTTCGAAAACGGCCGTTTTGGTGCGTGGGAATGATAGCCGCCAGTATGTATCCATTTCAAAACTTGAGCCCCTATTAGAGGAGTGATTAGTATACAGTATATCCACCCATGGTACTAACATATATTCTTTACTTCTCGATATTAACGTATGCTGTTATCTTAGTACGTATTAATACCACACAGATTAGACAAGTGCGTGTGATTGAAGTACCTCAACGTAGACGCCACAACTAAGATACCAATTAGACACATAGCATATATTGGTATATCACACGATGCCTGAGATAATAACTTGTGATTGGTTGATGCGAGGAAAGGACACGAAATGTATAAGGAAGTGTTCTAAGATATCAGAGTATTGTGCTCAACATAACTTCCAGATACGAAGAGGGGGTGCCACATTCGTTCCATGTTCGAAGTGTGGTCGAGGCTGTCGTACTAGTTACGGACTTTGTACAAAATGTGGTGCACCTCACCGCCGTCTCATTCACGATGCGAAATGCCAAACTAAGGGTCGCTTTTCAAAGGTGTTGGTGGAAATAAAGAACCATAAGGTGGAATTGAAGGACCATAGGATTCCTAGATGATTATAAATCGCGATATGAAAGAAAAAAGAAGGAAGATAAATTGGTATTCCACTACTACCAGTCTATCTTCCTTCTTTTTTCCATCACAATTAGATAAATGATAGGTCTATGGTATATACAACTATTATGGATGATCTTATTAGATTGCTTGGTTCAGAAATTTGTGCAAGCCTACATATTAAACCACGGTTGCATATTAACACTGGGGAAACATGTCCCGAATGTCTCTGCCCAATGGAAATGCAAGGAACGGAATTTGTATGTCCCACCTGTGGTCTTGTTTCCGAGGCCGAATCATGTGAAGAAACGATCAATGTTACTACTCGGTTGCGTATAGTAGGTCCGGATAGCTTTCGGTATCAACATGATCTAGACCGTACGAGCCCCAAGCAAAGTGATAATAAAGAATTGCAACGACGAACGATCATGCGAGAACTACAGGCATATAACACTATTTATAAACAAAATTATGACCTCTCGTTTCCCACAAATGTATTAGTGATCGTAGCCGACGCATTCATTCAAGTAAAGAAAGTTTGTATCAAGCGTAGCCATGCAAAACGAACTATTTTAGCCGCTCTACTTTATCATGCATGTATACAATGTGGGTTCGTCCGATCTAACGGTGAGGTCGCTCATTTTATGCAACTAAACAACGAATGCATCTGTCACGGAAATGTCTTTCTACATTCTCTACATGAGGACGATAAGATCGATATAGATTTAAATGCTGATCGCATAGCTCCTCACATCGCAACGACTTTTGCTAAACTCGACCCCACCGGAGCACCTAAAAATATCCAACAAATAGTCTATGAGATTGTTCATATGACAATAGAAAACAATATGGGTACCAGTTCCATAATTCGAACTAAAGTCGTTGGGGCAAGTTACGAGGCGCTACGTCGTTCAGGATCACATATATCTCTTATCGATGTTGTTAAACGATGTGGTGCGCATAAGAGTTCGGTCGCACGTTTTATCGGCGAGATGCTCGCTTACCATTCACGCTTTAAACCTATTTATGATAAACACGGACTAAATAGTAATCGAACATAAGAATTCTAGTCGAAAAACGACTATGCAAATTCCCACGTACTATCGTTTCATCAGCCAAGGGGGCTAAATGTATAAATTCCTAAGCGACCCTAAAATTCCGATCCGACCCACTTTTTTTTTTTTTTTTTTTTTTTTTTTTGGGTCGCTGTGAATTTTTTTAGATCGCTTTGGATTTTCGCCCACGCTTGATGATGTAATGTGGCAAGACAGAAATTTACATACGAACCAGACGTACGAATTAAGTGCAGCTGTCGCGGAAATATCATCCATGCGAGGTTTTCTCATATGAGATATTGATTTTTATCCCAATTTTGCTCTCATTTCGTCTAGCACTTCGGAGCGAATTTGTTCCACGCTTTTTTTACTCATTTGTCCTGAAGTCTCGTGGCGAATTTCGGACATCATAATCTCGTATATATCTGCTTCAGCTAGGATGAGACTGTATTCAGAGTCATATATTTTCATCACGTAGGGAGTAGTATATCCGGAGTCAAAATGATACCGTTCGTTTTTATTGAAAAACATAGAAGATTTGTTGAAAAACATCAAAAAGACGTACGAATTCGTTGAAAAAAACCATCGACAAGGTCGGTCCCGACCGAAGGGAGGGCCGTCCTTGTCGATGTTTTTCAACGAATTCCTCCATAACATTCCGTTTGTTGCACAACAAAAAGTGGTATCAGTTTTGACTCCGGATATACTACTGGGATCGTAAGGGTTGAAATTCTCTCGCAACGCCCAAATTGTCCCTAGACATTCTTGCACCTAAAAAATCCAAAAGTGTGAACGTATTAGAGAAGTGATTACTATGTGGTATATCGATCTCTTCCACTATGGATAACATATCGTGCCTCCCAATGGAAATTTTGACTAAGATAGTAGAGCGTGCAGGTCCTATGTCATTCGCAAGCATCGCAAGGACATCGAAACGCCTAAACGGTGCCGCATCTCTCGCGCGCTACAAAGACGTAGACGAAGGGTTCCGCACGCGAGTACTCTTCTTCTACGTTCTCGAGACCGCCCACGACGACGCCGATCGAGACGGCTTGGTCAAAAAGTTCGGCGTCCCCAAGGAGGAAGACGGTTCCGGCCCGCTAGTTTACGCTAGTGGACGTGGCAACCTCGACGTCGTCAAGTGGCTCGTTAGCCGCACTCGCTTCGGCGTAGAGGGCGTGCTCTTCGCAAGTGTCTGTGCTAACCGATTTGGTCATCGCGACGTAAGCAAGTGGCTCACCGCACATTTCGAAATCGATACCATGGAGGTCGAATACCTCCGCGCCCTTCTAGTTCTAGCAGGTGTCGAAAGGGGCGACTTCGACATGGTCAAGTGGATCATCGAACGCTTTCGGCTTAGAATAGGGGACGGGACCTCTGAGAGTTCCTGCCTCGAAATGGTTAGGCGGCTCGTCAACAACAACACATCACCCAAATGAGCGCTAGATATTCGCGCGGCGATCTCCGCCGACTTCGAGAACGCCCTCATCGAGTTGGAAGCACAAGACCGTGCCGCTCGAAGTTTCGTACACGACGATACCATTCTTTGACCTATTTATCTATTCGATTTCGTAGACCATGAACGAGAAACGAAGACGAAAAAAAGAACGAAGAGAAACTGTCATTTCGTCTCTCTCCATTCTTTTAGTATCTGATAGTTGTGCTGAGCACAATATTCTGACACTTTGGAAGGCTTCCTCGCGCACTTCGTGTCCTTACCACGCATCAACCAAACGCAAGTTACTATCTCGGCCATCGTGTGGTATGACTTCGTACTATTTGTCTTTAATTGATGTTTGAATGTGATAATAAGTTGGGAGAGTTTTAACCAAAGCGGCTGATTCGTGGTAAGGACATTCGCCAATATATACTCATTTAAGAATTTAGTTTAAGACCATAAGAAGAAAAATATTTAATAATGAAAAAAACCAAATACCAAAACTGGTGTCACCAGAACCTCTCTAGGAACCTTTCACCTTTTTCCTTCCTTCGCCATCCTAGAGAGGTTTTTATTTATTTGCCGGGCCCGGCTTTGACTGTATTTGTTCTACTGTATTCATTCTACTGTATTCGTTCTACTGTTATTTGGATCCTGTCCTAACTGGTTGAGACACAACCGGCACCCGTGGGTCCTTAAGATCCCTTGAGCTTCACCCATGCACCCGACCCAGGATTGACATTATTTCTACTTCTGCCACATCGACAGACGCGCTACGACTTGTGTGATGTGGTGGAGCTTTTTCCATCACACAAGCCGATCTACCACATATGGCCCGCAGGATTCGAACCCTAGGAATGCGATCGGCTCCACCTTTTCGATCACACACCCAGCGCGTGCTAGACGAGATATTTGATGATAAAATATGCTACTTATGTTTTAAGCACCTGTCGTATCTTAATTAGCGCCGTTCACGCGTTGGTTCGAAATTTGCATACGAACCGAAACAACACGGTAATTTATACGAACTAGGTGCATCTGTCCTTAGCGAAGTTAACATAGAATCCGCGATGGTTTCTTTCATAGGAGATATTGATTCTTATCCCACTAGACTGCCAAGTTTTGCTCTCATTTCCTTTCGGATCTCTGATCGAAGTTCTTCTACATTTTTTGACCCTCTTTCTTTCCTGTTTCTTTGCCGTATTTCGAGCTTAAGCGATTCATATTTCGATTTTTCACCAATAACGCTTCCGAACTCGGCTTCTGAAATGTTACCATCGGCTAGAGCTTTTGAGACTTTGACTTCCACGGAATTGGCCTTAGCCTTTGCCAACATAACGGTCTTTTCGTGCTTCGAGACGCGAATACCAAGTTTCTTACTGGCAATAGACATCGAGGCCGAAATGACGGCACAAATGAATCCAATTCCTCCTAAGGAAATACCCACAGGTATCCCGATTCCCGTAAACGTTAAACCTAACGCCGTAGCAGATAATGCACCACTCAAGCTACCTGTGGCCACAGCAACCCCGTGAACGATACCACGCGCTCGGGCATATTTTTTACGAACGACTTCGTAGTGCTTTGCCTGCCGTTCGAGTTCGGTAAGCGTATCACATACTTTCTGCAGCCGAAAGTCAAAACAGTTTCAGATGAACGTAGATTGGGATAGATCGGCGCCGTTGGAATTGTTTGACTCGAATCGCTTGCCATCGCATATTATACATATGACTTACTCAATCTTCAATACGTATCGTATGGGTCGACCACGGAAGTCTACCACGTTGCCTTTCTCATCACGAATTGTCAGACGAAGGCTGTTTCGTGTTGTACCTAGAGCTTGCAGGGCTTGGGGATTTGTTAGAGGATAGGTTGTTTTTTGAAACCAAGGACCTCGGACCTCTATGCTAGCCAAGACTTTCGATTGTTTTCCCTCTAGAAGTGAGAAACCGGAATCCACCGCGTCGCAACAGACATACATTGTGTAGATATCTTTGATCTTAATAGGGTAATTACCAACTTTTAGCAGAAACTCGTTATTCCCTTCTTCTCCACCTTCGACACCTAATAGTGTCTAGAAATTTTTATCGAACTTGATTGGTTTCTTAACTACTATAGCGTGGTCCCTAAGGAGGGTATTGCTCTTAAATTCCACGATACCAGCACTACTTGCAGGCTTTAAGGCACTCTTGATTTTCTTAAAATTGTAAGACCCTACAGCAACATCGTGTGGGAACATAATACTACCGGCATTCCACCTGAACGAGCCCGCCTCTGTTAGGTTCCACCAACTGTTCTCAAAAGTGACCTCAACTAGCGAAATATTGTTGATACGAATAGGTCGATCGAAGTAGACCGTATGGTCAGCCGAGGTGGTGGTGACATTTAAGATCACCATCATATATATTAGAGGCATAAACTTTATATGTCATACTTGCAATAGCTTCAATAGTTACGATGCCTCTAGTTTTACCAGACGAAGATGATGATCTATCTGCTGAGGACATGGCGGAGATTGCCAGGGGTGGCCCAAGGCTTTCGAAAGCTGAGCAGACAGCGCTCCTTGTCGACGAAAACGCCAGGATTGCCAAACTGAATACCGATTTGTTGACAAAGTTCAAGAAAAAATACCCACAAGCGGATTTTCACCAGTTTTATGCCTCTACAGACATAGATGGTCCAGGCAAATATTCAACGAGCATCGTATTTCAAGATGGAGATACTAGCTACAACGTTTACGGTGATGATGTCTACAAGCTACCTGCAGTCACTCAAAAACGTATTGATGATGCACTGCAGGGGGGTTTCCCACCAACCATGGAAAAGACAAAAGCAAAGTATCCAGTTCCAGCCGTTCTATGGGGGGACGACCCAAAGGACGTAGTCCCTATCCTACGAACGCTCAAGATCTACGTAGCAAAGGATCGGTTCTTCATGCTGACGCCACGAGATATCTTTCAAGAGCTGGACCAAGTTTTCTACGCCGTAAAACAAGCAAATGAGTGGCTAGATGCTCCACCAATGAGACATTGGCAACAACAGCTATGCTTCGTCCTTTGGTGTGCAACGGCAGGCTGTGGGGTGTCGTTTGACGACCATCTTTCAGATGATGCACCAATCATCGACAACGTCAGGAGCTTTTACCGCTTCCATGTGTACTACACAATCAGGCGATTACTGTTCGAATTGGGGGTCCCACTTCCCAGAGATTCGGCCTTTAATAAGAACAACAACGCTCCATGGAGTTCCGTCGTTTATGACAGGCTCAGGATAGAGTTCGGAGTCGATAAAGTTGACTTTTCCCTGCGCCGAGGGGCCAATGGGGGATTAGGAGACGTATACGTATACATCCATGGAGGGCTGGTGAATGCTCAAGAGAAATGAGGGGCACACAACACTTCATATGATTCGAAGTGGCCTGGGGGCAGTTTCAAGTTTCCTGAGGAGAGTCGCACTACGTACGAATTTTCGTTAAGGTTCATTCGTAACGATGTGGTAAAGAATCAACACAATTGGTTCGTTTCACAAACTGGTCACGGAGTGACGAAGGCCGGGCTAGCCCGAATCAACTTATCTGCAATGGTCTACGTATATTGTGTTCTAGGATCCCAGGCTTCTTTGCGCAATTCAATCATAGGGACAACGACCTTATCCCTCAATGTTCAGGCCGATTGTGGTGTAAAGTTGGAAGAGGTCATCGCAGAAAAGAAGGTCGATAGCCTTTTACGATATCAAAAAGCTTTGCAGCTAACACGCGTTCGTCTCGACCTTGCAGTTGCTAAGGACTGTTTGTTAATACCCAGCCGTATGATTATTAACGATGAGAGCGTATTAGGTTATAACAACGAACTACAATTAGCATCCGCATCTAACATCCACTTTGGAATAAATGACCATATCAACCATATAGGAAAGCCCCCGAAACCACCACGTATGGAAGGTAGTTCACGAAAGAAAGATCTACCGCATCAAGATGTCGTTGCTGTGAAGCAGCCTATCCCACAAGTAACGCAACCTCGTAGTACCGATGCTGTTGTGACAAAGCACGAGATCAATTTGGGGCTGATGGTTGCCACTGCAGCTGGAGCCGCATGGACGTTATTTCGCTAACGCTGCCGCCCCGACTTAAATTGCTCTATTACGATCACAACTACAGCTACAATCAACATCCATATGTTCTTCGCTAAGAATCCTAATACCTCGCCAGCCGTGCGAAACAAAAAGCTAGCAATTGCACCAACCATTCCAGGTAGAATCTGCCCTAGCTTCTTTCCTAGACTTTTCAACGCATTGCCGACCCTCCCGGCAACGTTA
This sequence comes from Actinernus sp. WN-2022, assembly GCA_030867875.1. Lineage (NCBI taxonomy): Eukaryota > Metazoa > Cnidaria > Anthozoa > Actiniaria > Actinernidae > Actinernus > Actinernus sp. WN-2022. Next base: position 53,740,424 of record JAOWCC010001210.1, read on the forward strand.
GCAAGGCCCCTAGATAGCATGGAAGCCACGACGCCAATCACGGTGCCTGCAGCAATCGCAATTCCAAGCACTCCAACGCCATACTTTTTGAAGATAGTCTTCACGCGGTCTCGCATGGACATACGCTCTTCGATGTTTTCAATATTTGACTCAATCTCCTGTATTTGGTCGTCTATTTTCGCCACTTCTTCCTTTGCTGCTGCACGTTCTGTCGACCCCTGTTTGGATGACTTCACGGTTTCTATTTCCTTAGCTCTTTCTTTCTTAAGTTCGTTGACCTTCGCTTCTCCTTCCTCAATCGCCATTTTCGCAGAGGGCCCTAGAGCGTCTGTGATCGTTTTAGGCAATTTTCCATTAACATTACCTTCGGCGTCATACAGATTGTGGTATTTGGAATTAGATTTGTTCAGTCGCACCACGACCTCGTCGTATTCATTCAAGGTAGTAGTGAACTTGGTATTGTTTACACTTGGATACTTGGCATCGATGCGTTCCCAGGCCTCATCGCGCCGATTGGCTTTTTCAGCTAATATCCGTTCCCCCTCAGTGAATGACGTTTCCGCTGTATTGCCGCTTAGCACTGCACCCTCATCACCTAGATTCACCAATTTGATGTACTCAGATGGGCTGTACCCCCATTTATTCCGTTTGCTCCAAAGATTATCCTGAAAGCTTTTGGATCTTTCTCCTATTTTGGCCTTAACTCTATCCCACCAAGTACTTTGGCCTTCAGTCTTACCTGGGCCAAGCTCGTTCCATTCTTTGGCAGAAAGATTTTCTATATCAGCTTGACCTTCCTCAGTCAAAGGATCGAAGTCTGCATTCTCAGCCATGTTGAACAATAACTATGTATATCCACATATTCAACATGATACCGTCGATGTTAGTTCCTGCAAAATCGCACAGAGAGCCTCGGGGGTTGAAAGCTCTACACAACGTAGATAGAATCACCTTCACTCCATCGGTAGCCAATCCAGGAGAGACTCTCTATGTGAAAGTAACAATACTAGGGGAAAACGTCGTCCTCGTCCCGGGTAGTCTCGCGCTCTTGGCTGACCTTACGTTGTCTGGTGGACATGCTAACAATCGCGTGGTGGCTAATGTCGGGCGTTGTCTGGTCTCACGTAGAGTTTTCAAAATAGGAGCTGAAACAATAGTAGACCTTGCCCGACCAGATCTTCTACAGACATATTCCGATCTCTATTTGCCCACTATAGAGCGAGATGCGCGCGTGGGACAAGGTATTCAAACAGAGAACACGAACAAGCTACGCTCGAATGCTGGTGACAAAGGCACTTCGGATACTGGAGAAAATTTGCTCCTAGCTGTGTATGGTTCGAAATACCGAATCCCACTAGATGTAGACGTCCTGACGCAACATGGAGCTCTTTATCCCTTTGCTCTTCGCAACACCATTTCGCTCGAGTTGACTCTATCACCTGCTAGTGACGTGGTGGTAGGATCGGACACTACCAAGATAGGCACATACAAGCTAAGCAACATCCAGCTAGAGTACGAAGTTGTTGAGAGTGAAATTATCGCCAAGCAAGCGAAAGATGAATATGTCAGTGGCGCCGTCTTCCTGTTCAGGCACGCTGTTCACTTCAAAACCGTACCTATCGACAAAGCGTCCGACACTCTGATATCCCAGCAAGTTGACGTTCCAAGGTTGTCCTTTACTGGACTGTTCCTCCTCTTCGTGGCACAACACACCCACGGCACACGAGACAGCGAGGCGTTTGACTATCCAGGAATCACGAAGGTCGAGATCGATATCAATGGAAGGCCAAACAGGTTCTTTCCTGGAGGCATGCTACCATCAGACTTTTGGGAGGCTGCCAATGGATGGTTCGGCGCTGGCAAAACGTCTATGACCCCGATCAAGTTCTACAATAATAAATTCGCCATCCTGGTTGACTGTCGCACAGTAAATGATCCAGTTGTCCATGGCAATGGCTTGAATCAAACGGGCAGTGGAAAGAACATCCAGATCCGCATCCATAGGACTGGAGGCAGTGGAACTGTGAACATGCACATCTTCGTACTTGCCGATGCTCAGATCACGATAATGAACGGAGCACTGGAAAACGTATCGTACTAGCTTTGACATTAATGTAACCATTGATATGGACGCTTTAGTAACTGAAATCCCATTCAACGCTTGTTGTCCCTTTGGTAGGGTGTCGAAGGAGAATTTGGGCGTATCGAGCCGGTACCATCTTGCCATGGCTACTCGGATTGTCTGCGCTCTTTGCTGAAGTTCTTCGACGAAGGCAGCTATGAGTTCCTTCGGATCGCGTCGACAGATATGGGTTGGTATTCGGTCGTACGTGTCCGCTATGGAAACGGATACTGGGACGTGGACGTTTTCGATGGTCAATCGGTCCGTTCGTTGTCGGCCTTTCGTTCTATCGAGGTAGGCTTCGAAGTCGTACACTATGGCGTGTGGGTAGGCAGTTTGCGTTGGCGTGGGAACCGGTTCGTTTGTCTTCTTTGTAGAGCAGCCCCAAGCCTCCACCACTACGCAACCTGCCTCGCGTAGACTCTCCGTTCTTTCGCAGGTCTTGCGATAGAGCCTCCTTTCCCTAGGGAAGCATTCCGGGCAGCCATGGAAGTAGCATCCATGAAATTGGAAGATGGTTTTCGAAAGAGGTTCGTAGCCGTCGACCGGCGCTCCTTCGATCCAATGCTCTCCACCATGTCCACAAGCCGCGTGATGGATGTGCTTCTGGATTCTTTCGGATTCGCGTTTCAACCAGCGTAGAGCGGCTTTGCTGGCTTTGTTAGAATCGCTCTCTGGCCAGAAGGCTTTTTCGTATGGCGACTGGGGTACTGTGATTGCTTTTCCGGGGCAAACGATCTTCGTTTCCCCACGACTGCAACGATCTGCGTGGCGTCGAAGGTTCGAGGCTTTTGTGAACCGTTGCTTACAATCGTTGCATACGTAGATGCTCCCTATCTTGTTGATGTTCTTGATGTAGAAGGCATGTCCGTCGTATATCCCAATCGTCATCGTATGCTTGTAGTGGGGTGCATGTCGCGTCAGATGCCAAGCGCCATCCTCCGTAGGTTCGTACACCCGAATACCGATTCCAAAGTGCAACTCGACTTCCTCCAGCTGGTCTAAGGAAGTTCTGGGAACGTCTTGCGTGGGCGCTGCCAGGCGATAGAAGTCCTGGGCAAGTTTTCGAGCTGTGACGCAACACCTATCTGCTCGTGCTCCTTCGTGCATGGCAAGGCAGCGCCACAGACATAGGTTGTCACCATATCGATCAAGGGCAAGCATTCCTTTTTTCTGGCGAAGCCATTGAGGCAGTGGGCATGTTCCCAACAGAGGCTGACGATCGAGCACGACTTTGACATCCACGTGAATCCAACGCACGAATGCCCACTGAGTATTGGGGCGAACAATGTTGTCGGGATTCAACCGAGCTAGCTCCCTGTCAGCAATCCACTCCTCTGCGTCACCTAGAATATTCACCCATGGAGAGCCGGGGACAGTTTTGGAGAAGAGCATCACACGCCCGTCGTTGACATTGCGAATACGATAGGTGTAGCTGTAGCGTAGGTAGAAGCTGGTGGTCACCTTTGCAGCCAACTTTTCCATGATTCTAGGGGTCAAATCTCCTGCCACACCTTGGAAGAAGCGCCACTGGATGGTACGGCGGCCTATCTCCACTCCCTCGAGCATACCATCTCTCTCGTTGAGAATAGCATTTGCCTCTCGAGCTAGACTCCGTTCTAGTGGCTCACTACGAGGCTCTTGCAGGAACCTTCGGACGGCTCGGCGTTTGTGGGGCAAACGTCTTCGAGGATTCGCTATAGACCTTTCTTTGTCGGCCTTTGCCCTTAGACTTGCCGTGATCTCCTCATTCAACTGTTGGATTTCGCGTGCACGTTGAGCGCGTTTGTGTGGATCTTCAGGATCACCTCGAAGAGCTGGAAACCTACCTGTTCGATCGGCTCGTTCGATTCTATTCTCCCATTCGAGAGCGCGAGCCTCAGCTATTGTCTGGGCGAGCCTGGCTTTGTCGAACCTCGAAGTGCCTCGCAACCCAAATTGCTTTGCTTGCGTACGTAGTTCTTCTAGGGTGACCATCTTCTACCTTAGTGTTGACGAACGTCGATGTCGCGGACAATCGGTGTCGATATACTATATACCAATGAATATCTCTAATAGGTTCTCAAGTTTTGGATTTTTAGGTGCAAGAATGTCTAGGGACAATTTGGGTGTTGCGAGAGAATTTCAACCCTTACGATCCCAGTAGTATATCCGGAGTCAAAACTGATACCACTTTTTGTTGTGCAACAAACGGAATGTTATGGAGGTCTTCGTTCGTTTTTATTGAAAAACATAGACGATTTGTTGAAAAACATCAAAAAGACCTACAAATTCGTTGAAAAAAACCACCGACAAGGTTGGTCCCGACCGAAGGGAGGGCCGTCCTTGTCGATGTTTTTCAACGAATTCGTAGGTCTTTTTGATGTTTTTCAACAAATCGTCTATGTTTTTCAATAAAAACGAACGAAGACCTCCATAACATTCCGTTTGTTGCACAACAAAAAGTGGTATCATTTTGACTCCGGATATACTACTTAGGGCTTTTGACACGAGATCACGAATAGTATTAATTTTCGATCTAGCCAACATAGTGATTTTCTCATGCTTAGAAACGTTTATTCCGAGCTTTTTAGTTCCCACAGTTGTAGATGCTGAAATTAATCCACAGAGTCCACCGATAACACCAAGTGGTAGACCAATCACTATTCCAATCCCAGTTAGAGCAACTGCCAATCCAGAACTTGATAAAAGTAGGGATAGACCTCCTGTTACCACTGCGACGCAATGGACAATTCCTTGCATACGGGCATATTTCTTACACACGCCTTCATAGTGTTTTTCTTGAGTTTCGATATCCGAAAGCGTATCTCGGACTGTTTGCAGTCGAAAATTCTTTCCAGTGCCACTAGCAAGCGATGGATATATATTTGGTGCTGATGGAAGAAGTGGTTGAATTGAATCGCCGTCCATCGTATGCATATGTATGATTTACTCAATCTTCAATACGAAACGTATAGGTTGGTCTTGGAAGTTTATGAGAGTGCCTTTCTCATCGAGAACTGTGAGGCGAATGTAGTTCCGCACGGTTCCTAGGGATCGAACGGGTATAGGATTTAGTGGAGAGTAAATCGTTTGTTTAAGCCTCTCACCACGAATTCCTAAGCTAGCCAGGACTTTCGATGGCTTACCCTCGAGAAGTGATAAGCTAGAATCCACCGCATCGCATTAAATATACATCATTGTGAAGGTATTGCAGATAATCAGATCGTAGATATCCACTCCTAGATGACTATAACCATCTTTAGATTCTATTGGTACGATACACAGTAGTTCACATAGAGCACTTTCAAAATGAATCTTTTTTATGACCTCTAGCTTCCAAGTCCTCCAACCTTTTTGTCCCGTGATTTTTATGATACCAGCATCAATTGCGGGCTTTAAGTAGTATTGAATGGTTGCCTCATCATGATACCCTTTTGGAACAGTGTGCGGAAGCATCACACCATCGACATCCCACTTGAAATTCGCATTCTCCGTTAAGTTCCACCAACTGTTCTCAATAGTGGCCTCAACTAGCGAAATATTATTGATAAGAATAGGTTTATCGAAGTAGACTATATGGTCAGCCGTAGGACAGGTGACATTTAAGATTACCATTATATATTAAAGGTATAACATGTATGTATGTATAGCTTCAATATGGTAGAGGTAGAGGCGTGGAAACAGTTCAAGTACTTATTTCCAAAGGTTATAACCGGGTGGTTCGACTCTTTTGTTGGTCGGGATAGTGTGTGGAATATTAATTTATTTCTTCACGGGAAGACCTACCAGGTGTTCACAGATGCAGGCCTCCCTACGAAGACAGGCGGAGGTCAGCTAATGGTCTGGTCTGGGCTCCCAGGCAAGGTTCTTGACTTAGCTCTTGGTACGAAAACAGTTTATGAGGAGGTACTATTCGCACGTAAGCATAAAGGCCTTTCGAAAGAAGGTGTGGAAAATGAAAAGGTCGTAACATTGAATGCCGATCTGTTGGCGAAGTTCAAGAAAAGATACCCACATGCAGATTTCCACAAGTTCTATGCATCCACGGATATAGATGGGCCGGGCAAATATTCGACGAGTATTTGGTTTCGAGATGGGGATTCTAGCTATGTGGTCTATGGTGATGATGTCTCCAAGCTACGTGCTACCATTCAAGAACGCATCGATAACGCATTGTGGGATGTGTATGAAGGCTTTCCACTTACATTAACACTAGACAAAAGTGTGGAATATCCTATTACAGCGGTCCCATTTACTGAACCGGCACAAGATATCGATCTCACTAATCTATGGATATACGTCACACCTACGAAAAAGTTCAATGCAGGCGTACCAAACATATTCAAGGAGACCGTCGTAAAGCATGTGACAGCAAATGAGTCTTATCATTGGTCATCAGGTCCGGATTTCAAATATTGGCCTCAACAATTGAATTTCGCAACGTGGTGTGCGACTTCTGGATGTGGAGTGTCATTGTTTGATCCTACTTTTAAAACATATCCACCCATCGTTCAAGGGTTCTTACGATTTCACGTTTATTTCACAATACGAATAATTCTTCATGAACTTTGAGTTCCTCTACCTAATGACCATGCTTTCAAACAACTCGATAACATCTATAGCAAATCAGCTCTCGGGAATTTGTGCACCGATTTTGGTATATCTCGAATGCCAGACTTTCGATTGGACGGAGGTAATAATAAAGGCTTAGGAGTTGTGTACATATACATTCATGGAAGAACTGTGAACGCCACAGAGAAGTATGCACACAACACCTCATACTCTGCGAAGTGGCCTGGTGGTGACTTCAAGTTTCCTGAGGAGAGTCGTACGGTCTATCAGTTTCCGTTGTCGTACATTGGCAATAACAACGGGAAACAATACAATTGGTTTACGCCACCAATCGGAAAGGGGTTGACAGATGCTGGATTAGGTAGGTTGAATCGATCTGTCGAGGCTTTTGGATATTGCATTCTAGGTGCTCAAAACGATCTTAACCAATCCATCATAGATAGTTTCAATGTCAAAGAAAAGTTTAAGAGCTTGGTCGAAGGCGCTATTCTCGAAAACAGTTTGGTGGTGAGCTATGAGAACTATAAATTAGCTATACTACACACACATAAGAGATTATATCTAGCAATAGCTATAGGTGTACGATTGCTACCAAGCAATCTTGAGTACTACCTCAGCAAGAAGAATGGTTATATAAATCCAATCCCGAAAGCCACGAAAGGTATGGTGTTAGGTGTAAACGATATTAATGGAGATGTTCGCGAAATCAAATATCCACCACCAGATATGGATGGTCATACCCAAAAGAAGCAATTACCACATAGTACCTTACCGAATCCTACTCCACAACGAGTTCCACATAGTATCTTACCGAATCCTACTCCACAACATGAGACCAATCTAGCGATAGTATCTATTGCCGCGGCTGGAATTGCATGGGCGTTATTTCGTTAACGTCGTTTGTATTGCTCTACTATGAATACCACCATTGCTACGACGAATAGCCAAACGTACCCTGCGAGAGTTCCCAGAGCCTCACCAGCCATACGAAATATGAAACTAGCAATTGCTCCAATCATTCCAGGTAACGCCTCTCCCAACTTCTTTCCTATCGTCTTTAACCACTCACCCACCGTCTTTGATCCATCTTTTACTTTATCGACACCAGGTGGCTTTGGTAGTACTTTCGACATCTGGGAAACTATAGCACTAATCACGGCACCAATCGCAGTAACCACCGCAAGTGCAGTCATTCAATTCTTTCTGAAAATAGCTTTGATCCTATCGCGAAGGGGTAAGCGTTCTAGTAGGGCTTCTTTACTGCGTTCTATGTCCGCCATTTCATAGAGGATGAGTGTTCTCTCATTCTTAGCTACTTCTTTCTGATCTGGAGTTGACGTAGGGTCTTGAAGTATGCCTTCTTGTTGTTTGAGATGCTCAGCAGCCTTTTCATTAGCTAGGACGACTTCTTCTAATGCCTCTTCATTCGTAGGACCTAGAACATAATTGAGGTTCTTACCAATCTTATTATATCTAGCTCCTTTCTTGGTGGGCAAAGGGATAGGATTCTTTTTACTTCCATACTCGTGGATAGCAATTCTACCGTCTTTCATGGTTGCTATCTCAAGTACGCCACGAATCCCCACATCCTGATATTCGTCCCAGACAGACTCGAATAGCATTTGTTTTGCATCGTCTGATAAGCCTTGCTTGAAAATTATCTTCCTACTGGTAAAACTAGGAGCTTTACTTTTAGCTTCCGGAGCTAAGACTTCATACATAAGTGCATCGTAATCTTCATCTGTAAATGAGGTTTCCTGATATTTTGGTCGAGCACCTTCTTCGTTATATCTACGTCTAATTTTCATGGAGAGCGATTCGCTTGGCCCCATAGTTGTGTCATCTTTAAACATTTCATTCCATTCCTCTTTGTCGACAGCATCATCATCGTAGTCTCCACCTCTTTCAGCTCCACCAGTTCTTTCCTCAGGTCTCACATCAACGTCCATATTGAACATAACTATATATCTCGGTATATTCAACATGATATCGTCGAAGTTGATTCCCACACAAGCACTAAGAGAGCCTTGCGCACTCAAAGCTCAACGAACTCTATATAGGAAAACTTTCACTCCATCATCTGCCAATCCGGGCGAGACTCTCTATGTGGAAGTTCCAACGCTGGGAGAAAACATCGTATTAGTACCTGGTAGCTTAGCACTATTGGGTGATATCGTATTGTCTGGTGGACATGCTAATAATCGTGTTGTTTCCAATGTTGGACGATGCTTGGTTATACATCGAGTTTGTAAGATGGGAGCTGAAATAGTAGAAGACATTGCTCGGTCAGATCTCTTACAGACATATTCCGATATATACCTATCTACACAGGAGAGAGAATCGAGAATACAACAAGGTATCCAATCAGATAACACGAATAAGCTACGATCTAAGGCTGGTGATGCAAGTACTTCAGATGTTGGTGAGAAAGCGCTCTTAGTTGCATATGGTTCCAAATATAGAATTCCGTTAGACGTCGATATTCTGACACAACATGGAGTTCTATATCCACACGCACTAGAAGACACTATCTTATTCGAATTGACTCTAGCCCGCGCCGTCGAGATAATAGTTGGATCAGATGCGACAAAGATAGGTACATACAAGCTTACCAACATCCAGTTAGAATACGAAGCAATCAAAAATGAAACACTGGCTAGGCACGCACTTCACGAATACGAAAAAGGTACTGCATTCCTATACGATCACGCCGTTCACTTCAAGATGGTACCTATCGCCAAGTCATCAGATACTTTGATATCTCAAAACGTCAATGTTCCACGACGATCCTTTGCTGGACTACTTCTACTATTCGTAGATCCACCTACCACCGGTACGCGAGATAGCGAAGCATTCTCAAATCCCGATATTTCGAAGATAGAGGTAGATGTCAATGGAGTTCCAAATATATTCTTTCCAGGAGGTATGTTACCACCAGATTTCTGGGAGGCTGCAAAAGGATGGTTTGCCACATCCAATACTTCTATATATGACCCCTACCAAATTTTACAATAACAGATTCGCCATCCTGGTCGATTGTCGCACGGCAAAAGATTCCTCCGTTCATGGTGATGGAATGGCACAAACTGGCGGTGGAAAAGAGATCGACATTCGTATACATAGAACCGCAGGTGGTAGTGGAAACGTAAACATGCATATATACGTCCTTGCAGATGCTCAGCTCAAGATATTGAACGGATCTCTACAGAGTATAACATACTGATGGATTCCCTCGTAGACCACATCCCATTCAACACACTCATAGTAGGTCCAACGAATTGCGGAAAGACTGCATTTCTCATAGAACAACTTCGTGGACCATTTCGTGGTAAGTTTGATTATATAGTATTAATTTGCCCCACATATTCCCACAACAAAACCTATCGTGGATTTGCCAATCAAGATCCACACTTTTATGTTGTATCTCCACCTCAGGATGCTATCAATACCACATTGGGGATTTGTGCAACCTTTTGGAAAGGGACCAATACACTATTAATTCTCGATGGTTGTGCCGCCTCAAAGGATGTCAAGAAACGAACTGACAAGCTAGTAGATTTGGCATTTTCTGCTCGACATATAGGACTCTCTATTTGGGTGCTATCCCAACAGTTGACAAGTATATGCAAACCTTTCCGAGAGAACGTAGCTATCGTAGTAGCATTTCATACGGCATCGGTTATAGACGGTAAAAGGATATTTGAAGATTACGGAGGCTCACAAGAATGCAATGAGTTACAAGCAGTTCTTCGATCTCACAAGTTTGCTCGCATATGTTTTTGTTTGCGACATCCTTTTGCAGTAGTATTAGAGCAACCCGCACCTATAACATATTATCATGGATGATAAAGAAATACTCGAGTTGTTGGGTGAGGATTTAACTGGACCACCACCCGGAGCTACGTGTGGATCCTGTAGCCATACCACCGATGAAGCGCATCGCATAGTAATAGGAGACTATCGGGAAGCTCTTTCGATCCTTGCAGTAACTGGTACGACAAAGGAATACCTAGGGAAGAATTTCTCTATAGGGGACATTTCTAAAATGTCTGACAAAGACGTAGAACGATTGCATACTAGATACCAGGCCGTCTTAGCGAAGCAAATAACGAACTGCTTAGTAAATAGAGCACTAAGTCTAGCAGTTCGTGCAACCACATACATGATACCTATAGATTCTCACCAAGAACTATTGAAGGATCTACAAGAAGACCACTTAGTCCGAAACGAGATATCTGCCATGGCTGGGTCGTTATCTTACTTATAGCGATAACTAGTGCTTTATGCCACGTTTTTGCACATTATATGCCAGGGGAAGAGGTGGACGATGAAGTCGACGAATACGAAGTGGATACCCCACAAAGAAACGAAGTACTCAAGGCATATTCATCGTTAAAGGATTGTTAGCGTACCTATTGAACCTTCGCACATACCTACTATATCGAATCGAGATGGAGGAAGTGGATTAGATAACTGCGAATCCTCCGAAAACTGTGCCTGAGAAAAAATCGAAGGATCCTAAGCGTGTCGCAGCTGGAAAAGCAGCTTGGGAAAAAAGTAACGAACGTGCCAGAGAGGCTCAAAGGATAGAGATAGAACGTGAAAGTGAATTATCTAAAGAAATCGATGTAGAAAAAAGTTGGCTCAAAAACGTGTCTACTAATACTACTCTTGCAGTTATTGTTACGGGCGCTGCATTGGTTGGAGCATACTATCAATACAAAAGATACAGAGATGACGTTAGTACGATACGGCCAGCAGTTCCGGTAAAGACTACGGTGCCAGATATGGAGTAACATTTAAAGACTAGAGTTATATGATATATGTTAGAATGGTAGAGAATAAGTTGATGAAAGTGGCGTCCGATGCCGCTATAATTGTTGGGCTCGCTACGGGTATTGGTTGGATCGCAAAAAAGGTGACCAAGGAATCTATGCTTAGTGATCCTTCTTCTTCTATAGTGAATTACGCGAAGTGGACTGCGGTGTTGGCTGGTAGTATATATGCCAAGCAATACCTCGAGGACCAAAAGTATATACCTCCTGATTGGTAGTACGCATGGCATGGGCTGGCGTCGGAATGGCCGTTGTAGGAGCTGTTTTGAATGCGGCGGCATTTACTGGTAGTCAATTGCTTGCTAGTACTCTTACTGGAGATGATGATGATATAGAACGAGAGAGACATGATAGGGCCGTTGAAAAACAAGACTCTGAAATAGCGGCTTATAAAAAGGAACGTCAAATATTATACGACTATACCCAAGAACAGGAAGACCTTGAGCATGATGCATACAACGCTCAAAACGATACCAACCTTTGTGCAATCCGATAAGTTACGTCAGGCACTTAAACGACTCAAAGCAATGAAAGAACCTCGTTTATCTGACTACTATCAACCCTCAAGCAACCAGAAGACTGGCGAGTTGATCTTTGTTGGCGGTGGAATGCTAGTCGCTGGATATGCTATTAGTCGATATGCTTTTTAAAAACGAGAATTTTTACAATCGACGAGCTCGAGGTTACTACTAGATACTACTAGATACTACTAGATTACTACTAACAATACTACTATATACTACTAACAATACTACTAGATACTACTAACAATACTACTAGATTACTACTAACAATACTACTAGATACTACTAACAATACTACTAGATACTACTAACAATACTACTAGATTACTACTAACAATACTACTAGATACTACTAACAATACTACTAGATACTACTAACAATAATACTAGATACTACTAAAAATACTACTAGATTACTACTAACAATACTACTAGATTACTACTAACAATACTACTAGATACCAAAATACAAAAAATACAAAAATACAAAAAAAAAGAATAAGAACTAGTTGGTTAGACGAGTTCTTATCCTTTTTTCGTCTTCATGTTAGACCTCATCGTTATGTTATATATATGATGGATGCCATCCTTGCGAATATCTTCTATGGCCCTAAGGGATACTGGAAAGGTCACTCTGCAATTGGTAAGCTATCGGTGGCTGCAAAGGTATCAGAAGATGCAGCTAAGAGTTGGTTAGAGAAACAAGCCATGTGGCAAATATATCTGTCACCACCACGACACATACCACGACCACATTGGACTGTATCAAAACCTAATGAGGTTCATCAAGCTGATTTGATATTTTTACCTCACGATCGACCTGTATGTTTTAGTCGTAATCGATGTGGCTTCTCGATATAAAGAAGCTGAGCCCTTAGCATCGAAAGATAGTGGTGAAGTGGCTGCAGCCTTTGAGCGAATCTACAAGCGTAGTCCACTAGAATGGCCTAAAACCTTGCAAGTAGATCCTGGTAGAGAATTCATGGGACGTATGTCTGAAACCTTAGAACTACGTGGTACGAAAGTTCAACGAGGTGAAGCTGGTAATCATAGGGCACAAAGTTTTGTCGAACGAGCAAATAGAACCCTAGCTGAGAGATTGTTTGGATATCAATATGCACAGGAAATGGTACTCACATCTGAAGGATCGGATGCGCGTAGTAGAGAATGGGTATTGAGGCTTCCTGGGGTTATTAAGGCCACGAATAACGAAGTTACTCGGCTAACAGGTAAGGAGCCATCGAATTCTGTAGAGGCACAACGAGTAAACATAAAGACTCCTACATATTCTCGAACTGTTGGATTGAATGAAAAACGACTACCATTCGACGTTTTAGTTAGATATCTCTATGCGCCAGGAGAGTTGGAAGGTGGAACCAAACGACCGACCGATCCTGTATGGAGTTTACAGACATATGTTATTTCGCGTAGTTCGATATCCCCTAACCAACCAGTTCTGTACTATTTGGAAAAGGATGCACTAAAGCGTGGATTCGTACGTGAAGAACTCCAAGTGGTACCATCAAATACTGAACTACCTCCAAGGGGGATTCTAAGAGAGTAATTCCTCGATGAAATCATATTCGTACCCATCGATGAAATCATCCTCTGGAATGGTGCTTTTATGTCCATAGGCTAATGTATCTATTCCATTTTCTGCGATCCATCGCTTGGAGTCGAATGGTGAGAGAGATACTTTATTCATATGCATACCATACATTCTATGACCTTCACTTCGAAGCATATCCGTACCATGGCGGAATACTTTCTTATCTAGTAAACACTCTTTATATTGTTCATGACGAATACGATGTTTCACAACTGCCTTCTTGGTGCCTTTAGCCTTCCTAATCTCTTTACCATCTACTTTCAAGATCGAGTAGAGCTTTGAACGCAGTCCAACGTATTCGACAATGGGAATACCTCCACATTCGTCTTTCATTTTACCAAGTACTTTCTTGTTGGATACATCGTATGATGGATGGTCCTCGCTATAGTTGCTTGTATCATAGAGACGTTTATTGGTTTTCATGTCTGTATAGATGCCTTCAGTTTCAATGTGTAGCAATAGGCTGTCAGTATCTGAGTATAATAGATTACAACGTTGTCCATACTGATTCTTAAGCTCGTTGTAGTAGAAGTCATACATCAGATGTTTTGAGAGATCTAGAATTGACATTCCAACATATACTGGACGGTTCAGAAATAACTTACTTTTGTAATTGTGCACGGCGGCTAGATCATCGTCAAAGATTGTGGATCGAGCATAACTAGGCTTATTCAATAAACGTTGTAGTTTAACTCCTTCTGAAGCCCTCACTAGTTTGACATCTACACGCTTACGTAGATTTTCCATTGTCTTACCAAATACACTATTGTTCATCAGTTTGTAGAGTTCTTGCTCTAAAGTGCTCTTTGCTTGTTTTCGTAGATCCGTATTCATTCTTATATATGGCTCCATCCATGGTGATTGATTGAATCGAAGTGCTCTATGGATCTTTTTCAAACGCATACCTAGAGATAGATATAGTTGCAGATTGCGATAGTGTAGAACATATCGTTCCGTACCAAATAGTGTAGGTATGAGCTTTTCTGTTTTCAAGGATCCATTGCCCTTGTATAGTTTATCAAATAGATCGATCTGATACTCTGAGAACCAAGCTTTATCTACTTGCATTCTTTCTGGAGCTAATGGATAACTATTATGTGCGTTGTGAAGTTCTTGAGGATATTCAAGGTCAACTTCGAGAATGTAACCTTTATCAGAATCAATTTCGTGCTGGACGATTTGTTCTTTCATTGGCATGCACCACTCGAATCCTCCTGTTGGTAGATATTGGCTCATAGCCCATCCATAAAGATTATTTGCATCAAGGTATATTATGTGACTATTTGGCTTATCTTTATCGAAATCCGGTACGTTTTGATTATTTGCTTTGGCATAACGTTGAGAAACCATAGATATCCCACTACGTAGACCTTTCTCAATAAATAAATACATGTCATAATCGGTTAGTAGTTCGAGTTCAACATTGGTCTTCTTTAATAATGCATCCCACGAAAGTCCTGGGCTAGTGTAATAGTGAGCCGGGTCTAATCCATAGTTATGCATGCATGTCGTTCGAAAGGTCTCAAACACATCTGCTAAAAGAAGTACGTCGGTTTGTAAATATAGATCGTGGTAGTCACCTAATGTCTCACAATCAAATACGTTCCAAACTTCTAGTGCATGTTCATAATCTTCATCAGATATATCCTCTATTTTTAGCTTACTATAAAATGCATCTTTCGACGGAAGAGAAGTCTCTGCGAATCTCTCCCAAGCATCTATGTACTCGTATGGATAAACTCCTTTACGAGTCAATAGCTTGGCCTTCTCTGGATCGGATGTATGTTTTACAATTTGTTGGAATGTGTCTGATGCTGAGTCTGCTACCAACTTATCAAGAGAGAATGGTAAGAATTGAAAGCTATCAATGAATCGTAGGTTACCAAGCGAGAATGATATGTATTTCTCCATATTATTTGGAATGCAAGAGATATCGCCCTTCGTTTTGGATATAGATTGCATCAATAGGTGATAATCATATCCGCGTAGATTGTGGAATACAACTGGGATGATAGGTGAGAGACGTAATTTGAGATTATATACCTTATGTGCCGCGCCTCGAAACTCCCCAGTGATATGACAATGATCTCGTACTCTATCATTACCAACTAAGGGCTTCTGGCAAATATGACAAATCTTTGCTTGATCGAAAGCCTTCTTATTTTCCCATGACATACATAATGGGTTGGCCACGTGGGCTTTGATCTTAGTCTCTTCATCTTGTACGCATAATAGAAATCGTTCGATAGTATCTATGCCTCGATATAATACGGGAGGTTTGCTACGACCATCAGAACGTATGACTATGTAGCAAAATCCACATGGAATATGTTCTTCTGTTTTAAGGTCTTGGGAACGTCCTTTGATCTTGGTGGTCAAAGCCTCAAGATCTGCATATATAACATAGGGAACTTTTAGTTGTTTATGTAAGTTCTGAAATGATAGTTTGTTATTCTCATTGGTGGGCATTTCAATTCGAATGGCTCGGTCATTGACTCCGTTACACTCTGGGATGTGCTTTGCAAGAAGATCTTTGGTAGTATATCCATGTAAACATCGCTCACAGTTGTGTTTCCTACATTTATGTTTCGTTTGATCGAATAGAAGGCCGTTGAAATCCTTGATCCAACAGTAGTGTTGCTTACCACTCTTGGGGCACTCTATAAGCAATAGGTTAACTCGCGTTGAGAAAGTCTCCTTTGAGATATGATGCACGATCAAACACTTTTCCTTATGATCCCAACCATACACATTGATAGAGATCTCATTTTGCCTCTCTACGCGCCTTATTTGTGAGATTGGTGTTGGCGAATCCACTCCATCAAAGTTCAACCCATCGTCTTCTTGGTACTTTGATGTCCTCTCAGGGTTTTGTGTGACTCGAGACTTTTCTGCGCGTAGTGCCCAACGTAAGCATCGGTCGTCATAGTTCTTTACGTTAATCACAGCTTTCTTACTCGCGATTTCTGGAAACTCTGGAAGCAGTGGTATATATGAACCTCCACGTAGTGGTTGATACCTAGCGATATTTATCCATAGAATATTGACCTATCTATAACCCAATTCGATCCTCGACTGATCCACTTCTCAATGGCGTTATAGATCCTTGCATGTGCTTCTACTATTTCCCTACGTATCTCTTCGTTGTTGGTTAAGACGGCTTGCAAGCTACGAAAGCTGATTATATCATATATCGAACCCTCAGGTTTGTCAAGTCGTAGTGTGATGTTCAAAGCTAACTGAAACTTAATGCTCTTAAGGGCTTGGAGATCTTCCTCAAGCTTTTCGGTAGTCTGCCTACGTATACCGGCAAGAAAGGCTACTGGGTCTGCTTCAAAATGATTAACCTTTGGAACCTCCATCTTCCATCCGCGTAAATAATCCTTAATGCCGGGTACTCGAACGAATGTTAGTGTATGTTCAGCCATAGTGTAATACCTTAATAGTAGCCTTTCTCTAATAGGGGTACCAAAATGCAATAAAATGTAATAAGTAGTATGTATAAGTGGTGGTTATGGTGCAGCACGGACGTTTTATTGTTGCAATCCCATTCGATGACTCCCGAACCACAACGAATTGTTGTGCCAAATTACAACGCTCAAGAGATATTCGGTCAACAATTGGATGAGGTGAGGGAGTCATCAGGTGGGATTACAACAATATGACGTCCGTGCTGCACCAGAACCCCCACTTTATATACTACTTGGATCAATCTGAAATCGGATGGATCGGTCCAAGATCAGATAGCAACCAAACGTATGTTAAGTTATGGATAACTCAAATGGGTTGACTTTCATGAAACCGGTATTAAAATTTTAGGGATACATTTTTCCCATAGTAACAACTACCAGCATAAAACTAATTTTGAAAGTTTTAGGACAATACTCTCGATTTGGAGGTCAAGGAATCTTACCCCTTTTGCAATATATCAAATTGTGCGCCCTCTCGGATTCTCCAAACTATATTATGTCTATACCAAAATGAGAGCGCCGAAAAGTTTTGTAACAGCGGTAGAAACGGAGATGGTAAAATTTGTTTGGAACGGAAAGAAAGCAAAAGTAAAATACAAAACTTTAATTGGAAATTATAACACGGGCTACAACTCCCAGATTTTGAAAGTATATTTAGAAGGAATCGGTTCATTAGAGCTATTATGTTACTGACATCCCTATGGTTACTAGAAAGTGTTAATTCCATTAAAGAAAGTAAAAAATATTGAGGGCATAGAATATATAGGAGAGAACTGTGATTGTAGCAAAATACCTGGCGATGTATCTCTTTTCTACACTAATGTATTGAAAGTATGGGCTATGCTCTGCTCCACCAACGTAGGGGATAATGTGAATGACATTGTAAAACAGTCACTTTTGACGAGGGACGAGGGACGTAAGAAACGATTAATCGAACGGGAAATTATGTTAGTTATAGGGATTTATATTATGGTAACCTATTGCAGGATAAAATGGGAATGTGTCAATAAGAAAGGGTTGGGTGATAAGGATCTTCTGAGTTGGATGGGAATGATAAGTGCCATTCCAAATGAATGAAAAAGCAACGCCTGAAGCACAGGGAGATTTTAATTAGCCGGTTGTAATATAAGTAAGATAGATGAGTTAAAAACTAAACAAATGTATAACAAAGGTACTTCTAAGACAGTGAATAGCTGCAATGTGCAATCACGGATATATATATTTATTATTCAGCTCCTCATTATCCCGTATCCTGATTGGTTGAATCACCTGCAAATAACTGCGCGCAAATAAACGTTTGCTTGCATATATTGTTGTGAGCATGCGCAGTGCTGTTCAACAACAAATCCAACATGGCCGCTCGGTTTCCAGAGTGTTCAGAGGAGGAAATTGCGAGCATTTTGGATGCCAAAGGTAACATAAACACTGAGAACTCCGACTATCGTAAAATATGATACATTGTCTGTGTCTCATAATTGCTTAATATTTTTAGCATAATTTCTGTTTAGACATGTCGTCAGAGAAATCTTACGTTTTTTAGTAACTCGCGATATATTTATAGAAACTTCGAAACTGTGCCAATCAAAAACACATTGCTATATCACTGTGATAACATTCTTTATTTCAAACGCGTATTTAACGGAGAATTTGATCTTAAAAGGATCAACAATGTCAATAACAACAATGTCAATAAACAAAACTGTTTAACTCTGAAGGCGTAATTTGATTTGAATATTAACCTGCGATAATTTCTTTAAATTTAAGTTTGACTTTAGCTTTTTTGTGATAGTTTATAAATTTGTGTCACGCTCAACCTTACCGATTTCAAAGTCATTTATTCCCTACATCAATATCAATACATGCCCCTCAACTTGTCTGTTTTAATGTATCATTCGTAACCACTTACAGATGAGTCAGAGCAGCCAGGTCTTGGAAAAGTCCGGGTTCGATTACAGATATGCGGTTCGTGCGTAGAGACCTGCAGAATATAACGTCAAACATGCCTATTAGAGCGGTCGTTTAGATTTTCGATGTTGCATTCTGTTTGTCAATATCAATAAACAAAGTTTTGTGACTTTAGTAGCTAATCATTGATGAAACATCAAACTTCTATAGTCACACTAAAAGACAACACCTGTCCAATTTAACTAGAATAATTTACTAGTTAGATTCAGTAAATATTTAGTCTTTTATTATAGAAAATGTGAGGTTTTTAAGAAACTAATATTTCTGGAATTTTGTATCCTGTGATTTGTTGAACTATATCATGTTAGGTCATATCATCTTATATTCGGCGTCAAAACTGCAATATTTGACGAAATGATTTGGAATACTGGTCGCTTTTGAAGACTGTCCTTTAAATTAACCCCCACACCCTTTCAATGTTGTTATTGGTACAGACGTTCAATGTGGAAATTCATTCACGGCCAACATTGAAACGGGGTTTGGGAAGCTGCAGCTCAATCAATCAATCAATCAATCATTTATTTATACACATAACGCCTGGGAGTTAAAAACTCGTTAGAACGCGCACGACGTGTTCATATGTGTAAGAACAATTATGATAAATCTACTATAAAAATATTAATACTATATAAAAAATAATACGACAAATCTACTATAAAATGCCCTACAGTTAAAAATATATTATACACTCGTTTACGGTCATAATAAATCTACTATAAAAATACCCGACTCTAGTTTAAATCTATGTGCTAATTACATTCGAGAAAATCGCCCCAAGACGCACATACAGAATATACAAAAGCAATGGCTATGTATATACATACTACATGCACGTATCAAAACTGCAATCTTGATTTGGGACACTGGTCGATTTTTGAGACTGTCCTTCAAATTAACCCCGACTTCCCCTTCAATGTTGTTATTGGTACATGTTCAATGTGGAAATTCATTCACGGCCAACATTGAAACGTTCAGCTGTTTTAACTTTGCGTCTAGTATTTTTAGTGGCATATAATAGTATTTTTGTCGTCTGTCCCAACATTTTTGTCCATGCATGATTGTCTGGGAAGCTCGTTGGAGGATGTGGGCTGTAGTATCTCGTCATATAGAAGAATTCTAATGTGACTTGGCATTCTCTTTTATCGTCGCAATGTACACGTCGTGTGTTATGCTTGAAGTCCATCGCTGCTTAATGACGTCACAATAAGGTCATGAAGATAAACATATTTGCAGCATTGAATGTAAATGACTGTACAGAGCCAAAATGTTTTTTTCAAAAGTCTTCAAAATAATTAACCTTTCCAGCATTGTATGAAAAGGACAGTAAATGACGAAAATGTTCTTTAAAATGACGTTAAAAAGGACATTTTCTGTACTGCTGCGGTTTGGTTTAACGTTTACAACGGTTCACACAACGATATACATTCGTATTTGTGGCAGCGGTGAAAGGGGTAGAGGCAAATGGGGCTGGGTCCTGAGAGTATTTCAAAAATGGCGCGAAGTGAGGAATAAGGCTGTTTTAAATGTGCCTTATCTTTGGGAGCCTGTGTTCATTAAAACGCTGGAAAATATGTCTGATGAGGAGCTCGATGATGTTCTGGCAAAGTTTATAGCTGAAATACGAAAGGGAGACCGACGAAAATACCCAAGCAAGACATTGTATGAGTTGATCTGATGTTTACAAGCCTACGCGCGTGTTGGATGTAACGAAATATTATTCTTGCTGATAAACGGGCTGTAGTTTTCGAAACTTGGATGCTGCTTTAAATTTTCATATTAAAGTAGAGCTAGTTCAGTTATTGGTTTAGATGTTAAGCATGCTAAGGTTATTTCTGAAAGTGATACAAATTATTTGTGGGGAAATTCTTTTTTGGGTAACCCAAATCCCGAAAGTTTAAGAAATGCGTTGGTGGTTTTTTGGGTTTAATGTTGCTGTCAGAGCAGGTCAGGAATATCGTAATCTGAGAAATAAAACTTCCCTTTTTGCTTTTCGCTTACAATTAACCTGGATGAATCTGAAATCGGATGGATCGGTCCAAGATCAGACAGCAACCAAACTTATGTTAAGTTATGGATAACTCAAATGGGTTGACTTTTAGGGATACATTTTCCCCATAATAAGAACTACCAGCATAAAACTAATTTTAAGCGGGTTTTTGAACGTTTTAGGATGCAACTCTCGATTTGGAGGTCAAGGAATCTTACCCCTTTTGCAATATATCAAATTGTGCGCCCTCTGGGATTCTCCAAACTATATTATGTCTATACCAAGATGAGGGCGCCAGACAGTTTTGTAACAGCAGTCAAAACTGAGGTGGTAAAATGTGTTTGGAACGGAAAGAAAGCAAAAATAAAATACAAAACTTTAATTGGAAATTATAACATGGGAGGGGCTACAACTCCCGGATTTTGAAAGTATTTTAAGGATGAATCAGTTCATTAGAGCTATTATGTTACTTACATCCTTATGGTTACTAGAAAGTGTTAATCCATTAAAGAAAGTAAAAAATATTGAGGGCATACAATATATAGGAGAGAACTGTGATTTTAGAAAATACCTGGCGATTATTGGAACTCCGACTATCGCAAAATATGATGCATTGTCTGTGTCTCGCTACTAGTTATTTGCCTCTGCCTTCGGCATCGGGAAATAACTGGTAGCTCGCCAGAGACAATTCATCATATTTTGCTCAACCTCGTCCAATAATTGCTTAATATTTTAAGCATAATTTCTGTTTAGACATGTCGTCAAAGAAATCTTACTTTTTTTAATAACTGGCGATATATTTATCCTAGGAACTGCAAAACTGTGCCAATCAAAAACACATTGCTATATCACTGTGATAACATTCTTTATTTCAAACGCGTATTTAACGGAGAATTTGATCTTAAAAGGAGTCGTTTATTGTGACGTCATAACAATGTCAATACACAAAACTGTTTAACTCTCAAGGCGTAATTTCATTTGTATATTAACCTGCGATAATTTCTTTAAATTTAAGTTTGACTTTTTTGTTATAGTTTATAAATTTGTGGTACGCTCAACCTTAGCGATTTCAAGGTCATTGATTCCCTACATCAATATCAATATATGCCCCTCAACTAGTCTGTTTTAATGTATCATTCGTAACCACTTACAGATGAGTCAGAGCAGCCAGGTCTTGGAATGTTCCAGGTTCGATTACAGATATGCGGTTGTTGGTTAGCCACCTGCAGAATATGACGTCAAACATGCCTATTAGAGTGGTCGTTTAGAGAGATTTTCGATGTCGCATTCTGTTTGCAAATATCAATAAACATAGTTTTTTTGACTTTAATAGCCAATTCTTGATGAAACACCAAACATCTATAGTCACACTAAAAGACAACATCTGTCCAATTTAACTTGAACAATTTAAGAAAATAATATTTCTGGACTTTTATATCCTGTAATTTGTTGAACTATATACATGTTAGCTCATATCATCTTATATTCGGCGTCAAAACTGCAATCTTGGGGAAAATGATTTGGGCACTGGTCGCTTTTAGAGACTGTCCTTTAAATTAACCCCGACTTCCCCTTCAATGTTGTTATTGGTACACGTTCAATGTGGAAATTCATTCACGGCCAACATTGAAACGGGGGTTGAGAAACTTCAGCTGTTTTAACTTTGCGTCTAGTATTTTTATTTGCATATAATAGTATTTTTGTCGTCTGTCCCAACATTTTTGTCCATGCATGATTGTCTGGGAAGCTTGTTGGAGGATGTGGGCTGTAGTATCTCGACATATAGAAGAATTCTAGTCTTGCTTGGCATTCTCTTTTATTTCCGACATCAATATCAATACATGCCTGTTTTAATGTATCATTCGTAACCACTTACAGTTGAGTCAGAGCAGTCAGGTCTTGGAAAGTTCCAGGTTCGATTACAGATATGCGGTTGTTGTGTAGATACCTGCAGAATATAACGTCAAACATGCCTATTAGAGTCGTCGTTTAGATTTGCGATGTTGCATTCTGTTTGTCAAGATCAATAAACATAGTTTTGTGACTTTAGTAGCTAATCATTGATGAAACATCAAACATCTATAGTCACACTAAAAGACAACACCTGTCGAATTTATTCTTTTACTATAGAAAATGTGAGGTTTTTAAGAAATAATATTTCTGGAATTTTATATCCTGGGATTTGTTGAACTATATACATGTTAGGTCGTATCATCTTTTATTATAGGATTTTAGCGTTTTCGAGTGCAAATACGGGATTAAACGAGTGCAAATATGAGATCG
This sequence comes from Actinernus sp. WN-2022, assembly GCA_030867875.1. Taxonomy (NCBI): domain Eukaryota; kingdom Metazoa; phylum Cnidaria; class Anthozoa; order Actiniaria; family Actinernidae; genus Actinernus; species Actinernus sp. WN-2022. Next base: position 53,763,773 of record JAOWCC010001210.1, read on the forward strand.
TATTACACGGGGTCGCGAGCAGGTTTGCACAGGTTTATTCAACACTTAAAGTGCGCCTAACGTTTATTTTTGTATCATCAATATCGATTTTACATCAAGTTTTGAGTACTTCTGTGAAGAAAGTTTTGGATTGTAGAGAATACTCTATGTTCTACGCTTGTGACCTTTCCTGACCCACGACCGCGTAAGTAAAAGCCTGGGTCGATCCCTGGGTCGATCCCTGCACTTCGCGGTATATATATATATCGTATAAAGAATTTACGAGAGTACAACTGGCAACTTACCACAGTTCCATATATTAAAAAACGTTTCGGCTTTCAGCCTTCATCAGTTAAAAAGTAAAAAGTAAATAAATTTACATTCAGGTTTATTGCTATACAGAAAGCTAATACAAAGTGTTTAAAAAAAATGTTGAATAAAAGAAATTACCGTTCCTCAAATAAATACAATAGGATTAAAATTCAATGTGAGCAGCCGCAATCCAAACAGTTATGTAATATCGCACAGGTTATGTAATACTGCTAAATACTTTCGAAAGTTAGTTACTGTGTGTTCTACTAAAGCGCTAATTACTAACTGAGGAAATTGTAATATTACTAGAGGTAGTGTAGAACTATTTATAATGGGTTCTATTCTTGGATTTGTATTCCCGCCGTTTATTCATACCATGCGGTTGTAAACTTGTGATGGATTCTTAATGGTGGATTCATTTCCACAGATGTTTATGCTAAGCCTACTGACAGCTACCGTTATTTGCCGTTTAGTAGTTCACACCCTATTCACTGTAAGAAGTCAGTCCCCTATGGAGTTGGCCTTAGACTTAATAGAAATTGTTCTTCTAGGGAAACACTAGAAAAGCGCTGCGTTGAATATAAACAATATTTACAAAGGTTATCCTTCAGCTTTAGTCAATGGAAAGTTTGATAGTGCCTTAAGCAATGATAGAGCAGAACCTCTCAAAACTAAGAAGAAAACGAGTAAGAAATTAATTCCGTTAGTTTTAGACTTTAACCCTAGACTGCCAGATATCTCTAAAGTAATTTATAAGCATTTACATCTTTTAGATGCTACTCCCACACTCAAGTGCATATTTCCAGCTAAGTCAGTTATATCAGCATTTAGAAGAACTAAGAATCTGAAATAATTGCTGGTACCGTCCAAACTGAAGCAGTCTGAAGAGGCTGCGCAACCAAGTTGTTTCAAGTGCCTTAAGAAATGCGACCTTTGTAAAAATCATTTTGATGAGTATCAACAATTTCAAAGCTCTGTAACCGGTCGTAGTTATAACATTAAGGAAAGACTAAGTTGTAGCTCTTCGAATGTTATCTATCTCGTTTCTTGCATCAAGTGCAATATGCAATATGTAGGCTCCACATTCAACGAATTTAAGGTTAGATTTCGTAATCATAAGTCGGCTATGCTTACTAATAAGAGAACGTGTGAGGTGGCAATTCATTTTAATCAATCGTCGCACGAGTTAACTGACTACAAGTTCATATGTATTGAACAAATTAGAGATTCCGAACAGGTAGATAAGAAACTTCTAACTAGAGAAGCCTATTGGACAGCACAATTAAGGTGTTTACAACCGCATGGCATGAATAAACGGCAGGAATACAAATCCAAGAATAGAACCATTATAAATAGTTTTACTCTAGAAATATTACAATTTACTCAATTAGTAATTAGCGCTTTAGTAGAACACACAGTAACTAACTTTGGAAAGTATTTAGCAATATTACATAACCTTTGCGATATTACATAACTGTTTGGATTACGGCTGCTCACATTGAATTTTAATCCTATTGTATTTACTTGAGGAACGGTAATTTCTTTTATTCAACATTTTTTTAAACACTTTGTATTAGCTTTCTGTATAGCACTAAACCTGAATGTAAATTTATTTACTTTTTACTTTTTAACTGATGAAGGCTGAAAGCCGAAACGTTTTTTAATATATGGAACTGTGGTAAGTTGCCAGTTGTACTCTCGTAAATTATTTATACGATATATATATATACAGCGAATTGCAAAAATTATGAGGTGTCCAGACATATCAACATATCGGGTGCATTGTGGGAACGATTTCCCGTTACTGTCCCGCACAGAATCGACGCGACAATGGCTACGTACTGTTAATGTACATCTAAGGGTTTTGGACGCAGTAACTAAACAAATGTTTCCGGTACTAAACAGCTTTTAAATGTCGTATTTATTTGAGCATCATCCGGCAATAATCTCCGCAGTTATGAGCGCATAGATGAAAGTTATTGTCGCGGTTCGTAACTAGCGCGCTGGCTAAAACTGAGAGTACTAGACGGAAGTACATGTAAATAAAGCCTGGGTTTCCCACTTTATCATCCGAGAAGGTTCAAATGTTATTTTGGAAGTAAAACTGTGTTTCCTAAGGTTTTATTAGCTATGAAAACATCGACATGCAAACGGAAAATTAGCATATTAGCGGAACATTCGAACTGTTCGAGCAAGCTTGACGTGATAATTACAAAACATGTTATAACGATCTAATATCAAACTTTCCAATGAATAACGATTTGCAAAATTCATTTTTCGCGTTGCTTACTATTTTTCGACAAACATGGGCTTTTGAAAATGATTTAGAAACAATTGCTTCCTAATCGTAAGTCCAGAAACTCGTGCGTGCGATGAATTTATTTTTCAGTAGCTCCTTTGTATGTTATTGTTTGTTGAACACGGCCCGATACTGTAGGTAAAGGTTGGAATGTTTTTCGTAGGAAGGGCTTTATATTGTCTGCACCTTAGATTAATGAGTCTAATGGCAAAATATTGTTTTATTTACTTCGTCTAGTACTTTCCAAATAGCCAGCGCGCTAGTCACAAACAATAATTATTATTTCATCTACGCGTTAATAATTGCGGAGATTGTTGCTGGATGTTGCTTAAATAAATACGACATTTAAAAGCTGTTTAGTACCGAGAAAATTTCGTTCAGTTACTACATCCAAAACCCTTAGATGTATAACATTAACAGTACGTAGCCATTGTCGCGTCGGTCTCTGTGCGGGTCGGTAACGGGAAATCGTTCCCACAATGCACATATGTTGATATGTCTGGAGACCTCATAATTTTTGCAATTCGCTGTATATATATATATCTGTATATTTTGACGGTCAAGGTCAAATTAATGTGAAACAGCAATATTGTTTTGAGTCGACCCAGAAAGTAAGGCAAATTTTGGCGGCAAACATGAGTATTTTGAGCTATTTTTCTAACTTGTGAAAATCGTGTTTTAAAAATGAACGTTGGTATAATAATGTTAGCATAAGTAACGATTAATTACTAATTAAGATAGGTTTATATCAATGCGCAGAAATAATATTTACATGTATATATATATATATATATATATATATATACATATATCTGTATATTTTGACGGTTATGTATATATTTAGGAATTAAATTATTGAAATTTTTATTTTTGAGTATCCAGTTTTTGTATTGCGTTTTGAATGCAAGATATGGAAGGCTTTTAAGTTTGAACGGAATAGATTCCCAAAGTTTTGGTTCAGAGGACTTAAATGTACTTATTCCATAGTTGGATTGCATTTTAGGCCTGTAGAAATTGTCTGGCAGCATACCTAGTGTTATAGCAATGGACTTCTGATGCTGGTTTGAGAATATCGTGGAATATGGCTGGACGTTTATTATCATATCCCATCAGTTATATATACTAGCGATAAAGTTTCATACAAATCCTTATATTTTCCTCATGTTGAAAGCATGGGCTCCCTGTGGTTTCTCACCACCGCCCGTCTCAACAAAGGAGATGGAGCGAGTAAAATTCATGAGGAGCTGGAACCGAATCTGAAAATAGCATTGTGACGTCCACTGAGCCAAAACAGATTGGCGCAGATTCACAGGTTACGGAGATCGGTTTTCTTAGGTGATGGTCTCTTGGTTTTAATGTATCACTCGTTACCACTTACAGATTAGTCAGAGCAGCCACGTCTTGGAAAGCTCCGGATTCCACTACAGATATGCGGTTGTTGTCTACACGTCTACAGAATATAACATCACACATGTCTATATTGGACTGGACTTTTAGATGTTTCTGTTTCATTTTGTTTGTCAAATGAATGCTAATAAACATAACTTCGTAACTTGAGTAGTTCTTGATAAACCATCAAACATAGTCACACTAATAGACAATACTAACAAACATATAAACCTCGTTTGATTAAGTACATCTTTATTCTTTTACAAAATATTATTTTCAGCAACGCTTGTGTCTATAATATGATGTTAGGTCAGATTATCTTTTATTATTCGTGAAACTGGCTACTGTTAATTAACGTTAAGATCGAGAAACCATTGCTATTCGATTTTGTAATTTTCATATTTTTAAAAGATGTATTATATTTAATATTATTAACTAATTATTGTTAGTATTTAAGGATGGACATTTATTGATTTAGCAATTTCCAGCCTCTCCTTCTAATTAAAATCTAATTGCTAGCCTTTTCATAAAAGATGAAAGTCATTTTTAAGCCAAAACTTTCCAACTGTGGAAAGAGTAAAGTAGTTCGAATATTAAATAAAATACTTAATGTGATAAGGAAACTGTTTATACTCACAATATTTGTAGTCGTGAAAGACCTTTGAGAGAAGCATATGGAACTTTATCGATGAGATTGTTCCTAAGATTTCTGCAAAGATTAAACCAAAAGTGTAAAGGTCGTCGCGATCCGTACACGATCATAACTGCTGTTTCAGCGTCTTTGTGAAACCTACAGTGCATCTTAGGCACCTTCAGTGGTTTAATTGATCTAAAGTGGGAGGGTATCAGGGACATCCAGGGGATTTCACAACAACTGGTTTCCGATAATGTATGGCGCCGCGAGGGTTGGGAGATTTGCACACCTCTTAATTTTATGACAGGTTCATGACAGCACATTTTTGTTTTCAAAATTCCGGTTATTATTCAAATTAGTAAAATTATTCGATAGGATGTCACCTCCCCTTTAACTTTAAGGTGTTGTTGAAGCTACAATCACAGACATAATTGTTGAGACACTCGACAAAAATAGTTATTATATGACAATAAAAAATACTGGACACAAAGTTAAAGCAGCTGAAGCTTCCTAAACCCCCTCCCCTTTCAATGTAGTGAATGAATTTCAGATTGAACGTGCACCGAAAACAATAATGAAGGGGAGAGAGGGGGTTTACTTAAAGGAATGGTCTCTAAAACGAGCAGTGTCCCAAGTCATTTTGTATAGGAACGATATTTTCGAAAAATGTTCGCGCGAACTCTGCCATATAAGACATGGTAGACATCTAGGGATGATTTTTGCGGAAATCTCGTCTAAGAACATGCAGGGAGCCCAGGCTCACAACAGGATTAGTATAGATAGTTGATAGAAAATGATACTCTACCTAAAAAAATCACAAGGGTGCACACTCGTCCACTCAACAGGCAGACGAAAAAATGCCATAAATCAGCTTTAACGCAACGGATTCCAGTCGCTGCAAAACCTCACTCGAGCGCAGATCGAAGATTGCTTTTCCCAGGTAGCGTGCTTTCCCTCAATAGCATTTCTCCATCGCTTCAAGAAGTTTCAACTTTTCGCTTCCAAGTGTGCTTGAACGCTCAGGTCAACGCTCGAGCCACCCAACCGCCATTATTGCATGTACCCGAGCCTACTACTTTATCGGTGGTATAGATAGCTTATGGAAAATGAGAATAAACAGCCATTACAGTTTACTACCACATAAAATGTCGTCCACTGATCTGTTGTTTTTTAAGCCGTAGATCGAAGATCGAAGATGGTGGTTGTCATGGGTGTCTCGACTTGACGGGCTAGGAAGAGTTGGATGCGAAAAGTTGATACTTTTTGATAACATTTTCCGTCTTCTTGAAGCGATGGAGAAATTCTACGGAAAGAAAGCACACTATCTCTGAAAAGCAATCTTCCATCTCAGCTCAAATGAAGTTTTGGAGCGACCGGGAGATCCATTAAAACTGATTTATGGCGTTTTTTCTTCGGCCGGTCGAGTGGTCGAGAGTGCACCCTTGTGATTTGTTAGGTGGGAGGTGAACTAAAAAAGATGTCTCTCCGCCTGAATGCTGCTTGAGGGCTCTAAGACAGTCAACAAACGACATTTTATGTGGTATGTAAACTAATTTTAATGGCTTTTTATTACCATGTTCCATCATCTTTCTATACTAACGATAAAGTATCGCATAAAAATCCTTTTATTTTGCTATCGAGTATTCCTAAATTGTGAGCCTTGACCCCCTCTGGTTTAAGCAGTACGTGTCAGACCGCGGTGAAACCATATTAACACTGTCTTGATTGAACAACAGCCAATATTTCTAACTTTTTGCCGTACTATTCTCTGTTATACCTGCAGCCAACTTTTAAGCATTGTTCTAGAATTGTGTTGCCATTACGCTTAAGAAAGAGAAAACAGTTACTGTGTTATATGAAACACGAAAGAGTTGTGGAAACAGGAGCACGGAGCCTGATGGCGAGTGTATTCACAGCTACTTAAGTATTTACATAACGTTATGTAAAGTCACAGAAACTGTTTTCTCCTTTTATTTTAAAAATAATGAAACTTTAAACTGAGAAATTTTGATACTTTGAACTAATGCCCGTTCCTGTGTTTACATGCAGAGTGCTATCAAATCCCATGATAAGGAACGAGGACAGGGTGATTAATGGAAGCCTTGGAATTAAATTGCCACGAGCTTTTGTAGTAAATAATATATTATGGCATGACTGGTTATACTGTAATATGATTTAGAATGGTCGTTAAAAAAAGAAAAAAGTCGCTAAGCATCATCTGGTGTAGCCTGATTTTCAGACGGTCGAGGTCGTCCGCTCACTTCCTCCCACCTCCCCGTCTGATGGACTTTGGCAGAAACCGTGTTCCTGACGTCATTTCATTTCGACCAATCAGAGCGAAGGTTTTATTTTTAGAGAACTGAGGTATGCGTGGAATGTCCAGTGGAGCCTGCATGAAGGACAAACCAAATAGCGGACGATACAAACGGACTTGGAAAGCGTGCGAAACTTTCGGCATTTCTGAATTATTTCCCGAACAGCGAAAGGCAATATTACCCCTCGTTTCCCGGAAGGACCTTGGCCATCACAGCTGCATCTATAGGCGACGACCAGGTAGAGAATCGAGAGAGGAGAAATTATGTAGCCTTCTAGTACAGCTCGCCAGAATCACGCACTTTCCTGCACTGCAGAATTCTTGTTTTACAGCTTCAAACTTATGTCGATTTCTTAGAACTAACCCTAACCATATCCTGTTTGAGCTGCTATGGATTTTTGGGCAGCAGGAACTTTTTAAATAGGATTTTTCGTACAGTATTTGAAGCGCATGGTCACAACACTGATCTAACTACCGGATTTGTTGTACTTTACAATTTGTCAAAATCAAGACTGTTCAAAATTCTGATAACATAAATATTTAGGCAAATGTAATCCAACTTTTACCATGACATATTCACTATATGTGTTCACTCCTGTAAACATTTCATGCCATTCCATGAAAGATTTAGTCTTCTTAAGGCGAAAAAGCTAAGATATTTCAGCTTTCAGAACAGCAAAATTGTCAAAATAAAGTGTGTTAAAAATTTTGCAAACATACATAATTGCCCAAATGTCGTGAAACTATTACCATTACTTACGCAGTATGTGTGTTCACTGCTGTAAAAAAATCATTACATTTTATGAAATATTTGGTCTTCTAAATGCCAACATTCTAGGAGACATTACATTTTAATACGGCATACAAAGCGGTCGAGGAAGATTAATGATTTTCCAAAGCCCGTAGCTAGTAGATTCATAAACATCGCGATATCGATAGCGCTTCCAATCAGATTTTCCCGGTACACGTCTGAGGACAACATGTTTCTCCACGTTCTGTTTCTATAAGTTTGAAGCTGTAGAACATATTCTGCAGTGCATGAAAGAGCCATGATTCTGACGATCTGTTGAAGTTGTAGAAGACTACATAATTTCTCCTCTCTCGATTCTCGATCTGGTCGTCGCCTTATAGATGCAGCCGTGGTAGCAAAGGTCCTTCCGGGAAACGAAGTATAATAATGCCTTTCTCTGTTCGGGAAATAATTAAGAAATGTCGAAAGTTTCGCACGCTTTCTCCAAAGCCATATCAAGTCCGTTTGTATCGTCCGCCATTTGGCTTGTCATGCAGGCTCCACTGGACATTCCATGCATACCTCAGTTCTCTAAAAATGAAAGCTTCGCTCTGATTGGTCGAAATAAAACAATGAACAGAACACGGTTTCTGTCAAAGTCCATCAGACGGGGAGGTGGGAGGAAGTGAGCGGACGACCTCGACCGTCTGAAAATCAGGCTACATCTGGTGCAGCACCATCTTTACTCCTGTCAAATTCTTACATCTCCATTGTGCTAGGAGGAATGGCCGTCGGTATTCTTGTGAGCTTCTGTTGTCTGCATGACACTGTCAACTTGCCCCACCGTGAAACACAATGACATAAGTATGGACAATCTGCAGATAAAAATAAATATATCTTAATGCCAATTTTAAACAATGGATGCCAGTGATTTATGGGATTTAGAATCCAAAGCATCAGATAGAAGGCCACGAGGCGCAGTCATTCGCTAATCGCCTTTGAAGACAGTCATAATTACCAAAAATATCAAGTTCTTAGTGCTCGCTTGGTCATTAATGATCAATTGTAATGTCTCGTATTGGTCGTGGAAGCACAACATTTCGGTGTTGCAAAAAAGGCCAAACCCTAACCCATACCCGGAGAAAATTCAAGTACTTTTAAAATTAATTTAATTTATTTTTTATTAATTAATTTGTCAATGTTCAGGGTAACATCGGGAACGTTGACCTTAAACAATCAGCCATGGTCGGAAAACACGTATTAAACTTTTGCGCCATTTGTTGTTTGTCTTCACTATCTCCATCTTTGAAGCTGTTAATGACTTGTTTGCTCTTTGTAGACCCAGTTAGGGACTTTATTGTTTTGCACATTGTTCTGGGGTTGTTCTTGTGGGCGTCAAACTTGTCATTGAAGTGCACACGCTTAGCACTTCGTAGCATGCTTACCACTTTATTTCTCTCGGCCCTATACTTAACCCAGGCGTCAGATGGGTCGGAAAGCCTCGCGGCTTTAAAGGGGCTATGTCATCGTACTGCGCATGTATCGAGTAATCGCTCGGTTGGTGGCTGTTAATTGGATACAAACAGTTAAGCATCCCACATGGCCGAGAGGTTCGTTAGTTCAATCAATCAATCAATCAATGACCTTTATTTATCCACGATAAAGTTTAAAGCTTGGAGCTTGTGGGGTCGTGACTTAACATAAATGTAATTAATTAACGAGCTAATAAGTAATTTGTAAAATTAAGATACTAATACTTATATTAAATAATGCTAGTATATAATAATAACTGGAATTATAATAATAGTAATTAATACCAATAAATAGAGCTGATGATGCTAAATCTAAGCCTAAAACCTAAAATCTTAAATATCTCTTACGTTTCTATTAGTTTGCACAGATATATCCGTAAAGTCAAGATTTCTTATCAGATCATATTTAGAAGCGGTTTCGGTGAAGGCTGAAATAGTGGTCGTTTGGTGGCATTTACGTGGGAGGGCGTTCCACAGCACAGATCCTCTGTAGGCTATTGAGTATTTCATAATGTTCGAATTGAATCTTGGAGTGACTAATTGGTTAACTCCCCTAAGGTTGTATTTTGATTTGCGCTTATTTATATGAGTTATCATACGTGATGGGGTAATATTATAATACAGTTTATACATCAACTTGAGTATAGAGATTTTGTAGCCTAAATGTAGTGTGTCCCATCCGGTCTTTGTTAGGACCTCATCAGTAGGTGTGTCTCTGTGGAGATGGTAAATTATTTTAGCCGCCCTACAATGAAGAATTTCGAGGGCCTTAAAGTTGTCCTGACAGTTTAAACCTCCCCACACGGTGATATCGTAATTTATAGACGGGAGTATTACTTTGAAGTATAAATTTAAAAGTACCTATCTTGGTAGGAATTTACATCTTTTGATTAAGTTCATACCAAAATCGGTGAAAATAACTGTTTCCGGCTCGGTACACGAATGTATAGTATGTTACTGTGACACAGCCCCTTTAAGACACGCGTTCCTATGGTGAAGTTGTTTTAACACGGACTTTGTCTTCCAAGGAGCTTGCCGAACATTCTTGACGCGTTTATCACGCCACGGACAGTGAGAATCCAAAGCGCTGTTAAACAGAGATTCCCATGATTCCAGCATGTCATCAATATCGTCAAACAGAAAAACACTATTCCAAGGGGCTTGCTGGAGTAGTTAGTATACTACATGTATCATATGATACAGAATTCTAGTTAGCTTAATTAATATTCTGTATCATTTAATTCAGAATACTAATACAACTTATATTTAACCTTTTTCCTTTTATGGAGGACAGTGAAAAGTTTGATAAGCAAATGAAATATATTGGCACAATTCTTTATTTCTGTATTTAAAAGAAATTTAAAAAATATTTACCAGTACGTTGAATTTGTTATATTAAAACAAATGTTTCACTTGATATTCGTATGTTATTTTTTTTTTAATTAAAAATCTTTACCAGTATGTTGAATTTGTTATATTAAAACAAATGTTTCACTTGATATTCGTATGTTATTCTATTTGTGATCGTTTAGTCAGTCAAAGTTACACATTATAAAATAACCCACAGAAATCACGCCCTCTGATTGGCTGAAAGCCGTGTTTCTATAACTCTTTACTCTTCACCACATCGTTCACCACTAAATTTTGGATGAAATTTATCACGTGACGCGATATTGGTCGTATGCGGATGCAAACTAGCAGCATTAGCATAACCAAACCACTGAAAATCGGCAAACTCGCAGTCTCATTGGCTACGCAGCATCGATAGACGGCAATTACGAAGAACAAACGCGCGCAGTCAAAAAACGTTTTTTCTTTTGCAACGTTTTCACAGATTTTCTCTATATTAAACTGCCATCCCCCGTTTTAATTTCCTATAGATTTAGGATTTTTTTTGTTCTTTTTACGGGGATGGCAGTTTCTCTCTAGGCTATATTTTATACTTTATTTGGGTCGATTTTATATATATACACGTGTTCGTTCAACTTCCTCTTCCGTGTTTCATAGGGTCTTCGATTGCATTAGGCATTGTATCATTCGCTTGTTTGTTTGTCGATTTACTATAACTATTATTTGCCTCATAAGTTGCTAGTTGCTATAATTATTATTTGCCTCATGAGTTACTGGTTTTACTTCACAGGCATCGGATTTGTCGATTTGTTACATTATTGTGTTGCTTTTATTTACTTCACCAACATTGGGTGTGTCGAGTTGCTATAGGTATTGGTGTCTTTGCCTCACAAGCATCGGATTTAGTCGCGTTAATGTTATTTGTCACTCAGACTTCGAGATTCTCGAGTTACGATTGTTCGTTGAGTCGTTCTTGTTATTTAATTGCAATTGCCTCATGATCACGAGTTGTTGTTATTTGCCTCACAGACACCGGATTTTCTGCATGGAAACTTACTACTGGCTTAGTTGCTTCATGAGTTGCTATTTCCCTCACAAAATTGGGTTTGTAGCTGTTACATGCTTGACAAACATCTGGTTTGTCGACTTGATATTATTATTTTCATCACGAGTCGCTGGTTTGCCTCAAACTTTAAGTTTCTCGAGTTGTTATTGGTATATTTTGCCTTAGTTGCTACTGGCTGTCTCTTAAGCATCGAGCTTGTAATGTCGCGTTGGTTTTACTGCACTTCTTAAGTGCTATTGTCATCTCATAGCATATTTCTTGTCGCTTTGATATGTTTTTACCTTGCTCTCACAACCGTTAAGAGTGTTGAGTTTATTAGTCATATTTACCGCTTAACATATAATTGTCCCTGGTTATCGCTTCGCTTCTTTCATCATTATTTTGGTGTCGATCATGCTCCGTCGCCGTTTCATTTCCCTCTCGTATTCACTTTTCTAGGTAGGAACCTCTTTTTCGTTTCATTTTAATTAGTTCCTTTTTTATGGTGGTGGTGCCTGGAGGAGTCTCTAGTGACTCTCCCAGATTACTGGACGCCAGGGCTGCCATCCCCCATTTCCTCCCGTCTTTTTTAGATTTAGGTTTTTTTGATTATTGTTTTGTAGGGGATGTCAGCTTTATTCCCTCACGTCTACGGTTGCCGTCGGCTTTGTAGGGTTTATTTATCTTCTTTATACCGCATTATTACTGGCCGACGACCTGTCGGCCCTTACCTGCTTGGCCACGTAGGAGTCCAATGCTAACTGTAGCTGTTACTTCCCAATCATACAAGTCGTAATGCGTTTATACTATCCTGGTAGTTTTTTTGTGTTCCTTAGTCTCTTATGGAACTTGCTTGTACTCCTTATGTCACGCCACATTTTACGCAGAATGGCTATATACTGAAGGCATCACTTTGGTAATGCTGTAAACCCACGTTAGGGTCGCCGCGTTTTTCAAAGCGTTATTTTTCAGTACATATGTTAGCGCGATTTATCTCAGTGTCGCTAACACGCAAAAAAACTTCATTTCCCAAGCTGTTGGGATTCTCTTTACCCATGTATGGGGGGATGGCCCTCCGGGATGGTTTGTCAAACCTCTTTGGCACTCGCCTCCATACTAACCTCTTTGTGTCCGGTAAAGGCTGACGAGGCGTATCTGGCTTGCGCAACCGGGATGGGGATTTACCTCTTGCACGGTTACCTGTTTCGCCCTACAACAACCCAGGTACCAACGTTAACAAGCAACTCTCCTGCAGTTGTATCTGCGTTGGCGGCGATTGACGAGGGCGAGACCTTGCATACATTTCGAGTGGGGGCAACCATCACTCTTTTTCTATCGGATTCCCAGCTTTGGACCACGTAGGCTGGCACAATTCTACGACAGCCTCATACTATTTCATGTTCGTGCAAGTACTACGCCCTTACAGGCCTTCAGGTCTGCTGACATCTGAGGACCCTTCCACTGCATCATCCTTATTTCTACATGAGCGTTTTTGTTTTGATACATTTGTTATTGCCTTCCCCTATACACCCTAGCCTGCCACTTTCCTTTTTAGAGATGGATGTAATCCTAGTGGGGAACTTCCTTAGTTTGGGTGTTGGTCTTAGTGTGGGGTCTTTGGATTTGGCTTCGATAGTTACAGGTTTCCTCCCACGGGCGCCATTTCCCACTCTCATTTAGACGAGTGTGAAGGGAGCTGGTGCGAATAGGATACTGAGTTCAGATATGTATAATAGTAAAATGTCTTAATTTAGATAAAATACTAAACAATGTTTTAGAAATATGAAATATGTGGTATTTCCAATTGAGATCATAAATCAAATTGAGTCTAATAAAATTCGTAAGTTCAGAAAAAATATCTCTGACTTGTTTAATGAAACTTGTCTTTATATAAAGATTTTAGTGAAACAGAATAGGTCATTTGCTTTTGTGAAGGGTAAAGAAAATTGAAGTTAGTGTTCTCAATGTTTAGAGAAAGTTTACCCACATTCTTTAGTTGTTCATTTAGAATGAGTTCAAGAGTATGAAGATTCTTATGCGCAAGTCGAGATTTGAATTATCAGCAAAGAGATGAAATTCCAGAATATTAGATGAGTTTTCAAAATCATTAATAAACACAAGTTATACAGAGAAAGTATTTGAAGGACTCTGAATTCCGCACCGTATCCAAGGTGAGACGTTATTAGCGATCACTGGTTCCATGGGGGGATTATATTTCGTCTCCAACTCGTTCAACCGCACTCATAATGTTGACAGGTGTCTCACCTGCATGTAGCCAAAAGTGTTTGGGGTTTATTGCCTTCCAAATAGATCAGCCCGCGGTTAGCCTGATAATGCCTTCCAATGGATCAGCCCACGGTTGCATGGCCTGATAATGCCTCCCAATGAATCAGTCCACGGTTAGCCTAATAATGCCTTCCAATGGATCAGCCCACGGTTGCATGGCCTGATAATGCCTCCCAATGGATCAGTCCACGGTTAGCCTGATATTGCCTTCCAATGGATCAGCCCACGGTTGCATGGCCTGATAATGCCTTCCAATGGATCAGTCCACGGTTAGCCTGATAATGCCTTCCAATGGATCAGCCCACGGTTGGCCTGAAAATAGCCTTCCAATGGATCAGTCCACGGTTGCATGGCCTGATAATGCCTTCCAATGGATCAGTCCACGGTTAGCCTGATAATGCCTTCCAATGGATCAGCCCACGGTTGGCCTGATAATGCCTTCCAATGGATCAGCCCACGGTTGCATGGCCTGATAATGCCTTCCAATGGATCAGTCCACGGTTAGCCTGATAATGCCTTCCAATGGATCAGCCCACGGTTGGCCTGATAATGCCTTCCAATGGATCAGTCCACGGTTGGCCTGGTAATGCATTCCAATGATCATATTTGTAGGAATAAAAATTCGCAACACAATGTCGATTAAACTCTCAAAATCCGCCAAGAGGGCTTCAAATTTTATGGAAAACGTGGACGAGGGAGGAATTCGGAGCTTTTAACAAACTGTGGTGTTTGTAGCTGTTCAATAATAAAGACCAGAAAACTGACGGCTTCATGATCGTTGAAGATAACTAGGCTAGCTAAACGCACAACGCGGCAAAATTTCATATTCCGCTGGCCGATAAGAACGGAGGCTCTGGGGATCGAAGAGATTGTTCACAATTTGGAAAAACATTTTTACTAAATAATTGACTACCTTAGCAAACTCAGTGAATTATAAATTAAGAAAACTTCCGTAAACCTGTTAAAGTGGTTTTGTTGTTTATGACGAAACATTTCATAGACGTACCTAGTGCACAATAAGCCTTTTGAAGGAAACAGTCACGTGCAGATACATCACTTCAGTAACCAATGAATCGCGATTGTGATCCCATGGCAAAGGCTTTACTGGAAACAGTCACGTGCTGATATATCACTTCAGTAACCAATGAATCGCGATTGTGATCCCATGGCAAAGGCTTTACTGGAAACAGTCACGTGCTGATATATCACTTCAGTAACCAATGAATCGCGATTGTGATCCCATGGCAAAGGCTTTAATGGAAACAGTCACGTGCTGATACATCACTTCAGTAACCAATGAATCGTGATTGTGATCCCATGGCAAAGGCTTTACTGGAAACAGTCACGTGCTGATATATCACTTCAGTAACCAATGAATCGCGATTGTGATCCAATGGCAAATTATAAGGCTTTACTGGACGGCAATTTTTTTTAGAAAGATCGACAATCGATTGAAGGTGAAAAATAGAATTAAAAAACAAATAGGTTTTGCTAATAACACTATCGATCTCGTACAAGTGCCTTTAATTAGAGTTATGAAGTCAGATGTTTTGCCGTCTAGTACAACCACGTGATTGCATTCCTGCAAAAGGCCCATTAGAAACAGGGCTGGTTGCCTTTGCTTTCTTTCAGTTTGGGAGAGAAACTGGCGGGACGTGCGCGATGGACTCATCCAAAGCGCAGGTGTGACGTTTGGCTGCGGTGTAAGCTAAACGTCGCAGTTTCGTTACTCAAAATTGTCTTCTGTTCAATAGAGCGGTTTTCAATTGAGTGTCGTAAAACCAGTGAGCCAATCACAGGAGCAAATAATAATATCAATGTGCCAATCACGAACTGAAGTAATTCGTGATTGGTTTTACTTCAACCAAATTCGAGGAAAAGTAAACACAATCATGGATAACTAACCAATCAAATTCGAAAGCAACCACCTAATTACTTTCGACACTCAATTGAAAACCGCTCTATATGTTAATGAACAATTATTCACCTCAGTTTTAGTATATACCACACAAGTGAATAGCCAGCACCAAATAGTTATTTTATTTTCTATCAAATGGACAAAATATCACGCGAAGTGATTGCTGCTTCGCTTGGAGGTGAATAGCAAATTATGTTCTATTAAATTAAAAGAAGACTAGTACCCAAAAAGAGAAATAACACCAGAGACAGGGAAATAATTCAACTTACCTTTCGGTTTCGAGGTCTCGCTTCTGGGTCCTGTTGATTAAACAATATTTTTTTTTTTTAATATTAAAACTACTGCATGCAAATAACTATTTAGTTTACTGCTGAAGGTGTGAGAATTGACTTGATCTCCGTTATTGTATTATATCTAGGGCAATCTATTGCTGAAGCGTTCCACTGCTAAACTGTTTAGCAGTCTTTAACCGAGGAGAACGAAAGAGAGAGCAATATATATACGCTTAGGAATTAGGAAAGAGAAAACGGGCTGAGGAGAACAACGATACAGGCAAGAACAGTTTAAGGCGTAAAGAACACGACATAACATAGAAGCGAGCCTGCAAGAAGAGAACGTAGGAAAGCAGAAATGGTGGGAAAAGGACCGCGGAGAGAACGAACAGAGTGAAGCGAGGGAACAGCAGAGGAAAAAGAGGTAAGGAAACAGTAGGAACAGGAAATTAAAAACAGGAAATGCTAAGAAAGCAGAATGAAAGTAAGCATTTTATTTACCAATTAACGTGTAATACATGTTCAATGGCTATGGAGGAAGCCACATTTGTATCTTGAGCTGCGAACTTCTTACTATTAACATTCGCGAGATATTGCTTACTTTTAGTGGTGGCAAGGCCGGCAGTTGTTCGGTTGGTTGGGGATGGTGCAACATACACTTGCTCCAAGATAACCTAAATCAAGGCATAATATCATTTAGTATGCCATAGTTAGTTTTGATTGAATGGAACTGGAACTGGAAAGATTATGTTCATTAGGTATCTAAATAAACTTTCAAGAGGTATTGAAATATTGTCCGAAAACTTGTACACTTTGTTGATATTCATATTCTTACCCAACTTTAAGTACTCCATAATATTCCCTTTCCTGATGTATGGGTTAATAATATGGGGGAACACTTGCACCTCTTGCACCAATATCCAACGATTTTTAATCCTACAAAAGAAATCTATCCGTACGATAACATTTTCTAATTTTCTTGTACAAACAAGCCCTCTCTTTATTAAACTTCTTAAACTTCCGGATATTGTTGTTTTCCATACTGCACTTGTTATGCACCAGTATACTCAGAGTAAGCTTCCTGTTAATTTCTGTGATTTCTTTACTCTGGTTAGTAGTATAAGCATCATGACAGAACTCGTTTAGCCTCTAAATCTTCCTACTACTTAATACCGAAAGTTTGTACAAATTATGCCAATTTTAATATCAGATATTATGGCTCAAAAAGCTGGAACACTATTGATGAATCACTTAAGACTCTAAGCAAATACTCATATAAACGGTTACCTAAGGATCATTTAATTGATAAATATGATTGCACCTAGCGGGTATTCTTACTGTCTTACTACTAGTACTCTGTTTTCGTTACATTTGTAATGTAGCTGTATTTTGTACTTCTTATTGCCCGTCCTGGCCACAGTATTTATATTTTCCATGTCTAGACTGGCCCTACAGATGATTATAGGTGGCCTGTATTAATTCATTAGGTTACTTTGGTCACTTATTTTATTCTCACATGTAATTTAAGAATTACTTTAAAGTTTGTTGTTTTGCAGTTATAACTAATACAATGACAACGACCATAACATTAATGATTCCTTAGTAATTAAATACAGCAAAAGCGGCACCTTAATTCTATTCTCACCGGGAGCTCCCCATACAATAACCATAAAAATACTAATATAATTACATAACCCTAGCATGCGGAATTCGCTCTGTATGAATGTGTTACGTAACCAGATGACGCTTTTCAGAGTTTGTTTTCTTATAAAGAGCCTCGCCTTGTTTCATAAGTCCTCTTCAGTATTGTCAACTAGACACGTGAGTTGGCTACTGATTCTATGCTGTCCACAGGCAGCCCAAGCTCTAAATATCTAGTCGGCTAAATGCAATTTAGGCATGGATAAATGTCCTGCGTGCTCCGGGGGTCGGCGTCTCATCCGAAAGTTTTGGTTTATTGCTATTGCGTGTTGTTTTGGCTTGTCAGTTGCTCCTCGTTGCGATCAAGGCAGCTGCATTTCGGCCGCTGATTTTTGGATTTGGATTATTGATCCTCGATCGGTGTTGGTTATCCTCGACGTGTTTGCTTCACAGTAGTCTGCGTGCTTTAGTTTATTTCGCTTTGGTTTAGCGAAGTTGCCACTACGTGTGCTTGGACTTCGGTGTCAACATAAAAATATAATGCTACCCTACATTATTTTAAAAAGCCCTAAAAATTACTGTTTGGGAAAAAATTACCTAGGTTGGACACAAAATAACGTAGGTTGAAAAATAACCTAGTTTGGACAAAAATAAACTAGGTTGAAAAAATTAACTAGTTTGGACAAAAATAAACTAGGTTGAAAAAAATTAACTAGTTTGGACAAAAATAAACTAGTTTGGACAAATTTAACCTGAAGTATTTTTTAACTACAACATATATATGATATATATGTATATATATAGAGAGAGAGACAGGGAGAGAAAATGCCGGGAATACCCACGGTTACGTTCCACAATGACACAATCAACCGGCTGCGTTGCCAGCGTGGTTGGTCCAGATGGTGTAGTGGTAACACAGCGGACTGGTATGCCGAGGCCGTGGGTTAAAATCCCACTACTTCCGCTGACACCATACGCTTTCAGTGGCATTGCGTAATCATCATTTAAGCCCAACATGGTCAGCAAGAGAAGTTAACCGGTATCAGAGGTTTAGCAAATTCTCTTAGATAATATCGTAGATTTGCTCCTGATTCATATGTAGCCTTCGCCACTGTCTAGAGCTTCTCCGTCGAATATGTAGATCAGTAAATGGAGGCTGTAGCATGATCCACCGATGGCGCAGATGCATATGGAAAAGTACTGGATTGATTAGGGATCCTATGAGCTCAAAAAGGATTTCCTGGTCGACGTACTGCATTTCTTGTACGAATGCCATGTTGAATTGTAGTAATTGCAGTGTACTTCGCCGGGTTAAATATTAAGTTGAGACTGCTCTTTAAATGAATCACTTTCCATTTCATCATCTACAAGTGATGATGATTGTCACTAACACCTCCAACCTAAATCTAGTTTAAAGTGCATATGAACCTTCGTGCAATTTTCATAGCTATGAAGCTCCGAAAAGTTTCGAGTACTTCTGCGAAGAAATTTTGAAATAGTGGACACGTAACCTTTCCTGACTCATTTCCGCGTAAGTAAAAGCCTGGGTCGATTCCCGAGGTGACGTCATTTAATTAATGCATTATTTACAATTTTCACTAATATGACTTTTTTTCCTTTACTAACAACTCATAAACTGTATATTATCTAAAAATCGATGTTTTTGTAATGAGATGACGTCACCTCGGGAACCGACCTAGGCGTTTACTTACGCGGTCATGGATCAGGAAAGGTCACGTTTCCACGATTTGAAACAAGCGTAGAAGATCGAGTATTCCCTGTAAACCAAACATTTCTTCGCAGAAGTAATCAAAAATTTTCGGAGGTTCATAGCTATGAAAATTGAGTTTCGAATAAGCCGGCCTTTATACGAGGACTGTTCAATATTTGTTGTAAGAGAGTTCCCCAGGAACAAAAGAGATACGTTTCTGATAAGGCTTGCTAGCATTGGAACATGACATAATGGAGACTTAATATTGGTTAGCCCAATGAAATGCATTTCAAGTGACAGCCACTAGTCTTTTCAACACTTTTTCCGGCGAATCTCGTGTAACTAAGTTGCATTATTTTGCTTGCTGTCGCTGTAAACTGGCAGCTTTATGTTTCTATCAATTCCAAGCCCGCCCATCCCTCCCTCTGGTATTTGTGGGGATTTTGCTCTTTTTTTTTTCAAGGACACCCCAGCTGAGGTGTCACCTGCCCCACCCCTCTTGCTTAGACGTTGTTGAGAGGTCAAACAGCGAACGCGCCAAATTTGTTCGCCTTTTCAAAGCCGCATTTCACCGCTTTTCTTTATTAAAGCAATTCACCTTCAAACACTTTCGTAATTGTACACCAATCCCACACCCAACAAACCGCACACCTTCACCCCAAAAACTGGGAAATTCCTAACGCCATGGTCACGGATGACTTTTCCGCCGCCATCAGTGTTGATCGATGAAGCAAGCACGTGTTGATCAGTGGAGCAAAACAGGAAAACAACAGGGGTGGGGTTATTTTTGACAAATGCCTCGGGCCCGGACTGGCGCAACAAAATGCCCTACCTCAGGGACAGATAGGTTGTCAAATGCCCCATCTTTCCCGGGGGGAGGAATGGGCGGGCTTGGAATTGATAGAGACATTATGCACAGAAAACTACTCCGATCAGTTGAAGACCGCAATGTCACAGCCCGCCAGAAGAAATATTGACTCTTTTGGAGGCAGCCTTTAAATACCCAGAATAGATATATATCGGGGTTTCCGTTATTTCTGGACCAAGTGCGAGCCAAACTCTGTAAACTTAAAACACGCATGAATATTGCCATGCCGTTTGTTTCCATCATAGCTTTTAAGATTCGGGACAACATGATCTAGCGACCGAATTTTAATTACTCTCGTAGAGCCTTCCAAGTTTTGAAACCCTATTGACAAGTGTTATAATAATTTGTTCGCCAATCTGGCCACGAACAAGACTTATTTATTAGTCTCTTTCCAAAATTAGTCTGTACCCAAGTGTCATGCAGCATGCTTTACTAGGTGGCACGCGAGAATTCTCAAAATCGAATTTAGCAAGGAAATTTGCGTTTATGACACTTCAAGAGTAAGAGGATAGTTTATTTAGGATTACCAGTCAGTCAGGAAGACGAGTAATCATGGGCTTTACCAATATATAGATAGACTGAAAAAATACGACAAATCACAAAAAGCCAAACAGGTGGAAAAGGTGAAAATGTATTCCTCGACCCAATGCAGTAACACGAATTATATGCTCTGTCTTATTTATTTTCCGACCAGTTGTGTTTTATTGATGTGAAAAACAAAATAATTAACTAGCAGCGAACAGGATAGCGCTAAATCTGTAATTGTAATCAGTTTAACCCCAGGTTAGCGATTTAACTTCGGGGTTGTGCTTACCCTTGGCTTCGAACAACCGGCCCCAGGAATCTCAGTGAATTTGCATCGGGTTGGAGATTACGTTTCCAGTCTTTTTCTTCCGAGTTTTTTTAATCTAATTTTTCGTATCAGCTATTACTGAAATTGCAGACAATCTCAGGAAATCTATAGATACCAATTTGTATACAATTTGGGGTATTTTTAGACTTCTCAAAGGCCTTTGATACGGTAAATCACGAAATACTATTAAAACAACTAAATTCGTACTGAATAAGAGGGATTCCGCTGAAAAGGTTTACTAGCTACTTAACGGACAGACAGCAGTATGTTGCATTGGGAAATACAGAATCGCCAAAAACAAACAATGACATGTGGCATACCACAAACAGCTCGCTAGGACCTCTTTTATTTTTGATTTATATTAACGACCTTCCAAATTGCTCCGACCTTTTGACCTTTACAATATTTGCTGATGATACAAATATATTTGCATCAGCCTGTGACATAAAAAGCCTAGAAGTTTTAATAAACAAACTCACTATAAAGTTAAAAAAAAACTACATGATTGTAAAGTCTGTTAGAAAGAAAGACGACCAAATTAACATCAAATAAAAAAACGACTGATAGATCGTGCCATTCTTTGGAAAAGAAGGATCGTATAAAATATCTAGGCATTATAATTGACGGGTCAATAACCTGGAAATATTATGTTTCTTATATCTGTTCTCGAATATCACGGAATATTGGTGTCATATCAAAGTTACGGCACTACCTATCTTTCCATCAACTTAGACAAATCTACTATACTCTATCTTATGCCATTTTAGCTTGGGGAGCGCTTACAAATCTCACCTAGAAAAATTTCAAATCAAGCAAAATAAGATAGTTAGACATATGTTTTTCAATATCATTCGGGGGAAATACTGAAAGCGCTCTCCCTCTACTCAATTTATTTGACATTCTTTCCAGGCAATTGATTTTTGGCAAGATATTCCTAGCCACCTAAAACATTTACCCTCGTTTTCGTTCAACAAAAAATATTAAACATTAGTTACTGTAAGAACAACGCTCAATTTAGTTCTTTATTATTATTATAACTTTAACCAATTAGGATCCACTGAAAAATGATAATTAACACGATCCAAACTGCTAAAAAATACTAAAGCGCAAGAGAACAAAAGACAACGTAATTGCATACCAGAACTTCGCGGCTATAAATAGACACACCATCTACTGTGTTAGGTGCCAACATAAGGGCACAGGAACACTCCTGTGTAACATGCTCCTGATTCTAGCTAATATGATGGGGGCTAACTCGAAAACCTTAGGTTTATTTAGCCTCCAGGTTCAAATATCCCTATATCTTTCAATGAATTATCTTCTATTTATTTCTGTATGTTCGTAACGTTATATGTTGTATATATTTATTATGAGTCAAATAAACAATGGTATGCCGGGTATGGTAGCTACAGTACAGCCGCGACACATTCGGGACACTTCTACGGACAGCATGATATTCCAATTGGCGATGCCAGACAAAAATAAATTTATCCTAGGGTTACCGAGAGAATCGAAAAATACTGAATGGTTCATTTTATCCGCATCCAAGCACCTAGCAGTTATGAAAATTAATCTCTTGATCTTAAATTAGTGCAACCCTACCTCCCTCAAACGGTTCGTCGATTGTTCAGAGGAGTAATCTTCCAACACGATATCAGTCTTCGTCAATGGCGTACGTTAAAGAACCGGCCTGAAAAGGGAATATTCTACCCGGCAGAACAGCCTACTTTGTCTTCAAGTACCTACACATCCTTGGGCAAGATGTTAAATTTTCATGATGTCTCACATAATTAATATTGGTTAATTAACCGATTTTAAAGGTAGAGAGTACGAGAATACATATTTCCCCTTCCTTTCCTTTTTCTCGAGAGTTTGTGGCGCAGCTTTTGAACTTAGTGCTGCTGTCCGTAGAAGTGTCCCGAATGTGTCGCGGCAGTACTGAGCAATGCTCTGAATTGATTACGTTGTCACGTCTCTGGTTTAGACTTTGAGCTTTGGAAGGAACCCATGCTACTACAGTGTATCAGTTCTCTCTACTGGAGTGGTGCCAGTTCGAATGTGGAGTTACCAGCTAGGGCGTGGCCGCTAATGGGCTAATTCCTCCGATAAATTAGCATCACGCCTTGGCATTGGTTGTGGTATATTACTATTCTCACCCACAAACAATGCGAAGGGTGATACTGAGTTATGGGAGGAATCAGCCCAAGGCAGTTGAGAGTGGGTAGCTCACAGTGAGGGTAAATAAGTTCATCGCTACGGAGAGGAGGGTGGGGCGTAGCCTATTTCGAAAATGGATTGTGGTTATACCTATCTTGCTGTGCGAGACGGATAAACTACAGTGTAATTTGGAAAATAGATTCGCAGTAGACCATTAATAAATATAAATACGATTGAATTCAGCAGACTTTCAGCTATAATCACAACTCAATTTCGGTCTGGGGATATCGCTTGTCGTTTGTCATTTACCTTTTTCTGGGACAACCTTTATTGAAATAGGTGTAAGGTATTAACACCTACTATCGGACAGATTACTTTGATCGCTTCCAGCCGTATAACGAAGAGGACTATTGCCAATGTTTTTCTTCCTTTCTTATCTTTAATAGTTGTGCCTAATATCGACTTAAGATATCCGTTGTTGAAAAAATCTAATATCGGACACATCAACCTACTATTGGACAGGCAATACCTATTATCGGACACTCGATATTTCTGGGCTTCGTAGCCAAGGGAAAACCTGTTCTTCACTCTGGTATAAAGTGTGCCTCGAGTTGTCACATTCTTGTAATAAACCGTTTCTTTGCGATAACTAACCTTTTCTTTGCCTTTTTCATTATACATTATATTATACACTCTGGGCAAAAAGGAATTCCTGCCAAAAATAAATTCCCGCCGCGGCCTCGCTCGCGCACTAGTTCGTCATGTTTCATCCAGAGGGTGTCCGATAGCCGGGTATGCGGAGTTTAACATGTTGAGAATTTACTCTCTCGGCAGAGGAAAATCGCCATAGGACGCTACAAAGTATATTCACGAGATAAATGATGGCCATTAAAGTATCCTGGAGGAGTTGTGCTGCTTTCAGGTTTGATTTTATTCATTAATTGGGAATCGCCTGATCGCTGAAAAGAAGTACAACACGAGGAAGGAGCGCCATGTCTGCAACAGGTAGACAGAAAGTATTTTATTCCACTGAATTTTGAGAGTCAAGAAACAAGATGATAGAGTCAGTATCGATATAAAGTGAAAACGTTTTTGTGTGCCTGCTCTAGGGATATATTTATTTGTTTACATGAGTGCCTGAGAATTCGTTCTGTCCGATAGTAGGTGGTAATACCTTATATAGGATGGCATGAATCGCAGTTGTTGTGATATAAATTATCCACAGACTTTCTCCACACTCGGCAAACTGAACCCATGGGATGTGCAAAGAACGGCGGTGGAGATCCAAGGAATTGATTAACATAGCCCAGAAGGGAAAATTAAGTCAAGTAAGTACTTTCAAAAGGCGGCGAAACTGTATGCGAACCAAATTAATTGGTTGCCCACTCAACAAAACTTGAATCAGACAAAGCGACATCATATATGTTAAATGTTAACCCAAAAGCCTAATAAGTTTCTGTCAGGCTAAATTCTAAGTATAAAAAGTTCTAAGTCATTTTTTGCGGCTTATTTAGCATTTTATAAGTAAAATAATATATTTTATATTATATTAAATACTCCTGAAAGTGTTTTAAAAAAAAGTCGTTAAAATTATTCCTAAAACCGTTCTAGTATTCTTGAAATGCTAGGGAAATATTCCATTTATTAATGTGAAGAGCAATGAGATGGAAGAAAAACAGTTTCAATACTTCTTTAATGTTCCACCTGTGCATTAAACTGAAACTCATCACTATATAGAACTAGTATCATAGGTCGACATCTCAACAGAATATAGCGCAACAGCAAAATCCAAATGTATTGCATTGGAAATAACACATTTAAACATTATAACATTTATAAATGTGACGAGCAATGAGATAGAAGAAAAACAGTTTCAATACTTATTTCATATTCCACCTGTGCATTAAACTGAAACTCATCACCATATAGAACTAGTGTCATGGGTAAACATCTCAACAGAATATAGTGCAAAAGTGAAGTCGTCCAAATGAATCGCATCGAAAATAACACATTAACATTTAGCCTCAGTATTCTTGTGTTTTTTTGTCTTTTCTACAATGTAAGACCTTTAACTTATCTTTCACCTTTTTCTAGTCACTTTCTTTTAAAATAGTCGACAACAGTAAAGGCTCAAAAATGTTTTGCACTATCGACAAGTAAGATTCCATTAAATTGCCAGTTTTAACTTACCCAAATCGAGAGTAAAATCCACCCAAGTTTCAGAAACATTTCAGAAACACGCGGACAGCCAATATCAAAATCGATTCCTTTACCTTTGTTTGTGGTGTTAACTAACCGATCGATTTCATTCTCACCCAAATTAAAGACGAAATACATGTTTTATTAATTAATTGGCGGGTATATTTGTGCCATAATAATGTCCAACTGCACATCTGTGTCAACTGTCCACTGTCGTTGGATCTTAGTACGCTCATCAAAGTTAACTTGTGAGATCTACGCAATAATTAGGTTGTTTAAACAATAGGTAGGGTAAAGGTGTGAATATTTAAAAATTAAAATGAGAATCCAACAAATTCAACAAACTTTCCCAGACTCACCACACGTTCATTTTTACACAAGTTCATTTTTATTAACGAAAACTTAATGAATGTCATGAAATAACATTCAGTATGGCAAGCAGCGTGAAGAGTGAAAAGCGAGTTAGTTACGAAGGTATCATAAAAACATTTAAAGAGAACAGAAATCGTTTGGAATTCTTAGAATGAAGCTCACACATCGAACTGACGGTCTTAATATAGACCAGTTGCGGTAGCTATTTGAAAACACAGCAATATGTGAGTGTTTGTTTATAAACGTCATTAGAAGCCCTAGAAGTTAAGTTCGAGTATTCTTGAAATGCGTATTCAGCGATAAAATAAGGGCGCTTTCCATTTACGCATATGTAGTTATGATATAAAATCATCACATTGCTTTCCATTTACGCAAACTGACTGGTCTGATCGGCCAGTTCAGTAAATGGAATGTGTCAGTTGTGAGAACTGGTCCAGTCAGTTCCTAGAACTGTCGCATTCCATTTAAGAACTGACCCATCAGACCAGTCAGTTCTCGTAAGTGGAAAGCAATGTGATAGTATAAAAGTAAGTTTTACGAAGTTTATTTTAATTTTAATTTCCCACATCTGCGTTATACTGAGGTGAATATTGATCTTCATCGCCAACCTCGTTTAGAGGGGTCTTTACGCGCCTAATCCAAGTTGGCGGATTAGGCGCGTAAAGACTCCTGGAAACGAGGTTGCTTCATCGCCAGCTGTTTAGGTCATTGAGCCCGCAGTGAGCAAGCTGTTTTCACATTAGTATAATCAAAAATGGGAAGAAAGACACGACAAATAGAACCTGATCTACTGACTTTTTATGTTTTGCCAAATCGAAGAGCATTCTACTCTTCCTTGTTCACGTTCTAGAAATCTTGTTCAATCAAGTACTCCTTTACAGTTCATGAATAAATAGCCGAAGCGAGAGGCTTATTTGGCAGTAGTGTCAGGGTCGGTAAGGAGTTAGAGTGTGTTTTTGTCTAGTGTTGTGTTGGTGTATATTAAAGTGTATGTTAAAGTTTATGCCTCCCGGTTGGCTCGTGGTTTAGCTCCGGTATGTCGAGCGGGAGGTCGCGGGTTCAAACCCCGGCCGGACCAACACTCAGGGTCTTAAGATAACTGAGTAGAAGGTGCTGCCTTTACATAATACAATAAACGGTTAGACCTTCGCGTCTTCTCGGATAAGGACGTAAAACCGTAGGACTAGTGTCCCCAATTAGCTGCAAAGCTAAATATATTGACTCTTAAATAAAGTCACTTACTTTTATATAGGTTGAGGTAATAGATTATTGATATGTTGAAAAACAAATCAGCATACTTGATATTTATAAATATCAAAACTACTTAGGATATTCAGTTGTTTAAATAGAGGTTGAGAGTGGGCAAGGGGAGGAGAATGAGGTATGATGCGAGCAGCTTTTTTTGACAAAGTAAGATAGGTTGTAAAGGTGATTTATATGTTGAAGCCCAAATTAAGGTACAGTATTGGAAATATGGTAAAACAAGAGAGTTATATAAAACTTGAAGAGTAGGTTTTCCAAGAAACTATCTAGATTTGGATATAATATAATTTGGAGGTAATAACCTTGATGTGGGGTGTCCATGACAGATGCTGATGAATGATAATACCTAAGAATTTAGTTTGTTGGACCCTCTCAATGTTACGTCCTTCTATCTGAATATTTACAGCATCAAGATTAGTTTTTTTTGCGACAAGGATGAAATAATATATATTTAGTCTTATCAGGGTGAAGAGTTAATTTGTTTGCATTAAACCATTCAAGAACTTTCTCAAGTTCAGTATTAACGGCATTGAAAATCGATGGAATGTCATTACCATTAAAAAATATGTTAGTATCATCGGCAAAAAGTACACATGATAAGTAACTTGAAGAATAACAAATATCATTAATGTAAATAAGAAAACGTAAAGGGCCAAGGATGGAACTAAGGTACACCACATTTAATTGGTTTAAAGCTAGAATGAAGATCACCAATTTCAACACATTGAAATTTATTTTCAAGTAACTCTTTAACCATGAATGGGCTATTCCTCGAAATCCATAAAAGGCTAAATTATCAAGTAATATAGTATGGTTTACAGTATCAAATGTTTTTCTAAGATCAATGAATATACCAGTGGTATAGTTATTATTTTCAAAGGCTTGAGAAATGTTGTCGACCAATTCAAGAATGGCCATGAAGGTACAATGATTTTTTCTAAAACCATATTGATGATTAAATAGAATATTATGCTTATTTAGAAAGTCAAGAAATATTTTATATAATATCTTTTCACGTATTTTCGAAAATCAGGATAAAAAAGATGTTGGTCTAAAATGAGAAAATCTATGGCAATCATCAGTTTTAAAAACAGGTATAACCTTAGCAATTTTAAGGCTATCAGGAACAATGCCCATATATATTGAGATATTAAGTATAATTCAAAGGGGAAGTGCAAGTATATCTATACTGGATTTTATAATTGAGGTATTTATACCATCTACACCTTCACTTCTACTATTTTTTAATGAGGTGGAAGAGCCAGTTAATGTTAGATCCTACAACGTCAGAACAGAAGATGGTAGAGTCTACCGCAGGAATCAAAGACATTGACGCAGAAGCAGGGAATCCTTTTACCCATACAGCCCTGCTGGGAATGAAGTATGCATACCGACAGTAGACCAACCAAACCCATCGATGCCAAGTGAGTGAACTGTAGGTGAGACAACTAAAGTTCCAGACCCACCAACAACAGGTTGAAGTAAAGAAAGTAGCAAGTCACCCAGACTCCAGTACACCTGCTGTGAAAGAACTACCACAACAGCAATGCAAGACAAGAGTCACCCACAGTGGACGGATGCCTAAACTTCCAAGCTATCTTAAAGACTTTGTTGTACCAACAAGCTAAGTTTGGCTTTTTCTTCGGGTAGCAGAGCACAGAATGCGTCATCAGAATGGAATTTATGAATATATAATTCTTTATATATTCAGTCCATAGAATTTAATGTACATTGGCTGAAACACTGTAGATTTCCTCTTGATATGATTCTAATCAATATCTTACATAACCCTTGACGTACTGTTGGTAATCCTGTTGTTGTCTTGAGTGTGGAAATGTGGAAATGTGGAAATGTGACGGAACGTACTGCTGGTCACCCTGTCGTTGATCTGAGTGCGGAAATCTGGAAATCTGGCAATGTGGAAATGTGACGGCCACATTTCCACACTCGGAGCAACGACAGGGTGACCAACAGTACGTTTCGTCACATTTCCACATTGCCAGATTTCCACATTTCCACACTCGGAGCAACGATAGGGTGACGAGCAGAACGTTCCGTCACATTTCCACATTGTCAGGTTTCCACATTTCCAACGTCAAGGGTTATGTAAGATATTGATAATAATCATATACTCAAGAGAAAATCTACAGTGATTTCAGCCAATGTACATCAACTTCTATGGACTGAATATATAAAGAATTGTATATTCATAAATTCCATTCTGAAGACGCATTCTGTGCTCTTCTACCCGAAGAAAAAGCCCTAAGTTTGAATGCATGAACAATTTCCTAGAACTCTGAACAGCCTATGTTAAACAGTTATTGTTTGGTTTATCAACCTATGTTTATTTTGATTAAGTGTTGCCATTATATACATGTATGGTTACCAGATTAAGCCAGCTTAATTCCTAAAAGAGAAAGTGAGTAACGTTGGTATACCTGTGGACATAGATCACGTGACTACATGCACGAATAGGAATATTGTTCTTAAATGTGCTCGGGAGAAAAGTGCCAAGCTCGCCGAAGCTACACTGTACAGGAATAAAACAGAGACTGAATGGATCTCTTGCGTCTAGTTTATTAGTTAGAATAGCTAAACATTACAGACGTAATCAAGTAATTGACAATGTTCGATCTCAGCATAGGAAGAACAAAACTGGAAAAGAAAGAGAACAGGGATCAAACCAATGTATAGCATTTGTAACTCAGAACTCTGCTTGAGGTTTAAAGTACCATAAAGCTAAATAAATGCATATATTGCAATATAGTTTAGGTCAAACTGGAAAACCATGATCATGAACGACTTCTGTTAGCATTCCGACTTTTTCGACACGAAATCCTTGATCACATGTTCTAATTTTCCTACACAAGCGAACCCTGGTATTGAACATCCCAAGTTGGAAAATTGGTAACATTTGGACAAGTCATTGTCAGAAATATATTCCATTGTGGGCGGGGGCATAAAATTATTCAATAGCGCCTGTCAATCATAAATCACTATTTCTCAGGCTCTCTAGCGCTTTAGTTCTTGCCACCCATTCACTACATATTCAGGCAAGTATTGGAGAAGTTCTGACATCATGGAATGAGATAGCTAAAGAATAACAAATTATCGAGGACCGAGATCTGTTATTAGATAGCTTAAAGGGATACCCGAGTGAAAAACACATTTGGGCTCAAAAGCATCTTTCAGATGTACTTTGTTCAGAAAATGTATTAAAATTTGATAAAATATTTTCAGAGTTGAGAACGAGCCCCTCAAAGTTGGCCCTGTGAAGGCCTGGGCGCCGCCATTTTGTTCACATTAATTCCTGTGACGTTTTTACGTCACTTCGTCCCACCGGAGTCTTGCGGCTAACTTGTAGCGACTTGTTTTCTTTGTAGAATTTTCACACACTCGGAATTAGAGTAGATTTTCATCGGTACGGCAGAGCAATTTCGTACTAGAACAAAAATATCATGAAGACGATATTATGAGAGAAGTTCAGAAGACTCGGAAGACGAAGAAAAGCATGTGGAAGGCGAGAATATCAACGAACAACAAAAGGCGACTACCGAGCTAGTACTATTAATTTCGAGAAGAAATACTCTTTTAGGAGTACAGAAAAATGGCACCACATTAAGCAAACAATTAATGCCAGGCAGGGAAAACCATTGAAGCACTGCTCGGTCCATACCATGTCCACGGTAGACTGTTATGTCATTCCAATGTCATCGCCCTGAAACAAAACGGCAAACCTTAGCTTCTTGCATTGAATTCTCTTTAAATTTTGGGTCGATTCAACTTTTTTGCTTGATTCTTTGTGACATTTGGTCTTCGATGATTTTAACTTCTTGGAACTTGAGTATCAATTCCTCAGCCAGTGTTTGTCCTAAGCGGAACTTTACACCTGCTGCCAAATTTACTCACAAACTAAATTGTGCTGCTTTTCTTCTTCTTTTGTGAATACCGCACCAAGAGCGATCTGCTATTACAATTTTGGCCATTGCATTAACGTAGATACGCTGGATCAGAGGTTGGAAATCCGCTTCTCCTAGGTGACAATATCGACAACGTAGCTCACAATATGAATATCGATAACGCGGCTTCGACCTCACTATATCTGAGTCTGTCTGAGTGGGAATTTTACCCTGGCGCTCTGATTCGCATAGAACAAATTCGTTTGTAACGAGTGCTGCGATTGGATCACGCCATAGCAGTTGGCAAGAGTGCTCGCCGTTCCATAACGTTGAACCCGTCGCGTCGCTGGGGTTCGCACGAGTTCCCTCGAGCTCCATAAATTGATTCCAGGCCATTAAACCAGCCGGCCTGTTCTGTGTACAGCTGCTGTTCTAGGGAGAGCAAAGTGTAATTTATTTTGGTTCTCCGAAAGTGCTGGCTTTCCATAAACCGTTGAGAACTAAGCCTACGTGGACAAAATCGCTTTTGTCAATTTGTTATAAAACGGTTTCTGCGAT
The DNA here is from genome assembly GCA_030867875.1 of Actinernus sp. WN-2022. Taxonomy (NCBI): domain Eukaryota; kingdom Metazoa; phylum Cnidaria; class Anthozoa; order Actiniaria; family Actinernidae; genus Actinernus; species Actinernus sp. WN-2022. The sequence goes on from JAOWCC010001210.1 coordinate 53,795,354, forward strand.
GTCAATCAAACGGTTTATAGTCTAGCATGGAAATGAGAGAGATTCATACTTTGGGCGGCCAGAGGCTCGTCACAGAAGTCTCGCTTCTCTCGACGGCTTCGAGGCTCTGGCATCCAGTGGATAACGTAGAAATATTTACGAACGAAAAGTAGCGCAGAAAGTCACAGGATAGCGAGAACGAAATAACATGCCCAGTGAATGACATCAGCTGTCAAACATTTTTCGCGCCTTTTTAGCGGGAAATCCGAAAGTCGCATTTTCAAGGCTTAAAAAAACGTTTTAATTTGAGTTTTTGGTGTGATGCTATATTAGGGCTTTTAGATTTAGAATTTGCGGGGGAAAACGTATTTTCGAAACCTTTCCATTTTCAATCTTTCTCGACACCTTAATACGTATCAAGAAGTCTTTGAAAGTCTTCTAACAAACCGCATCTCTTCTGTTTTTCATTCTCCTTCATCACTGCAAAAATAGAAGTTTAAAAAAGCATTAGTCGTTCAAAACAAAGGCAAAATATATTTCCACAAATCCCGGATCTTTTGAGAAACAATTAATATGCTCTATAACGCTAAGCTTCAAGAAAGCCAATAAAGTGTCATATGGGAAACAACCTAGCAAACTTGCCATTTGCATTGATCAAGAGAAATCGTGCGGTACATAGCTGTGTATGTCTCTCTGCAAGTCATTGTTCAAGGTTTCTTGCCAGGAATATTTCAAGTATTGTTCTATGGAATACGTAAGTGACGCAACGCGCGCGTTTAATAACGTCACAATAGAGTGTGGCCGCTGCAACCTTTTCTGAAAAAAGAATCGCGTTGACAATGAGCTCGGAGCATATTGTACACTCCTGCTTCTAACAGTTCGCCTTGTAAAACGCATGGACAAGCTAAGGAGACCCAGGCTAATTAGAGAATGATTAGTTCAACTATATGTTCTAGCTGATTTGGTTTTCATTCATGGCTGGACCGCTGTCAGACGCTATTGTTTTTGTACCCTATCGCAGAGGAAGAAGTAAGCTGAGGAACTTTGTTGTATTCACATGAAGATTTTCTGGCTGAGTCATAATTGAACTAAAAGTCGGATTTGCGATTGACTACCGAATATCACAGTGCCTGTTTGCGATGGTTTATGGTGCGCTATCTATACACCCTAAAACCGGTCTTTGCCGAAAGTGTTGGTCTGTTCAACACGACGGTTTTCATTGTGTTCTAGTTTATCATTCTGCATGCAATGCAGTATATTCTACTACACATAAATACCGTCTTATTGTTTCCCTGTTGCTCGTATTCGTTTCATATCAATGTTGAAATTTGTTCAACAACAACAACAACAACAACACTTTATCAATACTCTTACAAAGTAGGTAAAAGAGAAACGAGTAAAGAAAGTTAGAGTAAGCGCTACTTAGAATAACCTAAGGGCTAATCGAGCTAAGTAGCGTCACTGCAAAGTTACATTTGAAGGTAGATATTTGGTCAGAGGGCAAGAGTAAATGCTAACTGCTTTTTTAAGAATACGATGGTGAGAATATATATATATATATATATACATACATACATATACATACATACACGCACGCATACTGCATATATATATACATACAATGTACATACACATATACATACACACATATATATACATATATAATAAATATCGGGTATACATGTATAAATGATTTGTACTAGAAAACATTTAGTGTAAACCACTAATAATATCTGATTTAATGTTCTGTTTAAAAGCATATTTTTGGAGGTATTTGTAGTTTTCATTAATATAATTCCAAAGTTTCACTGCACATAATCGTCTTTTAATTTTGGACTGTCACTATTGAACCACACCTCTCTCTCTCTCGCTCTCTACCTTTACATGGTTTTCCTGGCTTACTTTTATAAGCATGCTGCCGTTAATATTTAAAACGTCCACAAGTTTCAATGAATTAATTACAATTGACAAAGTGCCGTTGAAAGGAAACTTGTTGAAGATGAATAACAACTCAACCGAGGGAAGCGAGTACTAAAAGTAATAATTGAATGCCGTGAATCAAGCGCAAAATATAATTTCAGTCTTTTAACATTTCTCTTGGATTTTATTGTTAAAATCCGTGTAATTTCATATGTCCAACATGTCCACAAAGAGAACAAAGGCCATTAATATTAACCTCGTTCTACCAAACAAAACTATTGTCCGGCCAGGAAAGGTGATTCAGTTGTTCGGCAGGTCAAACCTTGCTGTTATCAGCCGTTGCAATTTCTTACTGGCTACTGACCTGGCATATCAGCATCAAATTCAACTGACAAGAGACTGATTCTGCCGACAGGACCCAAGTGTGGACAAGTGTTCTTATCCGATTTTGTCATTGATCGTTTCATGTCTTTGTTATTCTCGACAACAAGAACAAGGTGCATCTAAAACTGGTCTAGCGAACGTTGAACTATAAATAACCTTTTGGTTTTTTTTGTATGCGAAAGTAAAACTTTCATAAACTTTAGCCATTTTGTAATTTAGCCTATCTTAAAGTATGATACCCAGGAATTCGAGTAAGAAAACAAAATAGGGAGAGTTAGGGTCAGCGGTCAGCGAACAAGATGGACGCGTTTCTTATCGCTCCGACAATTTTGTGATTTTTTTCGGTATATCGTTATGTTTTCTTCGTAGTTATTGTTTATAATACTTTCTTTAATCATGGGCACCTCGAAAGAAGAGTTGGATAGAATTATCGAAGAGAAACTCGCACCATTTGAGAAGTCTCTTCAGTTTATGAGTGACCAATACCAGAGCCTGCTAGTGAGACTCGACAAGCTTGAAGAAAAGAACAAGTCACTTGAAAACGAAAATAACGCACTTAAATCTCAGCTCAATACCACTACAAATGCACTCAAACACCATGAGTATTTACTAGACGAGCAAGATCAATATTCACGGCGCGAATGCGTGGAGATAAAGGGGATCCCGGTCGGCCATGATGAAAATACAAGTGTCTGTCAAATAGCAGAGCTAATGGAGATTCAGTTAGAGGATGAAGACATCTCTATCAGTCATAGGCTACCAGCGAACAACAAGCCTTGGACTGACAGAAAGGGAGTCACACATCAACCCAATCCTCCAGTGTTAATCGCAAAGTTCGTAAGGAGAGACGTCGCTGCTGACTTCTATAGAGGTCGTTACAGACTCAAGGATAAAACCACGAGGGATATCGAAGGCCTCATTACAAGCACAGCCGAAAAAGGAAACAATATTTATATATCTGAAAGTCTCACTCAACCAAGGAAGAAGCTATTCAAGTCCTGTCTGCAAGTAAGGAAAGAACTGGAATTTAGATACATTTCTACTTCGAATGGACGTATTTATCTCAAAAAAGATAAAGCCAGCTATCCTATTTACATCAATAATATGAGCGACCTTGCTAAACTTAAGGCATCCAATGGGCAACAAGATGAAAAGGATTAAATTGAATAATAGGTATGCATCTAGTCCATTGGATTCCAAGCTTGACAGCGTATCAAATAAGATAAGTACCAGTTATTTACTCCTGCTATACACTTTATTAACTCAACTTAATGGTGATTTGTAAATGTAGACGCTGTTCAAAGCCTGTCAAAGATAATTGCAGGGGTATCCAATGTGATGTCTGTCTACAATGGTTCCATTTGAAATGCACTGTTCTTTCCATAAAAGAATATAATTATTTTTCTAGATCAGATGATCTATGGATATGCCTGTACTGTCGCCCAGAAATATTTCCTTATCAATTTCTAGAGAATAATGAAGTCATTGAGTTATCCTTTAACTCAAATACAGAATGCCTTTGTTCTAAAAAGATTTTAAATCTTAGATTAGATTGTTTGCCCTGTTTTGATATAATGTCATCTATTGACAAAAATTCTAATTTGTCCAACATAGATATTGACTCACAATTACCTATAGCAACTAATTTTGATTATTATTCTACACATGACTTTCATTCAAGTGACGACGTTCAGTCATCTTTCACTGATAAATCTTTCTCGGCCTTACATCATAATATTAGAAGCCTTGCCGCTAATTTTGATTCCCTTTACCAATTATTAAATGACCTAAATAAATCTTTTTCAGTCATTGGTCTTTCTGAAACTAGAATAAGATATGGAATAGACCCTACTATAAATACTAGTATTCCTGGTTATCACTATTTGTCGCAACCAACACTGTCAGTAGCTGGGGGTGTTGGTTTATTTATCAAAGATACTTTGTCTTATATACAAAGGAATGAGCTCTGCTGCTCTGAAAAGGAATTTGCAGACAAAATCCAAAGAGCAATAGAAGATGGCCAGTACTCATGTGGGATTTTCTTAGACTTTTCAAAAGCATTTGACACAGTTAATCATAGCATTTTGATCTCTAAATTAAGCCACTATGGAATTCGTGGCATAGCAAAAGACTGGTTTGTTTCCTATCTAGAAAACAGAAGGCAACATGTTTCAATAGGTACTTCTAAATCTGATGATCTTACTGTTACTCATGGTGTCCCACAAGGGTCAGTACTGGGCCCACTTCTATTTCTCCTATATATTAATGACTTTAGCAACTGCTGCTCTTTATTTGATTTCCACATCTTTGCAGACGATACTAATCTGTTCTGTTCTGATAGTAGTCTGTTTGTACTAGAATCTCTTATTAATTTCAATTTAAGGCATGTATCAAACTGGCTCATTGCAAATAAGCTCTCCCTAAATCTTGATAAAACTAATTTTATTATTTTTCATCCTCGCCAAAAATCTGTAAACTATGCACTTAGACTCCAAATCAATGATAAACAGATAAAACAAGAAAAATGCATCAAATATCTTGGGGTTTTTATTGATTCTTATCTTAGCTGGAAATACCATGTTCAGCACATTACTAAGAAAATCAAACGATGCGTTGGCATGCTTTCAAAGATTCGACATTTTGTAACTTCTCCAATTTTAACTCAACTATACTATACCTTAATTTATCCATACTTATCTTATGCTGTAACAACCTGGGGCAATACTTATTCAACTACCCTTAAACCTCTTATTATCCTTCAAAAAAAGGCAGTCAGAATAATAACCTTCTCTGATTATAGAGCTCACTCAAGTCCACTGTTTCATCGTCTGGGTCTACTCAAATTTATTGATATAATTTACGTAAATAACGCTCTATTTATGCATGATTTCCAGGCAAATGCCTTACCATCTGTTTTTCATGACTTTTTTACATGCTTAAATAGGGTACACCAATATAATACTAGACTAGCCTGCAAAAAATCATATTACATTTTTAAAATAAGAACCAATTATGGCAAATTTAACATTCGTTTTCTAGGCGCTAAAATATGGAACTCAACTCAAGAAGACTTTAAATCAAAGAGACGTAATCAATTCAAGAAACTCATAATAGATTCTATCCTGAATAGCTATTTAGATATCTGATGCACTTTTCTTTTTTTATGCCCTTTCTGTATTTTGTATTATTGTATATATATTTTTTTTGTCCTTTGTATTGTATTATATTGCATTTTCTTTTTCTTTCAATTACTATATCAAACATGATTAAATGCTGCATGGCCTAGCTACTTAGCTCGACTAGCTTTTAGCTATTTCTAAGTAGCTGTGCTCCTCACTTCTAGAGTATAAATTCTTAGCAGTAATATTCTTAGCATGTAAATTTAAGAGGTCACGAATAAATTGTTGTTGTTGTTGTTGTTGTTGTAGTTCCGGGTCTATCCCAGAAACATACCCAAACTTTAACTTACCAGCTTCACGCTGTAAGCCTTTGGCACAATGACGTGTTGCATGACATCTTTCGCCTTTTTTACCAGGAGCAAGGCACTTGTGCGAACCTGAAAACATCGATTACAAGGGGCTATGTTATGAGATACAAATGCGCGAGATTTGAGACCAAACAAGGTTAAAAGGGGGCGGGTATGGAAACGTAATACACCAACTAGATTATCCACGATGCCCTGTTCAATACAGGTTTAACTGCCGTTTGTGATATTATTGGTTTTGCTAGAACGTCATTACTAGAACCTGCTTTTTTTCAAGTTTACAGTTATTTTTATCAAATACATTTTAGGGTTAAAATAATTGTAAAAAAAAACAAAGAGTAATATGTTAACATTTTACTAATTTCTAGCTGTCTTTTCCACCCCAGAGAGGCTCAGGAAAAAAATGCGCAAGCATCTCGTAAAATATCATCCACATTACCTTCTAAATCATTTAATTTAACAAGTAGCATTTATTCGTTGAGCGGAGAAAGTAATTATTTCTTCGATTTCTCAATTTTCTCAAATTTACAGTGCATGTAAATGTATGATGCTATATATCTTAATATTTCATCTATCTTCGAGTACTCTAAGCCACAAACGGTAAACTGGCATTGAATATATGTTATTCGCTGAAGTTAATATATCACTTCACGGTTGAAGGGTCACATCGATCGGGTAATCAAGGCAGTAATGGCTGCAACGACTATACACGGGAAAATTTGCAGTTTGCACTGTTAAACTTGTCTTTGTAAATATAGGTCTTTATAAATCCAACAACAACTCGAGTACTGATCGGTACGGCTGAAACCGTGTCACTTGAAGGCCGTGACATGCTTGTCCACTGCGTATAACTGATTGCATCATTTTATGGTATTCGAATGACAGTTTCAGCCGTACTGAACAGCATTCGAGGTGTGGATGAATTTATATAAAAGATCGGATTCAAAAGCCGCAGTTAACAAAGATATATAAGCCAGGCATTGTGAGTACTGCATAAATAATCTAACCTGCAAACTGCAACTTGCCTTGCGTTCAATAGACTTGCCAAGAGATTCTCATCACTAGCGACAGAGTTGAAAACCCCAGACTATTTTCTCCCCTTTCGCTGCCTGTACAGCCGCAAAAGTGATCCCTACCGCAAAAGTAATCCCTAAATCTCCGTAAAATTGATCCTCACCGCAAAGGCGATCCCGCAGTCGCCGCAAAAGTAATCCCGCGCGCAGTCGCCGCAAAAGTGATTCGGCCGCGAAATAGCAAGTGTTAATGAAATTAGAATGACAATTATATTACTATAACATTTTTTGAAAACTGTTTGAAATTTAACTCAGTTCGTACATTCCGCAGTCCCGTCTTTCGCGGGATCACTTTTGTGGCGAATGCGGGATTACTTTTACGGTCACTATTGCGGCGGGGACCACGTGGGGAAGTCATGGTTTATGGCGGAGTCTGCGCGAACTCAACTTCGTTCCAGGGTCTTCTGCTCATCCAACATCTCAAGCCGCTATGTTGGATGCGCGGAAGACCCTGATAACGAAGATGTGTGCGAACTTTGAATTTTTCTCCCGTTTTGTTTGAGCTCGATAGAGTTGCCATTTTTTATCAATTCAGAAAAAATACTATCGCTTGTACGAGATCAAAAAACCTGTTTGAACATGCTATTTTCCACTATCCAATCGATTTTTAATCTTTAATTCTAAAATAGCATTTGAAAGTTTGTTTGCCATCCAGTAAAGCCTTTTCCATGGGATCACGAGCTCGATTCATTGGTGATTTGAAGTGATATATCAGCATGTGACTGTTTCCAGTAAAGCCTTTCCCATGGAATCACGAGCTCAATTCATTGGTTATTGAAGTGATATATCAGCACGTGACATTTTCCAGTAAAGCCTTTCCCATGGAATCACGAGCTCAATTCATTGGTTATTGAAGTGATACGTCAGCATGTGACTGTTTGTAGTAACGCCTTCCCCATGGGATCACGAGCTCGATTCATTGGTTATTGAAGTGATATACAACCACGTCACTGTTTCCTGTAAAAGACCTATCACTAATAAGATCGTAATTTATAAGATATCGAGGAATTCGAGTAAGAAACCAAAATAGGGAAGAGTTCTCGCAAACTTTAACTTACCTGCTTCACACTGTAAACCGTTCTTGCAAGGCCTAGTCAAATGACAACGTTGACCTACTTTTCCTCGCTTGCGACACTTATCGTAAAATACCTCACACGTCATTCCTTTGGTAAAATGACAAAACACTGAACAACCGCCGTTGACTTTTTTTTGCAGTTACCAAACCAACCCACAGTGGTGTGGACAAGACAGCGCGAACACAAATTGCATCGTAGTCCTTGGCATTCTGATCTTCGCTGTAATGGAATAGTAAGGAAGAAGTCAAAACAATAGTACTTTACGGGACCCAATTTTGAGGGAAGGGGGTTGTACCCGGAACCCACCACCTATTTTGGCAAAATCTAGATTTTTGACCACAAATATCTTCTTGAATAAAATTCTTATCGAAGAAGTAACTATATTTCTAGTTTTTAAAGGCAGAGAAGAACGTGTGTCTGCATTAAAATCAGGTATCCCTATTTTACAACGCGAGAAAATTACCCTCGAAAAAAGGGGAAGGGGGTATTACCCGCCACCCACCATCTCCCAGTCAAAATTGGGTCCCATTCGAAATCCATTGTTTTGACCTTTTCCCATGCATGATGAACGTTAGTACTTGAAATGCGTTCAATATATTTTCGAACAGATAATAAGCCGAGGTTATAAACTGATGAATCTATAACTTTTTAACGCCATTTAACACCGTGAGAATTAATTTATACACTGGCAGAACGATTTTTATAATGTTGCGAACACAAGAGAAACAGCGATTCTTGGGTTCAATCACGTGACATGTTGCCTACATACTTAATTCCGGTTTCCAAGTGACGGGGGAGTACACACAAAATGGCCTCCAAAAAGCACAGGGAGTTCTAACTTCTATTGTTTGGTTTTTCGCGAGAAGATGCGCGGGCCGACGGGACCCTTTTTCCACAAGAATACGCGCGAAACTTGTCAAAGCCCGAGTCGCTCGGCCCGCGTGTGGTCTAAACCCGAGTTCAGGGGTCTGGGAGTAAGAGAATAGGGTTTTCGGGAATATGTTATTAGGGAATAAGGCGCTTTTTAGATGTCGGACGGGCTGTACACAGGTTAAAAATGGATAAATAAATCGTAAAGTCGTCCAGGTCGTATAACTCGTAAACCACTATTGATTTCGGTCTGGTAATACCCATTTCCCAAAATAGGTGTCATTACGGGACTCTGAGAGTGTTAAAAAGGGGAACATATCACGGTATGTGTACCAAGTTAGAACTCCCTGTGCTAAAAGCAAAGAACACGAGTGTTAGTAATATCTATTCTGTTTATTTCAACAGTCTATTTAAGTCCCATCTACCCTACACTGAATTTTTGGCACGGATCGGATGAAAGTGGAACGGTACCATTACCTAGATTAGCCACGCTATATCGGCAATTTATATATATTTGTACAACTCATTAATAATTCATAAGAGTACAACCAATCCAGACCCAGCATTCGGGTCACGTGGATACACTGTAAACCACATAATTCTAGTTAGCCTATTAGTATTCTGTATCAAATGATACCGAATTATAATAAGCCCTATTAGTATTCGGTATCAAATGATAGAAAGTACTAACTATAAGCCAACAAGAATCCTGTATGGAATGATACAGGATACTAACATGCTAGCCTTTGTATGAGGAGGTCTCACGACCGATCACTGACTTCCCCCTATCCCAGGCTCATAAGTACTAGTCATTCAAAATTGCGGCTGAGCTGCCTTGGCCGTAACATTAGAGAGCCTTAGTTCAAAAGAACTGTTGAAGAACCGTGGCCATCATAGGCTTCAGTTGATTTTTTCCCTCATACTTCTTCGAGAGCCAGCAAGCTAGCCGAAGTTGATGCTGGACGAGATGCAGAACTACCTGTTCGTTTTCTGGTTTCTTGCAAACAACACCAATAGAGAGCATTCTTCTTCTTTTTATACTCTCATTAATTAATTCCCTAGGCGTAATTTACATATTCAAATTGACTTTGAATAGCTAGTCTAATATATTTCATGGGTTACTAAGTAAAATCACTCTATTGTTAATATGAATGAAATAAAGATTACGCTAATGCAGTGAGCTTTTGATCAGCCATCAAAACTCGTAATAATTGGCCGACAATGGCGATGTTTCGTGTTGATAAACATTACAATTGTTATGCTAATGTACAACCATCATTTCAAAAGGCCGCTTTGTGTCAGGAACCAATGGATCTCTGGTTGGCACATTAATGACAATGGATGACGTGCGTAGCATTGACAAACCGGTTTTGCTAATAACACTAATATATGAATTAAGAATGTGTTGCCACCAAGTACAACCACGTGACTGCATTCGGCCCATTGCACAAGATGCGACTCACTAGAGGTCGATTCCATGCCAAGCTGCAACATCGTTCAACATGTTGACTCTCTTCTTTCAACATTCAACATGATTCAGTGATTCACGATTCAGCATTTGTTGCCAACAAATGCTGTACGATGTTAGCAACAAATATTGAACCGTGTAGCATCGGCTTAAGAAGAGGTAGAATTTAGCAGAAAGAAATAAGTTAAAGAAGATCTATCATTGATTAACTGTATCTACCTGCTATAATTCATAATTACAACTGGATTTCTCCTGTCAGCAATGAATATTTGTGAAAACCATGCATGCATGCAAAAATAAATAATCTTGTGAAATTTGAGTGTCATAAGTTACATTGCTACAGAGTAATAAACTTTTGAAATAAGAGAGATTTGTATGAAAATAGTCAGCAATGGCCCTACCAGCCTCGCTTTCATGTTTTTCTGGAGCCTTAAATGGTAATAACTTTGGAGAAATTTGTGATAAAACTATTAAATTGCATATGATGAATAACGTGTACTTGCTCTTTCAGGTTACAGCTTGCAGTGTAAATTTTTCTTCAAATGTTAAAATTCTGAATATATGTAAATTAGGTTCCAGCTTTATGCATAGGGTCTAAAGAAGGCAAAGCTAACGACTGTAATCAGTACACTGTAGCTCAGTAACAGAAGCGATTGGTTTCGTTATTTAGTGTCATGTTTACATCAGTTATATATAAGAGAAGGGTTGCGTAGAACTGTGACGGAGACGAGATAACGTCACACTATCAGTTTCAATAGCACGAAATAGCTGAAAAGTAGACCCATTTAAAATGTACATACATTGGTATCAACTACTTCAAACTCATCCGGTCTAAATAATAAACAGGAAATAATAAGTGCCTTCCTTCCTACACTGCCTGGAGCGCGCGGCATAACTATTTTAAACCCAAACAGGAAAAACACTGTCCCTAGAACAAGTACACATGCATTGTTATTCACGATGTTGTAGTCTCACTGAATTATTTTCATCCAGCTGAATGTTTATTTTTAAATTGAGCACAGTTTTGAGATTCTGGGCCTTCAAGACACACCATAGCAGCTTGTAGTTGGCCCTTCCAGCAAAAACCTGAACCATTCAAAATACAAATATGTTGGTATGTGATTACAAACATTACGTCTATATACTTCAGTCGCATCCGGTGTAAACAATCCAGTTTTGTTCTCTCGACTGTTAATTATAGTCAAGTTGGCCTTATCCTTTCAGACCTTGATAACGGAATAAAGCTTCAATAGACGTACCTAATAAACTTATTAGCATGCATGGCTAGTCAACCACTCGCAATCCCTCTCACATATATAGTCAACGAATCAATTATGACTGGAATTGTCCCAGATATCCTTAAAGTCTCCAAAGTCACTCCAGTGTTTAAAAATGGCCCAGTAACTGATGCTAGTAATTACAGATCAATTGTCGTACTCTCGACCTTTGCTAAAGTGATTGAGAGGCTGGTCTATGATCAACTAATTGTATTTCTGGAGGAAAAAAACATCAGTTTGGGTTCAGGAAAAATCACTCAACTGAACAAGCAATACTTAAGCTCACTGATCAACTTAAGCTGAATATTGATAATAAGAATTTAACTTGCGGCACATTCCTTGATTTGTCAAAAGCCTTTGACACTGTCAATCATCACACCCTCCTTACAGCTATGGCATCCGTGGCACCCCACTCCTTTGGTTCACAAGGTACTTGGGAAGCAGGTCTCAGTATGTTGAAATTGACAATATAAAATCTAGTATGCTTAACATCAGATGTGGAGTATGTCACCGGTCAACACTTGGACCATTGCGTTTTCTCCTGTATGTAAACGTATGCCAAATTGTTCAAAGAAGGCTGATTTTAGAATTTTGCTGATGATACAACTCTATTTTATTCCTGTGATACTTCAACAGAACTAGAAACTGTTATAAAAGGAGAATTTCAGTGTCTTCTAGATTATTGTGCTGTCAATAAGTTGTCTGGCAATTGAAAAAAAAATCTCACTATGTGCTCATCTCATCCACTCGTAAAAAAGCTAAAGTTGAAATACCTAAATAGTCCAGTCATTGCACGAAAAAAAGTAGGTCAACCTACCACTAATTGCAACAGAAGGTTTTTCTACATAATATAATCTGGAATACCGACTAGAACAACATACTAAAAGTCTACATGAATCTATTTAGGGGAACATCCTCAAAATCGACTTTATTTGAAGTCCAGTGTTGGATTGACATGAAAACGAGGTTCTGAACCGGAAGTTGTATTACTATACCTTTGAATGCCTTGTAATTGCCTGAAATCTTTTAGAATTGTGGTAACGAGAGAGTATAACGAACTAGCAACATGAAACGGGAAGCAGGGGGATGCAGACATTAAAAGAGGTGAAGGGGAGAGGGTGGTAGTGCCGGACAAAGTGCGACCCGTTTATAAACTCACTGGTAAGATTTGTTATCCATATTGTCTGATTTCAATTGCATAAATTTTATAACCCTAATCATACCCTCTATAACATAAAAAGTCTACAGAAATCCAATGAAGGCAAAGTGCTTAAAATCAACACTAAATATATATGTGTACACTTTTCAACATCATGAAAACGAGACTTAAAATAACAATATTTTGTGCTTTTGATATGACTTAAAACATTGTGAAAGCTGTGTTTTCTGGAGTGGAGAAAGTATTTAGACTAATTCTAACATTTTGACACCTTTTCAAAATTTGTACCGCTGACAAGTTGCATCTGCAGGCTCAACTTAGCCAGTATCTAAAAATGACAAATATACGGCCATCTACAAAGTCAGTAGGTTTTGAACCAAGCCCGGTTACAATTTTAAATTTTAAATAGACAGTGTATTTAATTTAGTTTAGATTGAGAGTTAATACTTTTGACTTAAGCCTAAGCTAGACAATGGCTTTTTGCAAAATTCCTAACATGCCGTGAAACATGAAACAGCGTGTAACAAACACGAATATAGGCCGCTTAGAATTTATCACAATAACCATGAATGAAACATCTAACTTGAGAATCAATCGGAACAGGGCGATTATGTTAATAATAATAATACAATTTCTATAGTTGTTCTGAGCGCTTTACAATCTAAACAATTATCGAATGCTTATCCTATACATTGCAATAGAATAATATAGCTTATAATACTAATAACAAAAATAATAATCATAGCTAAAATTGATATAACGAATAAAAATAAATAAAAAATAAACACTAATTACAAATCATAAGCAATCTTAAAAAGGTATGTTTTAAGCCTGGATTTGAAAGTATTAACATTCTCAGAAGATCTGATGTTTAGTGGAAGATCGTTCCATAACTTGGGAGCGTGCACAGAAAAAGCTCGGTGTCCCCAAAGTTCTATAATTTATAAGATATGCAATTTAGGCGCAAAACAGACTTAGATGAACGCAGTAGTCTTCTTGGTTTGTGCAATTCCAACAACTCTTGTAGGTAGAACGGAGCTAAATTATGTAGGGTCTTGAAAGTAAGCAAATTAACCTTAACAATTTTCCTATATTGAATTGGTAACCAATGGAGCGACTAATATGGTCATATTTGCCTAACATACAATAACCCGTGCAGCAGCGTTTTGTACGTATTGAAGCTTTGAAATCATATGCTGCGGAAGACCATATAAGAGCGAATTACAATGATCACGTTTTGAGCTAACAAAAGCATGAATTAGTATAGTATCGTAATAGCATCGTATAATAGATATCTCCTGATTTTTGCGATGTTTTTCAAGTGGTAAAATGCTGATTTTACTATAGCATTTACTTGTTTAGACATAATCATAGTACTGTCAAATATAACTCCGATGTTCCTGGCATGGTCTGACGGATATACAGTGTCATCTCCCAAGGTAAGGGTACATGTACGTAGTGGAGTGTATTAGCGGAATTTAGAATGCAGCAAAAGAAGCTGTTTTATCTTTATTCAACATAAGTTTATTAATAGTCATTCACTTATCGATATCAGCCAGGCAATCCTCAATGCGATCCTTGGCAGTGGCCAGTTCGTGATCATTATTGGAGGTGAAGGTGGTATACACCTGTATATCATCCGCATACAAATGAAATGATAAGCCATGCTTGCGTATGATATTTCCAAGCGGAGCAGTATACATCAGGTAAAGAATCATAACAAACTGAGTCATATTTGCCATGTATATAAGATCGAAACCTGGCAAGCGCTTTATTTTAGACTCCATAGAAGCATAAAGGTGTAGTATGACTAAGTGGCGTAATCAAATGAACTCATTTGGAATTGTAATAACTATTGGAGAACACGTAAAGTAAAACTGGCTGTTTAACTCTTCTCAGCAGAGGTCAAAAGTTAAACAGCCTGAGAAACCAGCCGACTCTTATCGCTCCCCCACTCGCGAAAGAGACGTCTGGGCAGCGAGACAGAAAATTCCATACTGATGACGTAGCACATAGCCGTTTCACGATGCATAAATTAGTTGCAATTCTCAGAAGCCGTTGCGAACAACAAAGAGTTCTTTTCAAGGAATATAACTACCGAGGCTGCTCGTTTGCTTGGCAGTGGATTACCGTCATGAACAACCATGAAATTCAAGCCTATTTAGCGGGTGTCGGTGCTGTTGGTGGCTCCTTTTCATAGTTCAGTTTCAGCGGCTAGTAAAGCGAACTGTCGTACTGTGAAGACATCTACACTGAGTAAAGCGATCAAAAACTGATACTGTAGTAGGTGTTTATAATTTGATATAAACCTACATACACTGAGCTATCACAGAACACTGGATGAGTTGTTGTTGCCGGATAAATCGTTCAGGGCCACTCTTCAAGTCGGATCTTTTGCTAGGCAGTGAATCTCTGCTATGAATAAACATTACATGTATTAAAGTGCGCTATGAATCACTAACGTGATGGCCGTTCACCCAAGCAAACGGGCAGCCTCGGTAGTATACCTTGAAAATAACTGCATTCTGTAGCTAACCTCTAAGGCTACTGACCTGGCAAAAGCGCTCTGGCTTGAAAAGTGGATGCTGTTTATGAGTAGCTTTTAAAATTATAAACAACTACATGTATTTAATATGTTTTCACAGTCGTAGGACAAATTCGCTTGACCGGGCCGAGCCGCTGAAAGAACGAAGCAAACTAGCTACCGACACACGCTAAATAGGCTTGAATTTCATGGTTGTTCATGACGGTAATCCACTGCCAAGCAAACGAGCAGCCTCGGTAGTTATATTCCTTGAAAAGAACTCTCTGTTGTTCGCATCAGCTTCTGAGAATTGCAACTAATTTATGCATCGTGAAACGGCTATGTGCTACGTCATCAGTATGGAATTGTCTGCCTCGCTGCCCAGACGTCTCTTTCGAGAGTGGGTGAGCGATAAGATTCGGCTGGTTTCCCAGGCTATTTAGTGGCCGAAAGATGAAAAAATTGACAATGTTAATAAAATGAAATGAAGGCCGAAATTAAGCAGAAGTTGAATTTAGGTATTGAACAACCATATGTTTCAAACCCAAAGGCGCCATGAGTTGACCCTACATACCCGGTCTATGTTGTGTATCCATTCGTTATTGAGTTGGCACAGAGTGGTAGGTGTATCAGTAAAATGACTGGACTAAAAATAGAACAAAAAGAATACAATAAATATCTAGGGATATATATTGATAAAAATCTTAACTGGGAACCTCAAATACAACATACTAACAGTAAAATATCTAAACATTTAGGAATTCTTTATAAACTTCAACACTATATATCTGAGTTTGCAGATGTTAAAGCAAATGTATTATTCCCTAATATATCCTTATCTTCAGTATGGAATTATGAGCTGGGGCAATACTTACAAAGCAGACTAACAAAAATCTAAACAAAATAAATGCATACGTTGTATATCCTTCGCTCACAGCAGGAAAAATGTCACTCCCTATTTTAACTCCTAGAACTACTAACCCTAGAGAATATTTTTAAAATAAAAATCTCTACATTTGCTTATAAAATCTCAACTGACAGAACTAATACTAGTCCTGAAATGTATACCCAGTATCTTATAAGGGCATATGATGTACATTCTTAGAATACCAGGTACGCCAAAAAATTGCAATTTTTATAGGCCCAAAGTCACTGAGAACTGACTATGGTGTACATACATTTAAATTTTCTCTCTCAAAAACATTGGGAAGATATCCCTGTTGATATAAAATTAAGTATAAGATGAGCAATCGTTTAGCAAAACGATAGGAGCACGTTACAAGTACTGGGAAGAAATGTGTCTAACAGAATTCTTTATTGAATGCTTTAACCTAAATTACACTTTTACACTCCCAGAATGTTCTCAACAAAAATGTGAAATAATTTTCCCTGTCAAGTCATGGGACAAAGTGGACATCTTAAAAATGCGCTACGAGGGCCCTTAACACGCAGAATGCACGATGTCCCTCCCGGTTAGCTCAGTGGTTAAGCTCCAGTCCCTCCCGGTTAGCTCAGTGGTTAAGCTCCAGTCCCTCCCGGTTAGCTCAGTGTCTGTCAAGCGGGAGGTCGCGGGCTCAAATCCCGGCCGGACCACCCCTCAGGGTCTTAAAATAACTGGGAGAAGGTGCTGCCTTTTCTCTGACAAACGCAAACGGATAGACCTTCGCGTCTTCTCGGATAAGGACGTTACATCGTAGGCCCCCACTGAGAACACAAACAAATCTCTGGCAGTTATCACCCTCAGTGGATATAGTCGTATATCCCATATAGAGTTTATCAGTTAACACAGTGTTCCCAATTTTGGAAAAAACCTTGCGCACAATCGCTGCATGGTTGGTAAGAACACTGCTCCTATCTGACACAGTTGTCTGTAAGTCATAGCCAGTCATCGCAATCTTAAGTTTCTTTTTTGATAAAATTAAAGCGAAAGGGAAGTATTTTTGCCAAGGATGTTGGTGGCCAAGCAGAGAGATATAGCTGATGTCTTCTTACAAGCCGAGATTATAACACGCATAAGGCTTAGGGTTGGGATTCATTTTGAGATTGCATGTGTACTCGACTTCAGTTCCCAACTTTACTTAAAACTAAACATTAGGTAAATTACTAAGAAACACTTGATGGACCCTCCGAGTAAAACCCAGCCTGCAGCATCGATCAAAAACGCCAACTCTAGTCAGTATTCTCTAGCTACTTTACCAATGAGTATTTAACTTGTTTGCAGCAGCCGAAGATACAAGTACCTCGCATGCAGAGCCACAGCGCAACGACGCATTCTGTGATCAAATCCAAAAAGTTTATGGACGCGTTTAATTTGTTGAAAGTACCTGATGAGAAGCAAAATAATCATTTTTGAATAGGGGTATCATGATTTTTCTCTTTCGCAGAGCAAGTCTCAACCATACCAAGTAAGACTGATTACATTTCTACTAGACGTTTTACGGGAAAATATAGGTATACAATTTCAGAAATAACGTACAATTTCAGAAATAACGTCGCAGCAAATAGAGAGCTTAAGCAACGACGACGGAGACGGCAGTGACGACGGGACGTAGAAAACTGTTTTCTCCCGAAATATGATGTTTACTATTTCCTTCGTTCGCCTTTAATTACTTTCCAAATCCATAATTTCGAAAAAATATGATAAGCATAGAGTTCCGTTCATGCCGAACGAAAATGGAGTGATTTACTTTCGACCGTTTGCGTTCTCTTGTTAACGTAGAATATGGAGTTTTCACGTTGTGTTTTTGCAGACAACGGTTGAAATGTAGTTGACTGCGTGCATTTTCACGTGCAGTTATTGTATTTTGCAATTAAGTCTATTGTGTTATGGCGTCGTCCTAGACGTTGCCGTCGTCGTTGCTTAATTAAGCTCTCTAATTTGATCCACACTAGATCAGTTTAAGGAGTCACAAGTAAAGTATGATTTCCATGCAGGAATACTGCAGAAAATTTGCGACAAAGATTCGAGTGGATGAAAAATACTGCCAAGAGAAACTAAGAGCACTGCTTGAAATAATTTCACTGTAACTGAAATAAAGTTTCTAGAATAAGCTTTCTAATCCACTTTAATTCGTGGTGTAATGTTTTTAGTTTTTGTTTTGAAACTCAGCGGACTGAATCGATTAAAGGGATGTGGGATCGTCTTTTTTTTCAAACTCTATTCATTTCTTCTGCATGGTCACGTCAAAGTTTTCCGGTTTTATTCCTCAGTTCTTCAGTATTGACCAGAAGGTAAAAATAATCATTTTTAAATCTTAATATTAGCCAATATCATCTAGAAAAGGAATTGAATGTTGTTTCAAAGTTGCCAAAGTATCGAATTACAACTCTTACCTCCACTGAAGTATCTCTACCAATTTTATTATGTAGCTCTTTTTAGTTCGTCTTGTTGTTTGTATAACCCGGCGATTGTGACACTTTGCTATGAGGCGCCAAATGTTTCAAAATTATTTTCGAGCATAATAAAGGGAAAGAAACATGCATGTATACCAAACAACGATTATTTGTAAGCCACACATGAAAAAAATGGACAATTTTATAACGCATATAAAACAGACCATGCACGTATAAAAACCATGCACGTATAAAACACCATGCGCGAAAAAAAAAACCATGCACGAATAAAAAAACCATGCACGAATAAAAAAACATGCACGAATAAAAAAACATGCACGAATAAAAAAACCATGCACGAATAAAAAAACATGCACGAATAAAAAAACATGCACGAATAAAAAAACATGCACGAATAAAAAAACCATGCACGAATAAAAAAACATGCACGAATAAAAAAACATGCACGAATAAAAAAACATGCACGAATATTAAAAACCATGCACGAATATTAAAAACCATGCACGAATGAAAAAAAACATGCACGAATAAAAAAAACATGCACGAATAAAAAAACATGCACGAATAAAAACCATGCACGAATAAAAAACCATGCAGGAATGAAAAACCATGCACCGATAGAAACCATGCACGAATAAAAAAACATGCATGAATAAAATTCCATGCACATATAAAATTCCATGTACGTATAAAAACCAAGTACGTATAAAAACCATGCACGAATAAAAAATCGTGCACGGATAAAAAACCATGCACGAATAAAAACCATGAAACAATAGTGTCATGATGTGATCACGTGGAGGGCTACAGTCACGGAAACCTTGCTTTTCAAAAAGTAGGCCGTCCCTTCATGTAGGACGACACGAATTGCTACCAAATTGTATTCTATTGTTTTGTATTGTGTTGCGTTCTATTGTTGTATTGGATTGTATTGTGTTGTATTCTATTGTATTTTTCGTAAAAATTCGTCCTACATAAAGGGATTGCCAAAAAGTAGCTGATCAGAGTAAACAGAGTTACGATGGAGTCGTGGGATCGTTTCTTAAATGATGTAAAAAAAACTAGCTGACGAATGTGATCGTCGCTCGATCAGTTTGTGAAGATCGCCATGTTATCGAATATCTGTTGAATCGAATGTGAAAAGTTGCAAGCGTGTTGTTGCTACAGTGTTAGGCCGAATGTAGGGACCCGTACATTATTCGGGAATTTCTTTTCGAATAATAGGGCCGTGTTTTTGAAAAAGAATAATAGGCTGAAAATTCGAAATGACGTCATCGTAACTTCCTGATATGTCATGTACTCATAAAAAACGTGTTTTGCCGGTTGGCCGCCATTTTGATAATTACCCAAAAGATCCTGGGATCGAGGTTTGCCATGCGTTGTGAACAAAATGGCTGTGAGCATAGAGAGTACGAGTGAATCGAGTAGCTCTTTCGGGCCCGAACCCGAAAGTCCCGAAAGCTCTTTGTGCAATGAGTCTTCTTCAAGTAATGAGCAAAATAATCGTCCTGCTGCTACTATATTCGATAAATGTGAGTACATATTTAATGAGAATAATAGGCAAATTTTAGGAATAATCTGGGAAATAATAGGGGGTTACAGAAAGAATACAGGAATAGAATAATAGGCAAAACAAAAAGAATAATGTACTGGTCCCTAGCCGAATGTCCACTGGAAGTGAAGCTGAAATTACAACCAGAGGGCATTTATTGACAGCATACAGTGACCTTGATGGCCTCTCTGAAGAATGGCGTAAAAAGCTTTCAATGGCACTGCAATGTTCTGACGTTCCTGATGATGTTTCTGCAACAGCAGCGTCTCCTCGAAGCACAGAAAAAGCTGGCAGACCAAAACTGATATTTAACATCTTCAATTTTTGATCGGTCATAATTTCAAATTACAGAGAATAGCAGAAATATTTTACGTCTCTCGAACTACACTCTGGCGGCGTCTAAGAGAGATGGGTGTTAATGCAAATGATAAATTCAGTCCGTTAAGTGATCAAGATCTGGAAACAAAGTTTCCCAGGTGTGGAGAAAGTGGGGAAACAATGTTACAAGGGCTGTTAAGATCAAACGACATTGTGTAGTACAAAGGCAAAGAATAAGAGACAGTATCCATAGACTCGACCCAGTTAATACTCGGATCAATTTACGTATCTGGGTTAGATCACGAGATCGTAGACGATAACTAATTGTGCTCGATCCATGCAGGTCGAAATCGTGCTACGCGGATCTACTCAAATTCACGTAAAACTGAAAATGTAAAGCAGCAAACGCGCGAAAATTGTGGTCATGTTTTCATTTCTGCCGTTCGCGGGAAGAAAGAACGCGATGCTTAATCTCTCTACTATCCCTTTTCATTCCAGAGATATATGAAAGAATATGAAAAATATCTCATGCACACATCACTGTGGAAATCATGATGTTGCTATGGAAACACTCTCGGCCCCAGGCTTCTTTCACCTTGAACATAAAATTGTACTTTTTATTTCTGTTACTTTACATAAAATAATTTACTTTAAGCCACTCACATACAATGCCTACACTGTTCCAAACCTTCTGATATGCCCACAATAAAAAAATGTGTTTGGCAAAGGAGAAATTAGGACATTTCTTTTCCTCATTGAGGGACTAGAGCTAGAGTTTGTAAATACCATAAAGATCGTGCGCTCATTCTTTATCTAGCACTTCAAAAACTCATGAATAATTAATGAGCATTTTGTCCAATCAGATGAAGCTAATCAGTCACGTGCATGCTCCTTTATACCTGATAAAATCTCATAATTCTAAAAGGCCCGCGGAGGGATTTCAATTCTGTCCCAGAGGGAAACGGGGTTAATGATTGAAACAATGGAATTTCTATTGATGTTTCAGCTTTCTCACTGAATTGCTAATTAGGATGAACGTTTTATATAAAGAATATTAATGAACATGAAATTTTATATAAAGTTTCATCCTAATTAAAAATTCACTGATAAAGACCCAAAGCAAAAAGTACACGGAATATAAGGTACCTAGATAATAAATTTTGCACTAAATTTACTAATATCAGCAGACTACCGAGATACACAGATATTATTTTTAAAATGAAGTTATCCAACTACCATTACTTGTTTACCGAGCCACTGTTTAGTTCCAATTATTAAACCAAACTCAAAGCCGTAAAATTATAAAAACGTGCATTAAACTTACATATTTTGTGCCGGAGTCAAAAATTTAGAGTCTGCCGTCATGTCAGTCACATCGCTTTCCAAGTCTTGAACTTTATCGAGGTAAACCACGACACCAAATCCTTCAAGTGCAGATTCTCCTTTCATTGCGAAACGCCGCTTCAAACATCATAGTATGGTAATTTCTTCATGTCATTCCCTCGAGATGTTCGTAATTGCAGGCGGTGATTACTCGAATATTTTGCATGGCGTTGTGAATACAAAGGTTCAATGGTTCATTAAGTAACCATTCCCTTGAGATGTGCGTCTTTCTTTAATTGCATTCTTAAAGCGTCTTTGAAGCCGTTTAAAACACTCACAGCACGTGTTTTATCAAGTCTAAAAATTCTCGGGCTTCGCCCTCAAATTTTTAAACTTGATAAAACACTGCTGTTCGTGTTTTAAACAGTACATAATTACGATGGTTACTTATGCATACAGGGATGTCAGTAGAAGCTAGAAACCAGCCGATTTTCCCTGGATGTAAGATTAAAAGTTGTTGCCTTTTGTATATACCCACAAATGCAAGGACATGCACTAGATGTTTTTAGAAATGCAAACAAGATGGAATCAACTGCTGCTAGTATAATTTTATTGTATGTAATATTTGCTGTTGCGAGTGGATCAGACCATGCCTTTACTGAGGGTCACAGTCGATCCTCATTTTGGCCGCAAAGCATCCTGGGACAGACATTTTCTATTTCCCAGCCCAGAACTGGATTAGTAAATGAAGTTGCAGCGTTAAAATCATAGTTTTGGTATCAAACCTAACGAACACAACATATTGTTTGCAAATTTTGGGTAAGATCTGCGAACCTTGAAAAAGTGAGGAGGGAGGGGTGAAAATCGTATGCATTTCCTGTTAATAGTGGTACCCTCCCCCTTTAGAAAGGGATTGAATTAAGTTGCAACATCAAAATCATAGTTTTGGTACTAAACACGACGAATACAACATATCGATTGCGAATTTTGTTTAAGATCTGCGAAGCTTACAAAAATTGGGGGGTGGTGGAAACCATTGTATGATTATCGTTAGCGGTATCCACTTGTAATAATAATAATGTATTTAATAAATCACCGATAAAATGCAATTAATTGACAGCTATGTCATAGGGAACGCACACAGACGCACGTAGTTAAGTATACTGATATGAGAAAAAGAATGGACATATTAATCAGCAAAAAGATACCAATATATATTTGCAAAGGAACTTGTTAACTTGTACTATTGCTGAAATCATATTGTGAGCTACGGGGAGTAGAATGACTGCAGAAAAGGATTGTTTTGGCCAAAAAGTTATCATCTTGTTTTTTACTCTTTAATGCCAGCAGGTAAAAATGAATGTCATACATCAAAATCATCCCCTCTGATGATTTTGACAGGATTCCTAATTTGTGTGGTCATATTTGTAATCGGGCCCTTGCATCAAAATCACGTAAATTTCACCCCTGATTTTTGTTGTCAATTTCTTGAAACTGACATTTATTGTTAGGAATGAAATGTAGCGCTTCGTGTCAAGAATATAATACAATCTTCAACCTATTATTAGGAACACCGCAGTAGGAATTATTAACTTGAACCTGACGCGGCCCATATATTTTTTTAATGTTCGTCGTACTCGTTGTCTTACTCGTACTCGGATTTAAAGCTCCCTATTGTCACCTCGTCCTCCGAGGTGATAATGGAAGGTCGTTGACATAGATCAAGAACAGAAGGGGTCCCAGAATAGACCCTTGAGGAACAATAAGACTACACAAAGCACATTAATTTTAACTGTAATCCCCCTTAAAACCTTCCTTTCTTACAGATCTTAAGACAAAAAGGCATTTGTTTGCTTCACTAAGCTTCTTCTTGCCTTGAGTCAAGAACGTATACACTCCTGCTGAAAAGTGACATTTAAGATATTTAACTCTTAAATTGGTGAAGAATGCCCTCAATGCTGGTATAGTGTTCAATGTTTCCCTTTTTACGAAAAATAATATCATTACATTTAAAGAGTTGCATGACATTTGGTTCTTATTAGACCAATCACTAAAATATTAAATCATTAGGATCATTGTTTGCCAAGTGCACAGTTGCATAAAATTACTGTTCACAAGGCTTGATATTGTTTTTCGTCTGGATCGTAGTTCCTACTTCTCTGTAGGTAAAAAGTAAGTCAGTAGTTCTAAGGTACTTGGACTGATGCGCGAGGACCGGATTTTGCACCTTCACGTGATGGCAGTAATGTTAGTGGCAGGAACAATAAAATGTTATTCCTTTGAGATTTAATTTTTCACATGATTAAACAAATTTCATTGTTCTGGCCACCAACATGGCTGCCATCACGTGATGGTGCAAAACCACAATAAGTCAGCCGAGGGGGATGTAGACTTAAAATAATACAATGGGGAATATTTATTAAGTAATGATTAGCATGAGGAGTAAAGCAAAGCACAATAGGCTGCGGCAATGAACATCACCGCACATACATTTTTTCTAGAATATGCATTAATTGCCGTATGAGATGTTCACAGTCAAAGTTACAGGCGAAAATTGTAGGAAACTGTTTGCTGTTTACCATTTTTTACTGTGAAAGCGCAAAGGAAACACCACTGTCAAGATCAAGATCACAAAGCAAAGATCTTGAGCGGAGGTTCAGATGGTGTAGTCACCTTCTGCGCATGTCAGAAGACACCAGTACCACTGCAAGACGCGTACGTGCACTGACTTAAGAAGATCCAAGGGCCGTCCAATTCTAACCTGGCTGGCCCTTATGAAGCAAGAACTTACAGCTGGGACCGAGCTAAGGACCTGGTATAGGATCGAGTCTGGTGGAGGTCAACCAAGTGTAAAATTAATGCAGCAATACAGCTCGGGTGTGACAGCTGGAGGATGACAACATCTATGAAATGAGTCTAAATCCAGTTTTTCCATATAAATTTGTTATAACATAATCATATAACTTCTAGATTATGTTAATGCTTTAACAGTAACGGAGGTCTCGAGTTACAAGTGCTGCCCCGGGGTGTAGGTTGGAACTTTGCTACAAATTCGTGTCCTTCGGGTAGGAGAAAATGTGGGGACCTTTCTTGCCATATTTTTCATGGAAATGTTTTAATTGAAGGCTAACTCAGTAACTACGTGTATATGAGGCGCAATCAAAGCTGGCTCTTCCTTTCATTTATTTTGACATTTCCAGATGAACGAGAAAATGTCCCAGGCTATTTCCGTTTAACACATATAAAAAAAAACACGCACACATTAAAATCACAAATTAGGATTTTCGGTTACTACGATTAAAGAAAGACAAATTCCGACTAAGTACGTAGTCACCAAGGGCAAGCGAGTGAACAGAGGTGAAATGTAAATTTGCATTGATACACCCAATTTTTGTAGTGTCTTACTAAGTAAATTTTCGGGAGTTTGTCAACTGTCCGCTAAATAAATATTAATGTTGTCCTCTTAATAAAGGATACAGGATTGACTTTACACGAATAACAACAATATCAGGCGACATTATACTTTTTTGGACTTTTTCAGCATTTTTATCTCATTATCAAAATACTTTTCAGAACGCGGACCGTCTCATCATTATGGGACCTTTTTTCAACATACTCCAACTGCGCATGTTAGTGGCGTCATCGTGCGGAAATAATTATTAACAATTGTGAACATTCGTTTCATGGATATAGTTCGTTATGAAATAAAATTGTTTCAATGGTTCATGATCATTTGCTCATCAGGCAAATCGACAGAATAAATTCATATATATATATTAGTAGATGTTCTAGCGGATTATTGGATACATTGTAAGCTTCTTTCCCCGAAGAAGATCGGCCGTGCCGTTATATATATATAGCTGATCACGCTAGGAGATCCGGCTGTTTATCAATTCGTCTGTGGTCCGTACAAATTTCCTAACAAAAGACAATATCGCCATTGTTAAGGAAGAGGTCAAAACAGTGGATTTTGTCAATTTTGTCAAGGGAGGTGGTGGG
Organism: Actinernus sp. WN-2022; assembly: GCA_030867875.1. Classification (NCBI taxonomy): domain Eukaryota; kingdom Metazoa; phylum Cnidaria; class Anthozoa; order Actiniaria; family Actinernidae; genus Actinernus; species Actinernus sp. WN-2022. The sequence continues at coordinate 53,821,114 of JAOWCC010001210.1, forward strand.
TGGCGGGTAATACCCCCTACCCCTTCCCTTTTTTCTAAGGTGATTTTCTCGCGTTGTAAAATAGGGATACTAGATTTTAATGCAGACACATGTTCTTCTCTGCCTGTAGAAACTAGAAATATAGTTACTTATTCAATAAGTATTTTATTCAAGAAGATATTTGTGGTCAAAAATCTAGATTTTGCCATAATAGGGGTGGGTTCCGTGTACAACCCCCTTTCCATCAAAATTGGGAAAACAATTTGTGAAATTAGAAATGTTTTGAAAAAATAACTTTCAACGTCTGCTCCTACAGTAAACGTTTAAAAAGTAAAAAAATATATTCTAGGTTAAACGGCATAAGATAAATTTATTAATCAATGTAATACTACTTTTTTTTGTTTTTCAACATACTTTATTTATAAAAGACAACATTTTGAAAATATTACAGTTGATAAGTATGCTATTTATATATATATAAGTTAAACATAAAAAAGAGAACAAGAACAACAAAGCACAGGACTACGTTACGTTTAGTATGTAACTATCAAAATGAAAAGACAGTTTATTCTTCTCTCCTGCAATAAATAATTATAAATCATATAAAGAACTGATTTTATTCATAAAAACGGAAAATGTCGGAGGCATTCCCTTAAACTTACATTTATAAATAGATGTATTTGCTGCTACTTACTACTACTAATTACCTAATATTACAGATGATAATTGTCAATACTAATTATCAATTAATAATACTAATTATCTAATACTAATCAGTACTTATTATCTAACACTAACACTATACGTCTAATACTTATTATCTAACTCTAATGCTTATTATCTATCCAATTTCTAATACTAAACTAATACTAATGTTCCATTAGCTTCTTTGCTTACTTCAGAAAAACTCGAGAAATGAGTACGATTTCAATAAATCGAGCACGATATTAACGGGATCCCCCATAGTCTGGTCGGAACCCATTGTCCGACGCCCGACGTGCACGATCGAAGTCGGACTCCGTGCACAAACGATCGAGTACGATATATTGGAGATCGAGTACGATTTGCAGAGATCGAGTACGATGAGTTATCGTATACGTTTTGACATAATACGTACGTACACGTTTACCCAGATACGTAAATTGATCCTTAATACTCTATGTTAAATGTCAGTTTTGGTCTGCCAGCTTTTTCTGTGCTTCGAGGAGACGCTGCTGTTGCAGAAACATCATCAGGAACGTCAGAACATTGCAGTGCATTTGAAAGCTTTTTACGCCATTCTTCAGAGAGGCCATCAAGGTGACTGTACTGTCAATAAATGCCCTCTGGTTGTAATTTCTGCTTCACTTCCAGTGGACATTCGGCCTAACACTGTAGCAACAACACGCTTTCAACTTTTTATGGGATTCAACAGATATTCAATAACATGGCGATCTTCACAAACTGATCGAGCGACGATCACATTCGTCAGCTAGTTTTTTTTACATCATTTAAGAAACGATCCCACGACTCCATCGTAACTCTGTTTACTCTGATATCTACTTTTGAAAAGCTAGTTTTCCGTGACTGTAGCTCTCCACGTGATCACATCATGACACAATTGTTGCATAGTTTTTTTTATTCGTGCACAGTTTTTTATTCGTGCACGGTTTTTATTCGCGCGTGGTTTTTATACGTACATGGAATTTTATATGTGCATGGAATTTTATATGTGCATGGAATTTTATATGTGCATGGAATTTTATACGTGCATGGAATTTTATATGTGCATGGAATTTTATTCATGCATGGTTTTTTATTCGTGCATAGTTTCTATTCGTGCATGGTTTTTCATTCCTGCATGGTTTTTATTCCTGCATGGTTTTTTATTCGTGCATGTTTTTTTATTCGTGCATGGTTTTTATTCGCGCATGGTTTTTTATACGTGCATGGTTTTTCATTCCTGCATGGTTTTTTATTCGTGCATGTTTTTTTATTCGTGCATGGTTTTTCATTCGTGCATGGTTTTTTACACCTGCATGTTTTTTTATTCGTGCATGGTTTTTATTCGCGCATGGTTTTTTATACGTGCATGGTTTTTATTAGCCTGCCTTGCAGACGTATTTTTTCACTCTCATAAATTCGACGAAAAAAGTAACGTCTGCTTACCCGAGTGCTTAATTAGTTTCCAATATGCAAGTACGACGTCAATACGTTTATTTTTCTGTTCAATCAAAGCCATTGTTAGAATTTTAGTGAATTGGCGCGCCAGTGAACACTCTCCTATGATTGGTCAATGGCAAATGTATTGTCTGAATTTCCTTTTAAATGCAAATACGTCACTTTCCAGGATATGGAAGGTAAAATCTGATTGGTCCATAACACAATGAGGTGTGCATATTGGAAACTAATTAAGCACTCGGGTAAGCAGACGTTACTTTTTTCTTCGAATTTATGAGTGAAAAAATACGTCTGCACAGCAGGCTAGGTTTTTATACGTACATGGTTTTTATACGTACATGGAATTTTATACGTGCATGGAATTTTATATGTACATGGAATTTTATTCATGCATGGTTTTTTATTCGTGCATGTTTTTTTATTCGTGCATGTTTTTTTATACGTGCATGTTTTTTTATACGTGCATGTTTTTTTATTCGTGCATGTTTTTTTTATACCTGCATGTTTTTTTATACCTGCATGTTTTTTTATACCTGCATGTTTTTTTTATTCGTGCATGTTTTTTTATACGCGCATGTTTTTTTATTCGTGCATGTTTTTTTATACCTGCATGTTTTTTTATACGTGCATGTTTTTTTTATACGTGCATGTTTTTTTATACCTGCATGTTTTTTATACCTGCATGGTCTGTTTTATATGCATGTTTTTTTTATACGTGCATGTTTTTTTATACCTGCATGTTTTTTTATACGTGCATGGTCTGTTTTATATGCATTATAAAATTGTCCATTATTTCCATGCGTGGCTTACAAATAATCGTTGTTTGGTATACATGCATGTTTTTTTCCCTTTATTATGCTCGAAAATAATTTTGAAACATTTGGCGCCTCATACTTTGCCACTCAATGTAGTAATTTTATACCTAACGAGCGCCAAAAAATAGCCAATCGGCAACGTTAGGCAGAATTGTTCAGATGTTTCTCTTTATTAGAAACGGAAGTTTAGATGCGCTCTCTTGACAAACACAGGCTTACAAATAGGATTCCATATCCTGTTTTGGTGAAACGTTTTTCCTTTCACAAGAAGTAGTGACATTCTCACATTTTAATAAGGAGTACAAAAGTAATTTCAGAAACTACTAGAGGGTTGTTAAACATCACGCTGAAATTTATATATTTGCCATTAATACGTACTTCGCAAAGTAAATTAACCGTACCAATCTTTTATTTAACCGTGGAAGTATAACTTTAATTAGTTTTCTTGACGCTGTAACCGGTCTATTTGGCGATTCGTTCCTAAAGCATACTTGTGTGTTTTATTAATTACTTGATACCTGATCGTAAGACTGTGTGTGGTTAATACGGAACTATTTTAGGTTAACAAAACACATTGAAACTTCTCCAAACACATTCTTACGTACTATAAATTATTTCAATGAATTTAAGGTCTCGATAAAGGTTCAAAATGGAAAAGTTTCGAAAATGCGTTTTTTCGCAAATTCTAAATCTAAAAGCCCTAATCTAGCATCACAGAAAAACTCAGACTCAAAAAAATTATTTAAAGGGATACCCGAGTGAAAAACACATTGGGGCTCAAAAGAATCTTCAACATGTTCTCTGTTCAGAAAATGTATTAAAATTTGATCAAAGGTTTTTAGTATTAAGAACGAGCACCTCAAAGTTGGCCCCACAAAGACATGGGCGCCGCCATCTTTGTTTGCATTTACGGAAGTGACGTCACTTCGTCCCACCAGCGTTCTCACTCTCTCACTTATTAGGTGTTTTTAGGATGATAAACGCCTTAACTGTACCTCACATACATTGTAGTTCTTATACTTATTCAGAAGTCACTCGAGTCTTTTAAGCCATGTTGTTTTGCTGTTATTAAATGGCAGTTACGAGACCTTGTTGTTTGTCTGATAATTTCTCGCCTTCCCAATGCTTTTCTTCCTCCTCCCAGTCTTCTGAACTTTTCTCATAATGTCGTCTTCATCATAATTCCGGTTTCTGTAAGAATTCCTCTGCAATCTCGATGAAAATATATCCACTTTAATTCCGAGCGTGTGAAAATCATACAAAGACAAGTAGCCGCGATACGCTGGTGGGACGAAGTGACGTCACTTCCGTAAATGCAAACAAAGATGGCGGCGCCCATGTCTTCGCGGGGCCAACTTTGAGGTGCTCGTTCTTAATACTAAAAACCTTTGATCAAATTTTAATACATTTTCTGAACAAAGAACATGTTGAAGATTCTTTTGAGCCCCAATGTGTTTTTCACTCGGGTATCCCTTTAAAGCCTTGAAAATGCGACTTTCTGATTTCCCGCTAAAAACGGCGCGAAAAATGATTGACAGCTGCTGTCATTCACTGGGCATGTTATTTCATTCTCGCTATGCTGTGATCTTCTGCGCTACTTTTCGTTCGTAAAGACTTCCTACGTTTATAATGCAATGCCCAAAAAGTGTAAAAGTAGATCTTTCTTGGTGCCGTATTCAAAAAAGGAGAAGAAGAAAAAACACAGCACAATTTAGTTTGTAATAATTTAGTTTGCGAGTAAATTTGGAAGCGGGTGTAAAGTTCTTAGGACAAACAAATGGCTGGAGGGCCGGGATTATACTCTAGTTCCAAAAGTTAGAATCATCGAAGACTGAAAGTCCACAAAGAATGAAGCAATAAAGTTTGGTTATCTTCGATCGGCCAAAAATTTAAAGAGAATTCAATGCAGAAAGCTACGGCTTGGCGGTTTTGTTTCAGCGCGATGAAAATTTTTAGAATGACATAAACAGTCTACCGTGTACATGGTGTGGATCGAGCTGCGCTTCAGTGGTTTTCCCTGCATGATATTAATTGTTTTCTTACTGTGGTTCCATTTTTCTGTACTCCTAAAAGAGCTTTTCTTCTTAAAATTAAGCTGGAATCGACACTTTAGCTAACTAGTTTCTGTAGAAGTATCGAGCATCGGTGAACTGTATTAGCTTTCTCTGTTCTGCGGTTCGTCTGAACTTTGTAATCGGCGAGACTGAAAACAACATGAATCGCTCTGATTGGCTAATCTTAATGAGGTTGCCCTTGGAGGCGGAACATCTTAGTCAGCCGTGAAATGAATCGAAAACCTTTATCGGGCTGTTTCTCGGCTCTTTTTTTCGGCCAAAAACAGAACTTTGTTGAAGTCCAGCCTTTTAGCATTTTGTCCAATTTTCCTAAAATTTTCACGAGTCGTAGAAAACAGCTGTTTCTCAAATACTGTGTCGGGGAATTTTGAAATAATTTTTCGTTCAGGTTTTATGACCTGGTTTGTATCAAAATGGGATGAAAAACTACTTTTTCAACTTTGAAAAGGGATAAAATCTGTAATACGCAATATATCAAAAATGCCCGACACAGTATTTGAGTCAATTTAGTTGGGATTCGAAAGGGCTAATTAAGAAAAAAATTGTTTCAAAGCCTGAAGGGCTGAACTCCTTCTGGCGGACGGAGTCATTTCGCGTAGAAATATATATAACATCTACGCTTTTAACTTTTGTTCAAAACGGATTAAATATATACTTTCTTCAATTCAAGACCTTTAAAACGGTATATAGTACGTCTATGTGGCTTTAATTTCGACGTTGCAAGAGCGTTTTTCCGAAATGACACGTCGAACCTTTATCGAGACCTTAAGGGAGCACACTCAGTCAAGTCCTCTGGGGCGGGTTGTTCAAAGCCCGATTAGTGCTAATCCAGGGATACTTTCCATGACAACCAATAGGTTCTGTGCAGAGTTAATCCAGGAGTAACACTAATCGGGCTTTGAACACCCTGGCCCTGATGTTGAAGTGGTAATTGGACTTTTTTCTTTCTTTTTCTTCATCTGTTGATCATGACATAGTGATTTTGCTAATTTTGGGCCATCTAGACATGACAAACTATCCAAGGATTTGTATCCAACTAAAACCAGACCTAAAATTGGATAAATACATTGGTATATAAGTAGCAAACACTCAAGCCTAACTACTTCAAGCTCATCCGGTGTAAATAACAAACAGGAAATAACAGGTGCTTCTCGTCCTAAACAGTCTGGAGCTACGAAACTATTCTGTTTATACCCAAATGGCTGCGTAGTCCACCACAGCTAAAGAACCCCCCTTTCTCTCGCTCGAAACCCCCTTTCTCTCGCTCGAAACCCCCTTTCTCTCGCTCGAAACCCTCTTTCTCTCGCTCGAAACCCCCTTTCTCTCGCTCGAACCCCCTTTCTCTCGCTCGAAGCCCCCTTTCTCTCCCTCGAAACCCCCTTTCACTCCCTCGAAATCCCCTTTCTCTCCCTCGAAACCCCCTTTCTCTCCCTCGAAACCCCCTTCTCTCGGTCTAACCCCCTTTCTCTCGCTCGAAACCCCCTTTCTCTCGCTCGAAACCCTCTTTCTCTCGCTCGAAACCCCCTTTATCTCGTTCGAACCCCCATTTGTTTTGTTTCTCAAGATAAAACGCCGCTATACTGAGAAGCAGCCAGCGGGAACCAAACATTCACCTATATATACATCCGATTGGAATAGCTTAGTTTTATTTTCGCGGGACTCCCTCACAGATGAGATTCGCTAGCTCTCAATCTCCAAACATATGATAAAATACATCAGAGTCCTGCATGTTATCGACATCGAACTCTCTCTCACTAATAGAGGCATCCCGATCACAGGACGAGCAACTAGATGAACAGCCCTTTTTTTCTGCCAAATCGATATCCTGGGAGAGTCTTTACGACCGAGAAACGTAACGGCAAGAGAACTTTCTCTCCTGCATCGCATCCGAACTGAACCCCGGTTAAGTCCGTCTCTCCAGAGTGGAATGTTTTGAAATTGCAACGCTATCGTTTTCCAGTGGAATGGAGATCAAAACGCAAACTTTTGAAAACGGTGGTGGTTTTATTTTGTCGACAGTTTGACCGGACTGAACGTGTGACGTTACATTAGAGAGTTTGACCGAACTGAACGTGTGACATTACATTAGAGAGTTCGACCGGACTGAACGTGTGACGTTACATTAGAGAGTTCAACCGGACTGAACGTGTGACGTTGACGTTACATTAGAGAGTTTGACCGAACTGAACGTGTGACGTTACATTAGAGAGTTCGACCGGACTGAACGTGTGACGTTACATTAGAGAGTTTGACCGGACTGAACGTGTGACGTTACATTAGAGAGTTTGACCGGACTGAACGTGTGACGTTACATTAGAGAGTTTGACCGGACTGAACGTGTGACGTTACATTAGAGAGTTTGACCGAACTGAACGTGTGACGTTACATTAGAGAGTTTAACCGAACTGAACGTGTGACGTTACATTAGAGAGTTTGACCGGACTGAACGTGTGACGTTACATTAGGGAGTTTGACCGGACTTAACGTGTGACGTTACATTAGAGAGTTTGACCGGACTGAACGTGTGACGTTACATTAGAGAGTTTGACCGGACTGAACGTGTGACGTTACATTAGAGAGTTTGACCGGACTGAACGTGTGACGTTACATTAGGGAGTTTGACCGGACTGAACGTGTGACGTTACATTAGAGAGTTTGACCGAACTGAACGTGTGACGTTACATTAGAGAGTTTGACCGAACTGAACGTGTGACCGGTTAGCAGCGATATATTATAAGTTATAATGGCTTCAGATTTAGAAATCAGGGTTCATCCAATTTTATAATGTATGCGAATCGGGTGCCGGTTGAATTAAGAAAATGTTTTTGAGTAAGAAAATCTCCTTCGCTGATAGGTGTAAAACGTTTGTAAACTTATTTTTATTAGTATATTATATCAGTATGTTATTAAATATTGTTAACGTCGGTTAAACAATGCCAATCGTAATGGCGGTTTTAAATAGGTTTATTCTTAATTCATAAACTCGGCTGATTTTCCGTACGAAAATTACAATAAACGCATTTCATGTGCTAACGCGCATCATGGCTAAATGTTGCTAACTATTCCATCAGAGCGAAGAATATCAACTATGCAATTTGTATTCGCGCTGTCTATCCGTTCCTGATATTTCTTGTCCACACCACTGTCGGTTGGTTTTGTAACTGCCAAAAAATGGTCGTTGTTCAGCGTTTTGTTATTGTGCCAAAGGGAAGACGTTTGAGACATTTTACCAGAAGTGTCGCAAGCCAGGAAAAATAGGCGAACCGCTGTTATATGACCCGGCCTTGCAAAAACGGTTTACTGACAGTGTGAAGCTACTGTTTGTGAGATAGACTGGGAACTTTTCCCAATTTTGTTTTGTTCCTATATATCTTGGAGAATATAATCTTGTCGATGTCTTGTGAGCCATGCTTGGGACAAATATTCTGATGGGGGACGGGGCGGTTGGTTCAGCTCATAGCTTTTCCCGCTTCGTTTACTTATTAAGTACCCTAATTTTCGCTGTTATTGCATGGCCATACTTTAGTCTTTTTCCCGTATACTGTACTGTAGTCGTTCAGTGTCTGCCTCATCCACAGACTCTTCCAAGAGATTCGAAGCGCACGGTCGGAGAAGCTAGGACGAGCGCGCGAAAGTTGATGGGAAGGAGACAAATGAAAAAAGATAGAGCGCTTCGCTTTTTCTCCCGGCCTTCCCATAATAATATAATAATAATAACACTTATATAGCGCTTATCCAAACTGTTCTAAGCGCTTTACAATAATTAAAATAGTAACAATCTGAAGTTTAAAAAAGTTATAAAAACCTAACTAATCTAATAAAAGCACAAAATATAATATAGAAAATGAAATAGAAAATAGAAAACTCTTTGCTATACTAATGACTGATAAAAAATTCTAACTTATCTAAAAAATAGACATAACATGTAATATAAAAACATTATAATAAAAATATTCAAGTTATAGGCCCTGCATGAGTTAATTTAAGTTATAAGGAAGTTTAAATAGATAAGATTTTAACTGAGATTTGAATTTCGAGAGACACGAACACTTTCTTATGTTTATGGGCAGTTTGTTCCATAACTGAGGGGCTGTAACAGAAAAGGCACGACTTCCGTATGTTTTTAGATTGTATTTTACTTCTTGTAAGTAAAAAGCATTGGATGATCTTAGGTTTCTGGTAGGCTTGTAGTGATTAATCATTTCCATATATAATTAGGTGCAAGTCCATTTAGTGCCTTTAAGGTTAAAAGTAGAATCTTTCCCTTCGCGCCCGGCTCCATACCCAAGCAAGCGAAGGACTGGGAATGAGACTGGTTCAGTGTAGTTATTCACACAACTAATTGAGCAATGAATAAAATATCAGTTTATGATTCTTCGCTTTTTTCAATTATTCTTACACGGAAATTTATTTGATTAAAATAACCGTAAACGTGAAAGAACAGGTTCTAGTAATGACGTTCTAGCAAAATATATATTTATAGAGAGCTTAAAGATGTACTGTCAATGAAACTGAGCCTTCAAGTCCTCTTCAATCTCTGCTGGAAGAAGCTCAAAGGTGTTGTTATTTATAGAGAATGCTCCATTGTGTTCTAATTCATGTTTTACAGATCAAAAGATCTCAGAATTGCATTCAAATGTGTTTCTCATTGACACTGAGCACTTAACTCACATCATTCCGTGCAGTTTGGGTTTTGGCAACATTACAAACTGGCACAAACTGACTCCAAGCTTTTCTTCCATTCTCTTTTTTTCAAACACATGCAAAATTGATAAAGTTCTTCTCGAGCTACCTTTCTAACAAACCCAGCTGAAGCGTAGCAGTGATTATTTTTTTAAACCGAAATCGGGCAGGAAGAGGAGGAGAAACAGAGAAGAAGATTTTCATTATGTACGCTTTCAAAAATAACACAAAATATGAAAGTTGGGAACGTCCCGCTCCAGCACGTTAAGATGATTTCTATAAAGTCGTCTTACTTTTGCCAGAAAGACGGAGAAACAAGGAGCTCATCGCTTAAAATACTACAACACAGTATTTTCTAAAGTGATCAAGGTGACCTGATTTATTACACTCTCAAGATTTTTCGAAACATAATTTTAGCACGCACGTCATATGAGGAAACAGAGTAAGGGAACTTAAAAAACCTAAACGAAAACATGTTAGTCTTTCGACACATTCGTAAAATTTCCCTTCTAAGGGTGGGTGCATGGGTCGTTAAATTTTTTGTGCGATTCTTTATTCCATCTGAAAGAAACCAGAATGATACTCACTCCTATTTAACATCAAAGCTGAGTCGCGTTTATTATTCAAATTCGCGTACCATTTTCACGTTCGGATTCCATTGAGATTGACGACAGCATCTTTCATTTTTGTTTAAATTTTGCAACTTCCTGGGGAAGACAGAATTGTACTGAAAACTTCAAAATAATTGTTTGCTTTAGAGCCGCGAGAAGCAAAATGGGAATATTAGTTTTAGTTCTGCTGTTAAAAAAAGTAGAAAAGCCTTCAGTGTGGTGAATGTCTTGCGGTTCTCATTGATTTTGAACAAGTAAACTAATTAAATATCAGTTTGCCGCCAACTAATAACAAATTAGGCTTAAACAAAAGTACGTAACTTCTGGTTTGAGTAATAAGACTGAGTTATAAGGTGAATAGAATGGAGAACTGAAGATGGCTACGTTTTTTTTTTACTTTTTGATCTCACTGAACTCGTTAAGATTACCAGCTTTTCTCCCACTGTCGTTTCCTACAGCTCTAACACAAACGACGAAGCAATGGCCGCGTTAAAATTTATTCTTCAAAACAAAATCAGGATGGAAGAGAGGAAAGAAAGACCACGACAAAATATTTGCAGGACGAGTGAGCTACGCACGCCATAGACAAATCTCTCAAAAATGTCAGGCTCGTTCTCCTCTCGCACTTTAAATACCTTCTTTTTATTAAATGTTTTTCCTTCTACACTAGACTGCGAACAGTCCCTTTATTTTTCTTGGTCTCTAGTCACAAAAAACACGAAAAACGATGTTTTGGGATTTCGTTCGCGCCCAATCCGCGCTCGGCCAAACATCGTTTTTCGAGTTTTTCGTGACTAGAGACCAAGAAAAATAAAGGGACTGTCAGCAGTCTACTTCTACACAGACAAGACTTTTGTGTGACAGCAACATACTGCGCTACACTCACCTTCTGGCTCTAATAGAAACATTTCTTTACATAACAGTTGTGCTCATACTATGTGTACAGAGATAATATAACCATTTAAAAATATTAAGATGGTACGAGGAAAGTTGTAGCCGTTTTTAAACATCAACAGACATCGGGCGTTGTTCAAAAGAAGAATTATGACGTCATTGGTTTCGGTTTAAAATATGATGGAAAAATTCCTTTCATGTCTTATACAAACTACAGTGTAGGTAATTACCGATTTCATCTCAGCTAAAAAGCAATACACCTGTTCCATCAAGAGATCGATCGCGCTACTCGTTGTCAATAAAAATAGAAACACGCCAATAGCGGCGAGTGTTTCTCTGTTTTTTGGTTTTATTTTTAAACTTCCCAGGGAAGGAAGAATCGAACTGAAATCTAAACTTTTCCTTTTGGTTTAATTCAGAATATCGAAAAGGCACTGAAACTACCTGGAAGATTCTTTTCATTTTCTTTAGGAAACTGTAAACTATTGTCAAACATAAAGACCTTGATGAATCGGAGCTGGGTGAACTAACTTATTCTGAAAATGTAAGTAGAACAAATGAAATAACGCCAAAAGCCAAGTTCAACTAGTGAATCAATAGAGATAATGTTAAACGCTGAGTAAGAAAAGCTGAATATAGTGAACGCAGATCCCTCAGTGTGAAAACGTGGGAAGACATTGACAGTAAATGTTGAGTGTTTAATCGTATGTCGAAAAATACATGACTATTAAAAGTGTTCGAGATATATTACTATCATCATCATCATTATAATTATTAATATCAATATTATGGATTAGTTATTTAATTGTGTTAGAGGCACTCTGTTCCTTTTTATACACTCCAATCTCTGCTGGAAGAAGGCATTTCTATTTATAGAGAATGCTGCATTCTGTTCGAATTAATTATATTTTTTACAAATCAAAAGATCTCAGAATAGACCCTTTTCAGCTTGCCTGTTTGATGCCCCATTTCAGACCTCGTGAGTAGTTCTCCATAGGATTATTCAGTGCTTTGTTTTCAATTATAGAATTTAAAAAGCATTATTCAAGGGAAAAGTCACGTGGTCTGAAATGGGGCAACAAACAGGCAATAAAAATGTGCTTTCATTTACATATGTTTATAACAGTTTATAACTCACATTAATATCTACAGTTTTTGTTTTTGTCAAACTGGCACAAACTGACCCAAGGCTTTTCTTCCATTCTCTGCGGTTTTTTCAAACACAAAATTGATAAGTTCTTTTCGAGCAGCTCCCTTCCTAACAAACTCAGCTGAAGCGTCACATGGATTATTTTTAAAACAGAAATCGGGCAGGAAGAGGAGGAGAAACAGAAATTTTCGGCTATGTACGCTTTCAAAAATATCACAAAAAATGAAACTCGGCAATGTCCGGCTTCAGCACGATGATCTTTATAAAGTCATGTTTCTTTTCCACACAGACAGGTCATTTGGGAGCAGCAGCAGCAACGTAGAAACACCGGGTACCAGAAACACAGAGAAACAAGGAGCTGATTGGTTAAAATACTTCGCTTTTGTTATTCAAATTTCGTACCATTTTGACGTTCGATTTCCATTGACATTGAGGACAGAATCTTCCATTTTTTGTTTTCATTTTACTACTTCCTGGGGAAGACAGAATTGTACTGAAAACTGCAAAAAAATGTTTGCGTCAGAGAGAAGCCAAATAAGAATAGCGAGTCTAGTTAACCATAAATTAGGCTTAATAACACTCATTAAATGCGGATCGTCCTTTTCAGCACGTTGAGAGGATTTTTATTACAACATTTTACCTTTCCACGCAGACAAGCCATTGTGAGCAGCAGCAGCAACGTAGAAATACACAGAGAAACAAGGAGCTGATTGGTTAAAATACTACAACGCAGTATAGTTTACAAGTGAACGAGGTGAGCTGATTACACTATCAACATTTCTGACGTGCTTGATAAACTTATTTTATGACAGGTTTGTGTTAAAGTTCAAAGAATAAAAACAGAGTAAGGAACATAAAAAGCCTCAAGGAAAACATGTTAGTCCTCAGTTTGAGACAGAACTGTTTGATGGCGCCAGTTTTGAGACATCACATTCTTTATTATATCATAACGCTTTGATATATTATGTAGATAGTGCATGGATAAATTTCAAGCTATACAGTAATGCACGAAAGTGCAGATAGAATGTGATTCATTAGCTGCGGTATTATTTTCCATTTTTCTTTTCATTTTTGTAACTTCCTGGGAAGACAGAATCGTACTGAAAACTGAAAAAAAATGTTTGTTTCAGAGAGAAGCAAAATGGGAATATTAGTTTAGTTCTTGTGGAAAAAAGTGGAAAATCTAGCATCAATGCCTTGGTGAGTCCCTTGCGGTTCTCATTTATTTTGAACAAGTATACTAATTAAATATCAGGTAGCCGCCAATAATAACAAATTAGGTTTAATAAGACCCAGTGAATAAGATAGAAAAATATAGCTACTTATTTCTTCTTTTTAAACTTTGATCTAAACTAGTTAGATTAGCAGCTTTTCTCGCACTGTCGTTCAGTTCCTATTGCTATAAGAAGAATGGCGAAGCTTTCTACAAAACCATGGCCGCGTACCAGGCATTCCTTTTGGGCGTTTAAATTTATTCTTAAAAACAAAATCAGTATAGAAGAGAGGAAATAAAGACCAAGAAAATATTCTCTGCAAAGTGACAAATCTCTCAAAAATTGAAAGTCATGCAAGCTCGTTCTTCTCTCGTACATTAAGGGTGCGTTTACCAATTGTTTTGGGCCGTTGCTAAGTAGAATTTAAAACGCCATAAAACGCCAACAATTTGAGTAAAATAATTAATAAATCACTCAGGAACTCCAGGGAGACGGACCTTTTTATTTTGATGACGTCATCGTATGACGTCATTATTACGTCATCAAGGCAGAAAAATTCAATCAACTTATGATTGCTTTGGGATAGTGCTTTCATATTTGCATATATCATTGGTCTGGGTTAGGCACAAAAGGTGTAGCATGCGTTTTACGATATACCGAAAATTGATCGTTTTATAATTTTTTCCCGTGAATTTTAACAGTTAGATGGTTATAACTTCCGTGTTTTTTATTTTTTTCGCTAAACCCATGCTTGGCTCTGTGTAATGCGACTTCAGGACAATTTTTATGTGAAAAAAGATTGACTTTTCTTTGTTTCACGAACTCAATTTATTTTTTTGTGAAACCGGAAGTATAATATTGTTACCAGGGCCCACGGGGCGCGGCCGCGTTTGGGTGATTACAAAGCAATTACTTTACATACATGGATTCTCGTGTACCGATGGAATTTGCAAGGGCAAAGCTAAAGGCATTGGACAAGAAAATGAAATCAGTGAAATTGAAAGAGAGCTGCATTATCAGACATCTAATTCCAGTGGTTTATTCACGCAAAGAAGTCGATTTGCACCATAATCAGTCACATGTCTAACCGCCTTCCGGTTGTAATAAGCGCCGGTCTGTCGAGCGGGAGGTGGCAGGTTCAAACCCCGGGGGGGGACTCCCTTATGTGAGGGGTACATGGATGCTCGTCGTACCTTTTAGGGGTCAAAATCAGGAGTTTGGTACCACTTAGGGTATCCACCATCAAACACAGACATTTTTATGTAAAGCGGTACCTTTTAGGGGTCGGGTGTCAATTGAACAAAAAAGCTGTTATCAATTTACATTTTTATTATCTCAAACCCCGGCCGGACCAACACTCAGGGTCTTAAAATAACTGAGTAGAAGGTGTTGCCTTTACATAATACAGTAAATGGTTAGACCTTCACGTCTTCTCGGATAAGGACGCCAAAATCGTAGGACTAGTGACGTGTCCCCAATTAGCTGCAAAGCTAAATTATAATACATTGACACTAAAATAAAGTCACTCACTTTTATACTTTACGTCGCGTCGAGGAGAAACAACCCGATTCAACTTACGGTAAGCTTACATCAAAATCTGACTCAGTTTTCTATCCTATACCAATCATGCAAAAACACTGCTAAATATGTCAATTCTAGAGGAATATCTTGCTATAATGTGTAATATCATTCGCACATGTTCGTAATCCTTATAATATTCTCCATTGATCAATAAAGAAATAATTACAAAATTCGGCAAGTAGGCCTTAGGCTTTGTTCGCCCTAAAGGAATGGTCGCAAGTTAATAGGAACTTGCCATCGTCCGTTTCCGTATTTATGTTTAACTTCCGCATTTTTCACAGACATTTCCGGCCTTAAAAATAGTTGGCGAATTCTTCAAGCAAGCAACCGTGAACGACAATCTACGTTCTACGTTGTATCGGTCTTTGCTTCTTTATAGTTAGAAATAGTGTCCAGGGTATCAGAACACTCTGGTATCAGCTGAATATATGAAAACGTTTTGGTCATTATTAACCGATTACTTCCAGTCAAGTCCCCTGTATCGTGACGAGCCGCCGTAAAAATGGAGTTGATTTCTCTTTCGTTGGCACTGTATTTTTCTTCGCTACTTTCTTGTGAAAGTGGCTCAAAACCAAACTCTTCGAAGACTCCTCTCACGTGTAGCTGCTCACTTGTAAGTACATTCTGACTCCCCTCGTTATCAACAAGCTCTTTCCGAGCACTTTCCAAACTTTCTTTGTCGAAATCCGAACGAAAATTAGTTTGCACTTGACACCCGAATTACACGTACGTATACTGACATCGGAATTTTCCCTCGTCCAGCGACCCTCCGCAGCTAGAATGGTTTTCTCGGTTTTCTTGCTCTTTTTCGGCATTATATTAAGTAAACTTGAAGCATGAAAAGTTAAAAAAAACCGGTTTCAAGTAGCAAAAACAAATTCATTGTAACTTTTACGAACTGTAAACAAAACTGAAGGAGTGGAGCATTGCAAAGCGCGCGCGTTGCTTTTTCACTAAACCGGAAGTAAGTTTTTCCCGCCATTGCATGAGCGCGCGCGCGCGCCGACCCTTCATAGCAACGTCGCTGCTTAGCGACGAAATTGGTAAACGCACCCTTAACTGTCGTCTTTTTATTGAATGGTTTTGCCTTCTACACAGACACAGACAGACAAGGCACTCACCTTCTGGCTCAACTAGAAACATTTCTTTACAAATCAATTGTACTCTTTCTATGTGTACAGAGGTAATAAAACCATTTTAAAAACATTAAGATGGTGCGAGGAGAGTTGTAGCCGTTTTTAAACATCAACAGATATGGGGTGTTGTTCAAAAGCAAAGGCGTAGCAGGAAGAATTATGACGTCATTGGTTTCGGTTTAAAATATGATGGAAAAATTCCTTTCATGTCTTATAGAAACTACAGTGTAGGTAATTACCGATTTCATCTCAGATAAAAAGCAATACACATGTTCCATCAATAGATCGGTCGCGCTACTCGTTTCAATAAAAATAGAAACACGCGCAATAGCGGCGAGTGTTTTCAGTTTTTTGGTTTAATTTTTAAACTTCCCAGGGAAGGGAGAATCGAACTGAA
Source organism: Actinernus sp. WN-2022 (assembly GCA_030867875.1). NCBI lineage: Eukaryota > Metazoa > Cnidaria > Anthozoa > Actiniaria > Actinernidae > Actinernus > Actinernus sp. WN-2022. Next base: position 53,837,809 of record JAOWCC010001210.1, read on the forward strand.
AACTGAACTTTTCCTTTTGGTTTAATTCAGAATATCGAAAAGACACTGAAACTAGCTGGAAGATTCTTTTCATTTTCTTTAGGAAACTGTAAACTATTGTCAAACATAAAGACCTTGATGAATCGGAGCTGGGTGAACTAACTTATTCTGAAAATGTAAGTAGAACAAATGAAATAACGCCAAAAGCCAAGTTCAACTAGTGAATCAATAGAGATAATGTTAAACGCTGAGTAAGAAAAGCTGAATATAGTGAACGCAGATCCCTCAGTGTGAAAACGTGGGAAGACATTGACAGTAAATGTTGAGTGTTTAATCGTATGTCGAAAAATACATGACTATTAAAAGTGTTCGAGATATATTACTATCATCATCATCATTATAATTATTAATATCAATATTATGGATTAGTTATCTAATTGTGTTAGAGGCACTCTGTTCCTTTTTATACACTCCAATCTCTGCTGGAAAAAGGCATTTCTATTTATAGAGAATGCTGCATTCTGTTCGAATTAATTATAATTTTTACAAATCAAAAGATCTCAGAATAGACCCTTTCAGCTTGCCTGTTTGATGCCCCATTTCAGACCTCGTGAGTAGTTCTCCATAGGATTATTCAGTGCTTTGTTTTCAATTATAGAATTTAAAAAGCATTATTCAAGGGAAAAGTCACGTGGTCTGAAATGGGGCAACAAGCAGGCAATAAAAATGTGCTTTCATTTACATATGTTTATAACAGTTTATAACTCACATTAATATCTACAGTTTTGTTTTTGTCAAACTGGCACAAACTGACTCCAGGCTTTTCTTCCATTCTCTGCGGTTTTTTCAAACACAAAATTGATAAGTTCTTTTCGAGCAGCTCCCTTCCTAACAAACTCAGCTGAAGCGACACATGGATTATTTTTAAAACAGAAATCGGGCAGGAAGAGGAGGAGAAACAGAAGTTTTCGGCTATGTACGCTTTCAAAAATATCACAAAAAATGAAACTCGGCAATGTCCCGCTTCAGCACGTTAAGACTGATGATCTTTATAAAGTCATGTTACTTTTCCACACAGACAAGTCATTTGGGAGCAGTAGCAGCAACGTAGAAACACCGAGTACCAGAAACACAGAGAAACAAGGAGCTGATTGGTTAAAACAGTACAACGTAGTATTTTCTACAAGTGAACAAGGTGAGCTGATTACACTTTCAACATTTGTGACGTGCTTGGTAAACTTATTTTATGACAGGTTTGTGTTCAGTTTTTGTTTTCATTTTACAACTTCCTGGGCCGGGAAGACAGAATTGTACTGAAAACTGAAAAAAAAAAACGTTTACGTCAGAGAAAAGCCAAATAAGAATATTGGTTTAGTTTTGTTAGAAAAAGGTGGAAAATATATCATTTATTTGAACATGTAGGCAAATTAAACAAAAGCAAGTCTAGTTAACCATAAATTAGGCTTAGTAACACTCATTAACATGGGGATCGTCCTCTTCAGCACTTTGAGAGGATTTTTATTAAAACATTTTACCTTTCCACGCAGACAAGCCATTTGTGAGCAGCAGCAGCAACGTAGAAATACACAGAGAAACAAGGAACTGATGGGTTAAAATACTACAACGCAGTATTTTCTACAAGTGAATAAGGTGAACTGATTACACTATCAACATTTGCGACGTGCTTGGTAAACTTATTTTATGACAGGTTTGTGTTCAAGTTCAAAGAAGAAAAACAGAGGAGGCAACTTAAAAAGCCTCAACGAAAACATGTTAGTTCTCAGTATCAGACAGAGAACTGTTTGACGGCGCCAGTTTGTGACAGCACACTTCTTTATTGTATCACAACGCTTAGGTATATTATGTAGATAGTGCATGGATAAATTTCAAGCTATACAGTAATGCGCGAAAGTGCTGATAGAATGTGATTCATTAGCTGAGCACTGTATTACATTTGTAGTTACGACAATGTTAAAGACGCGAGAAATACTGGTATATAATTAAAAAAAGGTAATATTTGCCTGAAACGGCGTTCAACACATTCATGTGGTAAATTTTCCCTTCTAGGTGTGGCTGGGTCATTATATTTTTTTGTGCAATTCTTTATTCCATCTGAAAGAAACCAGACCAATGTTCACTGCCTATTTCACCTCGAAGATAAACCACTAAACTGCCTCGTTGAATACCATTAACTGGTCGCTTTTGTTATTCAAATTTGCGTACCATTTTGACGTTCGATATCCATTGACATTGACGACAGAATCTTCCATTTTTTGTTTTCATTTTACAACTTCCTGGGGAAGACAGAATTGTACTGAAAACTGCAAAAACAAATTTTGCGTCAGAGAGAAGCCAAATAAGAATAGTAGGTCTAGTTAACCATAAATTAGGCTTATTAAGGAATGGTCAACGCTTAGCGTACGTAAATCGAGTTCTGGATGCACGCGGATAGTTGGGAGAGCACGATGGTAGCGTAAGAGTTGCTCGAGGCGTAGCCGACAGAGTGTTCTCCCAACTATCCAAGTGCATCCAGAACTCGATTTACGCACGATAAGCATTGACCATTGCTTTTATAACATAGACAGAGGTTTCATACGTCCTTAAACTGTTTGTGTTTTTCTGATTACGTTACTGAGATTCTCCTAACCTTGCGCTCTCGATTTGTAATACCAATGCAAAATCATATTTTTTTACTGAAATTCTGACGTAAATGTACTCTAGCATTGAATATCCTGTATTTCTGCACTTTTGTTTTTTATGAAAGCCTAAGAAAAATGTAAAAAAGCTACTGATTTGAGTGAAAAGTTTTCAATTTTGGTTAGCGCGCGCTGCTGACGCAACCATCACATTTTCGAAGAAAGCCGAGCCCCCGCTCAAAGCTGCTTTTGTACGATCGCGCGACTGAAAATGAAGGAAAGTAAAACTTATCTGTTTGTCTATTTTTTTTCATGAAAGTTATTACAAGGTAATCCTACGGTTTTCTCGTGAAATTTAGAAACAATTCACACTCGTGTATTTTTCAAAGAACTCAAATTTTCACCTTTAGGTTTTGACAAAAATTGTGAAAACAATCCCCGGGTTGTGACGTCAGAGCGTGCACAATCAGCGTGCACAATCCATTTTTTTCTTCATGGCTAGTCAACCAATCAGAGCGCGCGTTATATCGTAGCTATGTTATAAATAACACTGTTTAACATGCGGATAATCCTTTTCAGCACTTTGAGAGGATTTTTATTAAAACATTTTACCTTTTCACGCAGATAAGCCATTTGGGAGCAGCAGCAACGTAGAAATACACAGAGAAACAAGGAGCTGATTGGTTAAAATACTACAACGCAGTATTATGTACAAGTGAACAAGGTGAGCTGATTACACTACCAACATTTGTGACGTGCTTGGTAAACTTATTTTATGACAGGTTTGCATGTGTTCGAGTTCAAAGAAGAAAAACAGAGAAGGCAACTTAAAAAAAGCCTCAAAGAAAACTGTTAACTATTATTCCTGAGTATGAGACAGAGAACTGTTTGATTGCGCCAGTTTTGTAACAACACTTCTTTATTATATCACAATGCTTAGGTAACTCAATTATTTAGACAGTATGGATAGATTGCAAGCTATAGAGTAATGCGCGATAGTGCAGATAGAATGTGATTCATTAGCTGCGGTATTACATTTGTAGTTAACGACAAAGTTAAACGGACGCGATAAATACTAGTATGTAATGAAAAAAATTCCTGGAAACGGACGTTCGACACATTCGTAAATTTTCCCTTCTAGAGATGGGTGAGTCATTAGATTTTTTAATTCCATTTTAAAGAAACCAGAATGATACTCACTGCCCATTTCACCTCAAAGATAAACCACTAAACTGCCTCGTTGAATGCTGAGTCGCGTTTATTATTCAAATTCGCGTACCATTTTGACGTTCGATTTCCATTGAAATTGACGACAGAATCTTCCATTTTTGTTTTCATTTTGCAACTTCTTGGGGAAGACATAATTGTACTGAAATTGTACTGAAGGGAAGCAAAATGGGAATATTAGTTTAGTTCTGTTGGAAAAAAGTGGAAGTCTCTCATCAAAGCAATGGTGAATCTCTTGCGGTTCTCATTGATTTTGAACAAGTAAACTAATTAGATTTGAACAGAAGTGAAGAGCATAACTTCTGGTTTAAATGATAAGGACTGAGTTATAAGGTGAATAAAATGGAGAAAGATGGCTACTTTGTTGTTCTTTTTTAACTTTGGCGTAATCTAGTTAAGATTATCAACTTTTCTCCAAATGTCGTTTCCTATAGCTCTAACACGAACGACGAAGCCATGGCCGCGTTAAGATTTATTCTCAACTGAAAACAAAATCAGGATAGAAGGGAGGAAATAAAGACTACTAAGAAAATATTTTCTGAAGAGCGAGTTAGCTACGCACGCCATTGACAAATCCAGTCTCAAAAATTGATAGTCAGCCTCGTTCTCCTGTCGAATTTTAAATGCCGCCTTTTTATTGAATGGGTTTTGCTTTCTACAGAGACGAGGTATTTTGTGTGACAGCAACATACTGCGCTACACTCACCTTCTGGCTCAACTAGAAACATTTCTTTACAAATCAATTGTACTGTTTCTATGTGTACAGAGATAATAAAACAATTTTAAAAACATTAAGATCGTACGAGGAAAGTTGTAGCCGTTTTTAAACGGCATCAACAGATATGGGGCGTTGTTCAAAAGCAAAGGCGTAGCAGGAAGAATTATGACGTTATTGGTTTCGGTTTAAAATATGATGGGGAAATTCCTTTCATGTGTTATATAAACTACAGTGTAGGTAATTACTGATTTCATATCCGATAAAAAGCAATACACCGAAATCGGACAGGAATAGGAGACGAAACAGAAACAGAAGAACATTTCCGTTATGCATGCCTTCCAAAAATATAATTGAAAGCCAGGCTCGTTTACCTGCGGCACTTTGAAGACCTTTTTATTGAAAGTGCACCTAACGTCTATTTTTTTATCATTAATATCAATTCCACATCAGTGAAAAGTTGAATGGTAGGATATGTTTTGATTTGAGTGTCTATCAGTTATATAGAATTCTTAAAATTGAAATTTAATGGGAAATATATGAGGATTTCTGAAAGGATCGTTCGAAGTGTCACGAAATATTGCGAAGAACATGCATATAAACATAAATTTGCCTTATTAATGTTGTCGTTATCGATGTTGGAAGGTTCTGTGTTCGCTGTTCATCGTACCTCGCCGGTGGCATAATTAATATCTTGTCTTGCTCGGTTTAAAAAAAAGTATTATTGTGACATTTTTTTGGAGTAGAAAACAGACAGAACATTGTCTCTACTGCTAGGGTTAGGAGGCTTGTTTTTTCCCAAACGTCCCTAGAACAGAACACCAGGGGGTGGAATTATGTTATCTTCTGGAACCACATACAGTATACTGCAATGAACTCTTGCTACAAATATAATTAACAATGTATCCACGAGTTATCCATTGGGAGGTTATGTTTATTTACAGTATACTGCAATGCACTCTTGCTACAAATATAATTAACATTGTATACACGAGTTATCCATTGGGAGGCTATGTTTATATACAGTATACTGCAATGCACTCTTGCTACAAATATAAATAACATTATATCCACGAGTTCTCCATTGGGAGGCTATGTTTATATACAGTATAATGCAATGCACTCTTGCTACAAATATAATTAACATTGTATACACGAGTTATCCATTGGGAGGCTATGTTTATATACAGTATACTGCAATGCACTCTTGCTACAAATATAAATAACATTATATCCACGAGTTCTCCATTGGGAGGCTATGTTTATATACAGTATAATGCAATGCACTCTTGCTACAAATATAATTAACATTGTATACACGAGTTATCCATTGGGAGGCTATGTTTATATACAGTATACTGCAATGCACTCTTGTTACAAATATAATTAACATTGTATCCATGTTCTATTTTACGCCTTAAAACATATTTTTGCGCTTTTGCTTAAACCAGCGAATGCGTATCTACAACTTTACAGTTTCATTTATATCATCATCTACCGTAATTATATTGTATTTAGCTGTCAGTTTTTTACGTATCCATCAGTTGCTCTCGTAAAGACTTGCACAGAGTCGAACTATCGACAAGCGGACTTTCAATGTGTTAACTTGTTGTTTTAACTTCATATAAACAAGCTGACAGTCTTTTTATGTTTCTTCACACTAACATTGTTCAGTCACCTTGTTTTAGTGAATTCAGCTGAAAGCATCTAAGCATCGCCATGGCAACTGGTGACAAGAAATGCAAGGTAATGTGCAAATACCAGGAGGCCATAACGTATCATGAAAAACATCTAAACATCGCCATTGAAATTGGTGACCGGCGAGACGAGGGAGTTGGGTATGTGAACTTGGGGAATGTCTATCAATCATTACGCAAATACCAGGAGGCCATAACGTATTATGAAAAGGGACTAGCCATCGCCATTGAAATTGGTGACCGGCAAGGCGAGGGAGTTGGGTATGTGAACTTGGGGAATGTCTATCAATCATTAGGCAAATACCAGGAGGCGATAACGTATTATGAAAAGGGACTAGACATCGCCATTGAAATTGGTGACCGCGAAGTCGAGGGAGTTGGGTATGGGAACTTGGGGAATGTCTATCAATCATTAGGCAAATACCAGGAGGCCATAACGTATCATGAAAAACATCTAAACTTCGCCATTGAAATTGGTGACCGCGAAGCCGAGGAAGTTGGGTATGGGAACTTGGGGAATGTCTATCAATCATTAGGCAAATACCAGGAGGCCATAACGTATTATGAAAAGGGACTAAACATCGCCATTGAAATTGGTGACCGGCGAGGCGAGGGAGTTGGGTATGTGAACTTGGGGAATGTCTATCAATCATTAGGCAAATACCAGGAGGCCATAACGTATTATGAAAAGGGACTATACATCGCCATTGAAATTGGTGACCGGCGAGGCGAGGGAGTTGGGTATGGGAACTTGGGGAATATCTATCAATCATTAGGCAAATACCAGGAGGCCATAACGTATCATGAAAAACATCTAAACATCGCCATTGAAATTGGTGACCGCGAAGTCGAGGGAGTTGGGTATGGGAACTTGGGGAATGTCTATCAATCATTAGGCAAATACCAGGAGGCCATAACGTATCACGAAAAGGGACTAAACATTGCCATTGAAATTGGTGACCGGCGAGGCGAGGGAGTTCGGTATGGGAACTTGGGGAAAGCCTATCAATCATTAGGCAAATACCAGGAGGCCACAAAGTATCGTGAAAAGGGACTAAACATCGCCATTGAAATTGGTGACCGGCGAGGCGAGGGACTTGGGTATGTGAACTTGGGGACTGCCTATCAATCATTAGGCAAATACCAGGAGGCCATAAAGTATCGTGAAAAAGGACTAAACATCGCCATTGAAATTGGTGACCGGCAAGGCGAGGGAGTTGGGTATGGAAACTTGGGGAAAGTCTATCAATCATTAGGCAAATACCAGGAGGCCATAAAGTATCTTGAAAAACATCTAAACATCGCCATTGAAATTGGTGACCGGCAAGGCGAGGGAGTTGGGTATGTGAACTTGGGGAATACCTATGAATCATTAGGCAAATACCAGGAGGCCATAACGTATTATGAAAAGGGACTAGACATCGCCATTGAAATTGGTGACCGGCGAGGCGAGGGAGTTGGGTATGGGAACTTGGGGAAAGTCTATCAATCATTAGGCAAATACCAGGAGGCCATAACGTATCGTGAAAAGGGACTAGACATCGCCATTGAAATTGGTGACCGGCGAGGCGAGGGAGTTTGGTATGGGAACTTGGGGAAAGCCTATGAATCATTAGGCAAATACCAGGAGGCCTTAACGTTTTATGAAAAGGGACTAGACATCGCCATTGAAATTGGTTACCGGCGAGGCGAGGGAGTTGGGTATCGGAACTTGGGGAAAGCCTATGAATCATTAGGCAAATACCAGGAGGCCATAACGTATTATGAAAAGGGACTAGACATCGCCATTGAAATTGGTGACCGGCATGGAGAGAGCTGTGCCCGTTTTGATCTTGGTATATTGTACATGAAATTAGGATTAATTGACAAGGAGACTGGTAGCAAAGAAAAGTATTACGATAAGGTGAAAAAATCGAAGGATTACTTAAATGAAAGTGTTATGTGCTGCGAGTGGCTCTTTAATGAGTTACAGGAGCACGAAGAATTTAAGATATCCATTGTTGACACCTATATCGCAGCCTACAAGAACTTGACAATGGTGCTGATCGAGACAAAAGAAATAGAAGAAGCTGTTCTAGTGTCTGAACGTGGACGTGCCCGTGCTTTACATGATATTTTGCTTTCGAAATATGACATGACTCGAGGAAATGCTTCAAGAAGTGATGTACTGTCGTATGCCGATTTTGAAGCAATTTTCTCGACTGGTAATTTCTGCGTCCTGTTTCTTGATGTTATTGACTACCATATAGCTATTTGGAGTCTATCCCAATATAAAACTCTGCTATTTGGGATAACAATGCCTCAGAATACGACGATCAACAAGACTGTGGATGCAGCCTATGGTAAATTGAGGGTAAGAGTAGTTGAGAACTGCGAAGACAGATCGCTGGAGCTTCCTGAAAGGTCTACTGTAAACGATAATGTTACGGATGTTAACGAAGAGCTGTTTTTGACCCACAGTAAAAGTAGCGAGACCACAGAATTTGAGAATAGCCAAGGAAACCTTGTACCTGACTCGAGGAATATTTTTCTAAAGGGTGATGACACATACCCATTCGATACACTGTTTGATGGATTAATGACATGGGTACACCAAAACGTTACGGAGGAGGAGATTGTGATAATTCCTGATGGACCTCTGTTGAAGGTGCCATTTGCTCTCCTACGAGATCCTAAGACAGGGTTACTTCTATTCGAATCGAAGCGTATTAGGTTTGCTCCGTCGCTAACAGCGTTAAAGCTGTTGCAAGAGTGTCCAGCGGATTGTCACAGTACGACAGGCGCACTGATTGTTGGAAATCCTCTTGTTGGAGAAGTAATGTATAGAGGTAAATCAGCAAAATGGTGTTCTCTGCCATGTGCAGAGCAAGAGGCCAAGATGATTGGCAAGTTACTGGCAGTGCCACCATTGGTAGGTCGTCAAGCAACCAAAGAAGCGGTCAAGAAAAGGCTAAAGGAGGGCGTAGCTGTCATCCACATTGCGGCACACGGAAGCACAAGAGGAGAGATTGCACTGGCGCCATGTGATCAAACAGCAGCGAGGAGTATACCAGAAGAAGAGGACTACATGTTGACAATGAACGAGGTGCAAAACATTGGTGTTCGCGCGCAACTGGTTGTCCTGAGCTGCTGTCACAGCGGTCGTGGTGAGATCAAGGCAGAGGGTGTGATTGGGATGAGCCGAGCTTTTCTTGCAGCAGGAGCTCGAGCTGTCGTAGCATCATTGTTTGCCATTGATGACGAAGCTACCATGGAATTCATGTGGAAATTTTACTCGCATTTGAATAATGAAGAGAGTGCTAGTAGAAGCCTTCATCAAGCTATGAAAGAAATGAGAGAGATCGAGAAATACAGCCAGCCAAGAGACTGGGCATCTTTCTTTCTTATCGGTGATGACGTCATAATCAGTGTATAGAAGCTACTTCCCGTAAAGACGTAAAAGACGAGTGCATGAGCTTATATTTGAACTCAGATAGAATTGAGGAATTAAATTGTCCCTAACCCCATTTTTATCTCTTCTATAAATTCTTGTAATATTTCAAGTACTTCTGCTCAAAAAAGTAGTTTTTCATTGAATACTTGATTGTCTACATCCTGCTAAAGTAACCTAAAAATGGTGAAAAGCTACCAGGCTTTTTTCACGACCGAACCACAGTACACTAATAGTCCAATTCATAGTTCTTGACGGCCATTTTGGAAGGTAACTAAGCCTTTGGTGACATAGCTTAGTTAAAGGCTTGTATCTAGTTAGTATAATAATCAAAATCTATCCATATTCATTCGATGCGAGGCTAAGGCTTGGTTATCTTTCAAGAACTACAAAATGGACTATTAGAAGCATTGGCCTAGTACGTCGTGCAATGTGACGTGTGACGCAAGATCGGGAATCCTCGACAAAAGAACAACTGCAAGTGAACAATGGTTTTTTTTCCTGATCTTACGTCACTCGACCCAGACCTCAAACTGCGCGGTCGTGAAACAAAATGCGCGGGACTTTAATTACGATTTAAAAAATACTGATTCTACCGATTTCACTTTTTTCTTTCGTCCTCAATTTTCATCTAGACGTTAAAAATAAATAAAAATAAAATGGAGTCAGGGGAACTTTAACGTACTTAGGAAGTGCTAAAAATACGGAAATGATTGGGAAATAACTTGACTCTATAAATAGAAACGGTAGGGTAAAATGGTATACTCGAGTTTAAACGATACTCGGTGTAGGAAAGCAATATTACCAAAATATAGTAGCAATTATATATTGCTTATACCTTCCATTTTATAATCCATCACCGAGAATGATTTAGGGATCATATAACGCTAACTCCGCCTGTTTGACAATGGGCCTTGTGTAGGGTTGCAATCACATGGTTATACTGGATGGCAAAACATCTGATGGTACTTGTACGAGATCGGTAGTGTTATTAACAAAATCTGTTTGTAAATGCCATTTTCTACCTCCAATCGATTGTTGATCGTTCTAAAACAGCTTTTGGAAGTTTCTTGCCATCCAGTAAAGCCTTTGCCGTGAAAGTTTCCTGCAAACGGCCTATTAGTGAAGAACCTTTTATATAGGAATTCATTAAAGTGAGAAGGATTAAAAGTATAGTTTTGCATTGAAATTGGATTTGTTTGCAAAACCTCTTATTTGATATTTTTACAGATTGCGCGCTGATATTTTATGAGTTCCGTGTCCGCAATGACAAATGCGAGCAATGAGTAAAATATTTATCATAAAATATTGTGGTTTTTTTTCGATATTCTACAGGATGTTATGCACCATATTCATATCAAATGCCTGCGCGAGAACAAATCTGGTAACAATGGTATCAGATCGAGGCCAGTTGTCCCAGAGATCGCAAAATTGGAGTCGGTCAGAAATGTCTTCTGTATTCGTGCCGCAGTGTTGAGGTCTTTTGTCTCATAAGGAAATTAACGTTATTTTCTGCCATCGACTGTAGATTGTTCCTGGGACAACTGGCCTCGATTTGATGCCTTTATGAATAATGTCGATGGCATTATCGGTATTTTACAGAGCATTAAGTAAAGTTCAGTGGGTTTTACAGCTTAATTGGGCCTCTGATTTAACCTTATATGGTAAATTGACGTCACTGTCGTATAATAAATAAGTACACCCATGTTATAGTACAATGGAGAAACGTTTGACCAAAATATTTTAAAACTAGTTAAGAGCAATTTGTTAATGTTATTGGCTTGTTTATAGTTACTCAGTCAACTGACAAATTTAGTTCTTCTCACTTTCTAGGTTGAAAATAAAGGCAAAGCCCAGAACATATGATTGCGACTTGTAAATAACGATTACAAAATCAAGTAACTAAGCTTTGTGATAGAAAGAGTTCTATTCTCAAAGATCGTGCAGAATTGTAGTCGTCTTACTGTATTAGCATGGTTTCAATATTCATTTCAGTTGAAAATAGTGTTTTCGCCATTGGTGTATCAAGCTTGTTCACTAGTGAAGAATATTACAAACAAAATAGGCAATGTGAGTTCTCGATTACTGATCTATATGAGTTCTTTGAACATTTCAGCTTTTGGTAAAGTTATGATAGTCAGTGAGCAGAGGTATAGAAACAAGCTGCAAAGTTTGTAAGAAAACAGAGATAAACACACGCAATTAAAACTCGCTTACTGAGAAGAACACGAGAATAAAGTTGTTACTTAATAAGTGTGTTGGTGGTCCTCTTTCTCGGCGGCCATTTCCCGGGGTTTAATTTCCCATACTTTTGGGGTGCATCTTACTAGGTATAACTCTATTGCTTATTTATTCATTGCCAGGAAAATAAAGTGAACGAACGAGTGATGGATTTATAGCCATGGCTTATGTTTCCAAGGATTGGACTGGTGTCCCGTTATCAATAAGCTTTTATAGCATTAGAGAGTTGAGAAGCAATTCGAATAAACCTTCCCTTCCGTTTGATTACGATCTTACTCAGGGGAAGGGGCTAGGAGCACTCGAGTTGTAAGATAATAAAACTTTATTTCGTTACGTTAAAGCTTCCATCGGGTATATTATAACATTTCTAATTAGTATCTATATTATATCATTTATTTTCATATTTGTTTTTATTTTTAACAAGAACTGGTGAGCAGCACATGTTCGACAACTCTGTGGTTTCGTTGGTAAACCTATTTATTCTGACGCATTTCGTATGTATACAACAGACTTCTTCAGGGAGTTTACAATAAAACTATTTACAGCGGCACATGGTTAGCTTCCCAAAAATATCAACATGTAATAACATAATTATGCGTTCATGTAAATTAGTCATTTCCGTGGATGTTCAATCCACATACGTTCTTTAGACAAGTATCTTGATATATACCGCTGTAAAATAGTCTATTGTAAACCCCTAAAGAAATATGTTGTATAGAGACGAAACACGTCGGACAAAATAAAAACGTTTACAAACGAAACTACAGAGTTCTCGTATATGTGCTGCTCATCAGGTCTTGTTAAACAAATATATTATAACATTTCTAAATAAGTATCTAATTAACAAATAGATTCCATTCGGTCATGCGTCTGTCGTCTTATAGAGGCACAGATGACGTCACAACGTCAAGAGAACAAAGAAGTGCGCCTATAAGAGGACAGACGCACGGCAGAATGGAATCTATTTGTTTTAGCGGACCTCCTGCGCGGGCCAAACCGCGCGAGCGGAGCGCCATACATATACATCCATCAGGAGTTCCGAACTTCCGGTTGGATCACACTGCATTCTGGGTAGGTGGGCTCAGAAAAGTGGGCATCAACTTCCAGAGCGGCCATATTGGATTTGAGCGCAGTCAACTTGGAAACTTTATTAATCCCGTTCTAAAGCTTAAACATCGACTTAGAACTCCCAACTGAAGAATCTGTAAAGGTAAGATATTCCGTGTATTACGTAGTAAGTTTTTGAACTAGCAAAGGAGCAAAAATTGACTGCACTCAAATCCAATATGGCCGATCTAGAAGTTGATGCCCACTTTTCTGAGCCCACCTACCCAGAATGCAGTGTGATCCAACCGGAAGTCCGGAACTCATGATGCATGTATAGGATGAGAGCAGAAACTGAACGACTTCCGGTTTCTCTCGCGCCCGAACCCAACGAGCGGCCCGCGCAATCCGACGCGGACGTGCAACGTGCCTGAAATATAATACAATACAATATTCTTTACTTACAGAGGGAAGACACATTAACCAGGCGGCCGGGATCGAAACTTCGGCCCAAGGATTGACCAGATCATTCTGCGTCAGTCTGATTTTACGTTTAATATTTTGGAGATCGGACCTCGACAGCACAAACATTTTCACAAAGTATCTCAAAACCAAAGTTTTTTCCAGAGATTTTGACGTAAATTTATGCTGGCTTTGACCTCCCTGTATTTCTGAGTAATATTTCATAATGAAAGCCTTACAAAATGAGAGAATGCAGCCCATTATCTGTGATTTGAGTAACGTTTTCAAGTTTAGTTTGCGCGCGCTATTGACGCAATCTGAGCACGCCATTTCGAACAACGAGCGCGGCTCAAAGTTTCAATGTTGTTTTTATTTTTCCGTTATCTTCTCTTTTCTTCTGAACTTTTGCACTGATTTCCCTTTATTCTACAGTTATTTGTTTGTATTAATTTTTGTTTTCTTTATATAATTTGTCGTTACTTCAATTTAGATAATTGGGCGCTCCGCTTTTAGGCTTGCCTCAATATATATATATATTATATTAATCGCAAACTGAAAACTATGAAAATATCCAATCAAAGTTAACGTTTAACCGAGTTTAGAAATGGTTTGCGCGCGCTCATTAATCATAAACTTTTAAAACAAGAAATAAAACACGGCTCTTGACCAATAAATCACTGAATCAGAGCTTGCGTTTCGGACTGATTATTATGTAATATTTGAGCTAAAGAAAAGTTGGAAAGTTGTAATACGGCCATATTACACAATTTGTTGTGTAATAAATTGTTTATTATACGACTAAAAATAGCAAAGCCGACACAACGTAAATTTTAGAGGTTTATAACGATATTTCGGCTGGCCAAACCAGCCTTCTTCAGGTAATATGAAGAAATGTTATTACATTGGCGAACGTGACTAACTAGAAATATGGGTTACGAAATACAGGAAATAGATGACAAATGATTGACACTATAAATATAGAAATAACAAGATAATGAGGTTATATATATACCAGCTAGTATGACTCGTCACGGTCATATTATTTACGGTTTATTATACGACAGTTAACACACGCAAACAAAGTTAATTTTCGCTTACCTTACAGCTCTGTTTGAAGAAACTATCTTGAGAGCAGAAACATCAGCCTAATTGGAAACCAAATGTCCGGGACCAAATGTCCATGTTGTTTTAGCGCCAAATTGTTTTTGATTGATAGGCTAAAATGGTCACGTAACCAGGTCCTGCAAAGGGACTATTGGGTCCCCATCAATCACTTAGTGGTGATGTCGTAACGATGACGTCATCGGTCACGTGATTTTAAGTACATGCCCTTATCTTCCTCAATTTTAATGCCAGGCAGCTCAAATTTTGACAAACATGGTACTGGGTTCCCATCAATCACATACTAGTGATGTCGTAACGATGACGTCATCGGTCACGTGATTTGAAGTACATTTGGTATCGCGCGAAATTCAAACCGAAAACCTGAATGTCTAAAAATACACTAAAGAGTTTGTAAACGGTTCTAAAACGCGTATGACCAGCATAACTGAGCAAGTAGCTTACTGTTGTTTTCTTTTTCTTGGCGCTTATTTAATTATTTTAGCTTCAGTAATTTAGTATTCTAACAGTAGAAGACTGATTTCTTGCTTGACTGTTCTGAATTTGAAATTTGAATCCCAAACGGCGAGAAGGGGAGGGTCTTTTATAGGAAAATCACATGCCTGACGAGGTAATTCCACGTTAAATTGCACGAGAAAACCGATATCAGCGACGAGGGCGATATCGGTATTTCGAGTGCAATTTAACGTGGAATTACCGAGTCAGGCATGTGATTTTCCTTGAATCGCATAGTCCGATGAATTACTTGAAGATTTAGTACTTTGTTGATATTTTGCCAAGTTATAAATAGCGCGCGTAGTCTACAGTGGTGATTCCACTCTGAATCACCACTCCGTCTCAGCCAATCAGCGTCTGATTTCGCAAATGCACCGTGTGATTCAGCTTTGGCTATGCGATTCTACCTTTTATGGGGCGGCCTTCACCTCCTCGGAACCTGGTATAGTACTGGCTCTCCAAACAATGCCTAACCCTGAAACAATAGAAACCCTAACCCTAAAAAAATGGAATTCTTTGTCAGTGCAGTCCTAATGGGATCCAATAAAATGCAAGGTTTTGAGAGGTGAAGTCCTCCTGCCTTTTAAAGTTGCCGGTCTTTGTTTGACATGAAAGGTGGGGTTCAAGCATAGTAATATTTAATATATCTTTAATTTGTTATTTCTTGTAAACTCATTGATCGGTGCATTTTAGTTGAATGAATGTGCCTGACTGGTCACGTGTCTTGAATTTTGTCAAACAAATAGCTTTACGACAAATGATTGCCCAGATATATATCTACATGACAAATTTCAGTTGGTCCTAATCAGCAGATACAGAAATAAAGTAAATATGAATGTTTTTCGATTACTGTTTTAAAGCCTTAACATGATTCAGTGACAAGGCTGTGCTCCGAAACAGAAGACCTTAGGGGGTAGATACTTCATGGTAGGGATAGTTTCCCTGCATAATACTGTAAAACAGTAGAGAAATATGGAACGAAACACTGCCATGAAGTATATACACAAGGTGGCAACTGTTATTCCACAGGGAGCTCACTCAAATGGGTTGTACATGTTGCCCTAAAACAAATAGTTGTAAAGTCAATTGAATAAAAGTCATTAAAATGAAAACCGTGTGGTTCATTTGCACGAATTAGTGTTAAATAATGATTCTAAGTGGTTTAATTGCAAGAATTAGAGTAAAATATTGACTTTTAGTTGGAGAAGTGTAATGGATTATATAATACAAGGGAGGAAACTTCAATAGCAAACACACTTCATACCTTGAGAACTCCGCTCAAATAATCCCACTAGATCGTTGGCAGTTGACTCAAAAGTATCGCGAAGACGAATAAATGTTTTCACATGAACTACCTCATGATCATGTCAAAGAAATCCCATCATTCTCGGAGACTTGAGGAAAATGAACAATTTTCAAAGTATAACACGCAAAAACCTTCAATTTTCCGATGCCAAATGCGACCTTACAGGAGCAGCGATATCGCAAATAACGACTCACCCAGGTCAGGGTGCGTATAAATGGCATTGCAGTCTTACGGACCCCTACGACAAACCTCGCACGTGCTGTAATTATCCAGCAAGAGAAAAATACAATGAATACCAGTCGTAATTTTACCGACGAGAGCAATAACCAAATAAACTTGCAGGCGTTCTATCAGGTCTAAAAACACTCACCTGCGAACCGTGTTTAGAAACCCGATAAACATTACTGCTCGTTTGTTGAAAAAATCTAGAATACTCATCAAGTTAGTGTTTTATGCACCAGTCAATTGCAGCGGTTCCCATCCCCCGGACATTAGATATTTTTGAAAAACAAAATCCAAATTCCCAAGGTGGGGACAAGCAAGTGTTTAAATGTCCCACCCCCGGGCACATCCATAATAATATACTGCCTAATTGCAGAGTTTAACCCATGCAAAAGCGTTTATATAAACCAAGATGTATGTCTTAAAATTGGAAGATTTAATAATGACCGTATTTAAAGGTATGTCAGTTTTCCGTAAAGTTTCACACTGCTTGTTTAGTTGGACTATTCAGTATAAAGTCAAATCCGATTCGTATTACGGTTTCATTCTGATTTAATAACTTAACTAATACTTTATACTTGTCCTAGTTCATTTGCAGGATTCAAAGTGATTTCCGGGGGAAAAGCAGCCGTCAAATTGTTGAAAATAAATGCATATACACCGATTCATCATTTATATAGCTTTGCTAGGGCGGGAGAAGAATCAGCTAAGAGAAGCTAAATATATGTTGTCAACAGAAATTGCATATTTTTATCACCATTTCGGCGCGAGTTTGTCAAAAGGTCTTCATTCATTTCCAATAATATCTCACTCTCTTCACTAGTGCTGGACAAGCCCGTCAGCTACGTACTCTTCGCTTTTTCCAATAAAGGCTTCCACGTCTGGTTTGCTGCCCTGGATTTTCTGCAAGTACGAAGCAGCTAACCGAAGGAAAAAAACCACGAGGCTAACCTCTTTATCAGGGGTCTTTGCGCGCCTAATCCAATATGGCGTCGTTGCCACAAGGTCTAATGCCCGAACCCCGGGCCGATAAAAAATTACAAATGCCCCACTCGCGGGATCTAAAAAAATGTCCGGGGGTTGGGGGACACCGCTGTAATTGACTGGTGCATTAATAAATTGTACATGGCCTTAGTGTCCTGTCTAATTTTCAACGAGAGATGAATGGGCCTTCTGCAGGAATGCAATCACGTGGTTGTACTGGATAGCAAAAAAATCTGACTTCATTTATTTAAATCGGTAGTGTTAATAGCAAAACCTGATTGAAAATGCTATTTTTCACATCCAATCAATTGTCGATCTTTCTAAAACAGCGTTTCTAAAGATAGCTTGCCATC
This sequence comes from Actinernus sp. WN-2022, assembly GCA_030867875.1. Classification (NCBI taxonomy): domain Eukaryota; kingdom Metazoa; phylum Cnidaria; class Anthozoa; order Actiniaria; family Actinernidae; genus Actinernus; species Actinernus sp. WN-2022. Next base: position 53,855,722 of record JAOWCC010001210.1, read on the forward strand.
CAGCATCCATGGCAACGCTTTTCCCATGGGGATCGCGAACTCAATTCATTCGTTAACAAAGTATTATGTCAGCACGTGACTGTTTCCTGCCTATTAAGAACGATCGGCTTACTCCACTCTCAGTGGGCATCGAAACCTGTTAAAAAAACTCACTCATTCGATTCCGTATTCACTGTGGTAGAATCTTTATCGCTTTTTGCCGTATTTTGTTTCCACCGACACTAGTTTGCTAACTACGACGCCATATTGGATTATGAGCGCGTAATGTAATTTATGGCAGCTGAGGAACGATATTGTCAAAAAACGTTTTGCTGGCACGGAACAGAAGCCTGGGGAGAGGCGCAGAGAATTATGGGTAATGTAAGTTATAATAAATAGGTGAGCCTTGCATTAAGCTTATTGTTATTTCTGCTATGTGAAGTAAAAGAAACAAGGGACCTTAAAGTGCTTATAAGACATGACTAATTATATTTCTGACGAAGAGACCAGAGGCCATAGTCAAAGGATTCCGGAATAAAACGTTGATTTCATTTATTTGTTATGGTGCATTGGCCTTTCAAAGTTGTCCAAAAACGTGTCTTGGGTTGCCAGTGGACCGAAATCAAGCGCGCGACAGCGCTTTTTACAAAATTGGAACTGGGTCTAGTTTGACGTCACCACCAGAACACGCTCATGCGCCATTGCGTGAAAGGCCTTGCCGAATAAAGCTCTCCGAAAAGTTTATCGCGATATTATCATCTTTCTCAGTTATCTATTCAATTATTTTGCAAATATGCCAACGCTTTATACCCGCGAAGAGACGAGTTCTGTTGATGACGTCACGTTTTATTCTTGTCCCAGTCCCCGAACGTGCGCGGAAATTAATCTAAATTTGGAAGTTTAGTCGCTAAAAAAGAATGAAAAATATATTTTCCGGTATTTGTACCATACCTTTTAAGGTCTAAGCTTAAAAAAAAGCATAACTGGCCAGGACTTATATGCACTTTAAAACCCCAAAGGTAGCAGCACTGCATTGATTGGGTACACGTTCCCAGTGTTTATCACACTGTGGTTTTTGAAGGGTTTTCGTGTCCGGCAATGCATGCTACAATATCAAAAATAACTTTGAATTGATGTAACTAGAACGAGTAAGACAAGTGAAACAATGCAACATGATATGTTAAAGGGGCTGTGTCACGGTAAGACTTTACATTCGTTTTTCCGGGACGGAAAGAGCTATTTCCACCGATTTTGATATGAACTAACGAACCTCTCGGCCATGTGGGATGCTTAAAATCAAAGCAAATATGCAAAAATGAGTAACAAACAGTGTATATAAACAGTCTCCAGGGAAAATATTGAATATCCTTTCAATCGAGCATCGAGGGAGGGAAGTTTAACTGTTTGTATCCAATTAACAGCCACTAAACGAGCGATTACTCGATACATGCGCAGTACCATTACATAGCCCCTTTAATAAAAAGGCTTGGCTGACCAACATGCCCAAGTATCTAACATAGCTGTGTCTGACTTGTTGTGTGGTAGAGGCAAAATATGACGTCTGGGGTAAGACGTCTAGTAGTAAACGCCATTCATGTGCATAAATGCGATCCGATTCCGCCAGTGCACGTGAGAAAAGTCCACTAGATCCCAATAACTCATTTCTTCGCATGTGCGCATCCACGAGCGACACACAGGGGGAGGGGTGGAGAGAACAGGAGAAAAACAAATTAACCAATCCTCAGCGTTATCACATAAGAGTAATAACCATCTACATAAAATACGAATAAGCCCTTTGCAGGATACAGTCACGTGCTGATATAATAATTCGTTGCCATGGATACTGTATGGCAAGGTACTTCAGCTTAAAAACGCTGTTTTAGAAAAATCGACAATCAACTGGAGATGGAAAATAGCATTTACAAACAGGTTTTGCTAATAAAACTACCGATCTCGTAAAGTGCCTTTAAATAAATGAAGTCAGATTTGCTTGCCATGCAGTACAACCACGTGATTGCATTCCTGCAAAGGGCCCATTCAAAGTGTCACCAGGAGTGGCCATCTCACTTCCATCTGTTATGTTGTAATTCGTGAGCCAACGTGGTCCCAGATCAGGCTATTTTTAGAAACATGTTGCCGATGGAAAAAAAAAGCCTTGTGAACAGCTATTAATTATGTGCAAGAGTTGCAGACAGCCATGTACATTTTGAGATTTTTAAACGGCTCATTCCTCAAAATATATTTAACATATCCCTCTCAAATTTTCGGTGATTAACAAGTCTGACAATCTCTTTCGATTTATGGACTCTGTTTGTATGAACGTTGCAGTTTGATGTATGCTAATGAGGAAAAAACGTAAGTTTACAAAACTTCGCCTATAGAGAATCATCAGTTCTGTATCCAACAAACACTATTAGCATGCGGGGGTCTGTTGGGAAGAGACTTTCCCGGTTGAGTAAATACGGTGAAGTTGATTTGGTAAATACGGTAAAGCACGGCTACTAATAGCTGTTATTACGGCTGAGCCAAATACCATGAAACGGTAAGCGGTTTCACCCATCTTATCGGGTCATCGACTCGTTTGAGGCTGTTTCAGCTTTCAGCTTGTTTGCGTGAAATTCTCCATGATATGTCCTCGTTTTACTCTGCTTTATCATTCCTGTCATTCATTCGATGCACTAGTAGCGATTGTAAGACGCTGAATGGCCTAAGGATGGACTAACCGATTTGAAAAGGCTGCGTCGTAACATCAGTGCCATGGTGCAAATTACATGACAATTAACGAAGAATGCGCGCATTCAACACATTCAACGAATCGGTCGATCGCGTTGGCGGGTACTATACAGAAGATATACGAGATTTCAGTAAGTCACATTTACTTATGACGTCATATAATTTGATTGACAGGTGATGTTTGTCTTGTACCCGAAGATTCGTAGCTGTATTGTATATTCAATAAAAGGATTACTGACTGATGACGTCACACATTTTGATTGGCAGCTGTTGTTTGCTAGGATATGTTGATCTTAGGGCAACCATTTTCTCTAACATTATTACAAAGTGCGACGGACATTTATTACAAAGTGCGACATCTTTATTATTACAAAGTGCGACAAGTTTTATTACAAAGTGCGACATCTTTATTATTACAAAGTGCGACAAGGTTTATTACAAAGTGCGACAAGGTATATTACAAAGTGCGACAAGGTATATTACAAAGTGCGACAAGGTTTATTACAAAGTGCGACCAGGTTTATTACAAAGTGCGACAAGGTTTATTACAAAGTGCGACAAGGTATATTACAAAGTGCGACAAGGTTTATTACAAAGTGCGACCAGGTTTATTACAAAGTGCGACAAGGTTTATTACAAAGTGCGACAAGGTATATTACAAAGTGCGACAAGGTATATTACAAAGTGCGACAAGGTTTATTACAAAGTGCGACCAGGTTTATTACAAAGTGCGACAAGGTTTATTACAAAGTGCGACAAGGTATATTACAAAGTGCGACAAGGTTTATTACAAAGTGCGACCAGGTTTATTACAAAGTGCGACGAGGTTTATTACAAAGTGCGACAAGGTATATTACAAAGTGCGACAAGGTATATTACAAAGTGCGACAAGGTTTATTACAAAGTGCGACCAGGTTTATTACAAAGTGCGACAAGGTTTATTACAAAGTGCGACAAGGTATATTACAAAGTGCGACAAGGTTTATTACAAAGTGCGACAAGGTTTATTACAAAGTGCGACATGTATTACGAAGTGTGACAAGGTTTATTACAAAGTGCGACATGTATTACAAAGTGTGACAAAGTTTATTACAAAGTGTGACGGAGTTATTACAAAGTGCGACATCTTTATTATTACAAAGTGCGACAAGGTTTATTACAAAGTGCGACATGTATTACAAAGTGTGACAAAGTTTATTACAAAGTGTGACGGAGTTATTACAAAGTGCGACAAGGTTTATTACAAAGTGCGACATGTATTAAAAAGGGCGACATGTATTACAAAGTGCGATATTGAGAACGCCCGTGAAACACGGTTCAAATTCACACGTTAGCGTTTGATCAGATTTCCAACCCTGGAGATAGATATTTCTTACTTTATATATTTATCGGATACTAAGTAACAGGGTTACATCATGGGTAGAGATTGGGGATGCTCGTCGTACCTTTTAGGGTTTAAAAAGTGTAGTTTGGTACCACTTCCACGTCCATAGTTGTGGTTATAACGTTTAGGGTATTCAAAGTAAGATAAATAAGTATCCCGCTCATGGTTAATATTATATTTGGGACTGGATAGTACAACAAGCGATTCAGTAGTGTAGTTGATAAGGGAGGCGTCTATGGGTTCGAATCCCGCTGGAGGCAGTTATTTTTCTTTTGATGTCACTTCACTTCATTACTGTTGACATGTTAGTTTTCCAGTTATTATGGACAGGACTTAGACAGTTCAAAGTCCATGAGAGTCATTCGACGGAGCTTTAAAGTACGGCACGTGGTCAGAAGTCCAGACACAAATTGGCCACTTTGGAAACAAGTAGGGGATTGGGGCGAGGGTGGTCTCGCAGAGGCGCTTGGGATAGACCACCCTCGCCCCAATCTCCTACTCGTTTCCAAAGTGGCCTATTGACACCCACACCTATAGTATTGAACCCGTTGTTGACGGTTAGGGTGTTTTTAAATGTAAGGGTAGGGTTTTTATTAGTCCACAGGACCTTTAAAGAACTATTATATTTATCTGTTGTTTATCTGTTGTTTAGTAACCTCCCCAAATACTATATGTGTACGTTACACGAAGTACCTACCGTAAAACGTTATGCTCCGCTGGCCGAAAGAACCGGAAGGCTCTGGAGTTCAAATTTTCGAAAATTACGGAGCGTCTTTAAAATCGGTTTCCATGGTAACTAAATGTACATAAATTTTAAGAACCATGATACCAACATGTACTTGAGAAGTTTGGTTTCAAAGTTTGAGCTGTCTGGCATTAAAATTGAGGAAGATACGGGCATGTACTTAAAATCACGTGACAGATGACCTCATCGTTACGTCATACTAACTATGGCAGAAAGAGCTTTAGTTACAGCGGAGCAGCTTTGTGGAATAACTTACCTGTGCAAATAAGACAAGCGCCATCGCCGATAAATTTCAAAGCTCAAATACGAGGTTTCAATTTCACAACAAACACGGCATCTTTGTAAAACAGGGATTTTTCGTTCTATTACATTGTATATTTTATACATGTACATATCAGTAGTTTTAGGCATTATAATTAGCGCTAGAATATTTTTTTTAATTGTGATATTTTATATCCTTTAGTGTTAATTCAATGTTGTTATTGGTACACGTTCAATGTGGAAATTCATTCACGGCCAACATTGAAACGGGGTTTGGGAAGCTGCAGCTCAATCAACCAATCAAGCATTTCTTTATACACATAACGCCTGGGAGTTAAAAACTCGTTAGAACGCGCACGTGTTCATATGTGTAAGAACAATTATGACAAATCTACTATAAAAATATTAATACTAGTTAAAATGTGTCTACTAATTACATCTAATATATAAAAAAGAATACGAGAAATCTACTATGAAATGTCCTACAGTTAAAAATATAATATACACTCGTTTACGGTCATAATAAACCTATAAAAATACCACTCTAGTTTAAATCTATGTACTAATTACATTCGAGAAAATCGCCCCAAGACGCAAATACAGAAAATACAAAAGCAATGGCTATGTATATACATCCTACATGCACGTATCAAAACTGCAATCTTGATTTGGGACACTGGTCGCTTTTAGAGACTGTCCATTAAATTAACCCCCACTCCCCCTTCAATGTTGTTATTGGTATACGTTCAATATGGAAATCCATTCACGGCCAACGTAACATTGCGTCCAGTATTTTTAGTTGCATATAATAGTATTTGTTGTCGGCTGTCCCAACATTTTTGTCCATGCATGATTGTCTGGGAAGCTCGTCGGAGGATGTGGGCTGTAGTATCTCGACATATAGAAGAATTCTAATATGACTTGGCATTCTCTTTTATCGTCGCAATGTACACGTCGTGTGTTATGCTTGAAGTCCATCGCTGCTTAATGACGTCACAATAAGGTCATGAAGATAAAAATATTTGCAGCATTGAATGTAAATGACTGTACAGGGCCAAAACATTTTTTTCAAAAGTCTTCAAAATAATTAACCTTTGCAGCATTGTATGAAAAGGACAGTAAATGGCTGAAATGTTCTTTAAAATGACGTTAAAAAGGAAATTTTCTGTACTGCTGCGGCTTGTTTTAACGTTTACAACGGTTCTCACAACGGTATACACCCATATTTGTGGCAGGGGTGACAGGGGTGCAGGGGTAGAGGCAAATGGGGCTGGGTCCTGAGAGTATTTCTAGAATGGCGCGAAGTGAGGAATAAGGCTGTTTTAAAGCTTACCACTGTTTTAAAGCTTACCACTTTACATCACATTGTTTTAAATGAGCCTTATCTTTGGGAGCCTGTGTTCGTTAAAACGCTGGAAAATATGTCTGATGAGGAGCTCGATGATGTTCTGGCAAAGTTTATAGCTGAAATACGAAAGGGAGATCAACAAAAATACCCAAGCAAGACATTGTATGAGTTGATCTGATGTTTACAAGCCTACGCGCGTGTTGGATGTAAGCGAAATATTATTCTTGCTGATAAACGGGCTGTAGTTTTCGAAACTTGGATGCTGCTTTAAATTTTCATATTAAAGTAGAGCTAGTTCAGTTATTGGTTTAGATGTTAAGCATGCTAAGGTTATTTCTGAAAGTGATACAAATTATTTGTGGGAAAATTCTTTTTGGGGTAACCCAAATCCCGAAAGTTTAAGAAATACGTTGGTGCTTTTTTGGGTTAAATGTTGCTGTCAGAGCAGGTCAGGAATATCGTAATCTGAGAAAGAAAAGTTCCCTTTTTGCTTTTCGCTTACAATAAACCTGGATCAATCTGAAATCGGATGGATCGGTCCAAGATTAGTATGGTCGAATTGTACCGAACGTGAATCTGAACTAATTGAAAACGTCCAATATAAAAGTGCAATCATTGTGACTGGAGCCATGAAGGGTACTTCTCGTAACAAAGTACTTTACGAAACTGGTTGGGAACATGTTAAACGCAGGAGGGATATTCACAAATTATGCTTATTTTACAAAATGGTCCACAACTCCGTACCTAATTATTTATGTTCATTACTTCCTATAGCTGTAAATCAAAGAACCAATTATCCTCTTCGTAATGCAACAGACCTGTCAACTTTACAGTGTAGGACAAATAGATATTCTAATAGTTTTTTCCCTTCCACAATCAAATTATGGAACGAGCTCCCTGAGCTAATTCAATTATCGCCGTCTTTAGAAATTTTTAAATCAAAGTTAATCAAGCGTGTCCGGCCCATACCACCCAAGTACTACAAAGTTAGTCCCCGGTATCCACTTATTTTACTCACCCGCATGAGACTAAGGTTTTGTGCTCTCAATTATTTTTTGTACAAACGTAATATTGTAGAGAGCCCAGGATGCGTATGTGGAGCTGCATGTGAAAACCTTGTTCATTTTTTCTTGCACTGCCCACTTCATGCCCAACCACGTACTCAGCTCATGGCTGCCTTCAGCGCTGTTTCCCAAAACGAAACCGATCTTACTAACTTAACAGATAAACGCTTCGTGGAGCTTTTTATCTGTGGCTTACAATTATTAAATTTGGAAAATAATATTGAACTCCTTAATGAAAGTATGAATTTTATTGTGTCCACCAAACGGTTTCTTTTCTCTAGTGACGTTCTGACTTGATTTGACGTTTGTTAATGCTCCGTATCTTAATGAAATGTTTGCCAACTTCTTCCTCATCTTACACAGCTTTTTCAATTTTCAATTATCGTATATAATACTATTTGACGCGTTTTTTTTTTTTTTATTGTATTGTATTTTTTCGTTTTGCTTGTATTCTCTGTCTTGTTCCGTCTCTTCGTTTGTTTGTTTTGTATATTCTTTTGTCGGCTTTATCTTCATATTGTTATGCTAGTGCCGTCCGAAAATCATGTAAAATTACCGTACAGGAGAAGCACTCGATTATTTTTTTTTCAAAAACTATTTTGCTAATCCTGTCTGTAAATATATATGTAATAAAAAAAAAAAGATCAGATAGCAATCAAACTTATGTTAAGTTATGGATAACTCAAATGGGTTGACTTTCATGAAACCGGTATTAAAATTTTAGGGATACATTTTCTCCATAATAAGAACTACCAGCATAAAACTAATTTTAAGCGCGTTTTTGAAAGATTTAGGACACTACTCTCGATTTGGAGGTCAAGGAATCTTACCCCTTTTGCAATAAATCAAATTGTGCACCCTCTGGGATTCTCCAAACTATGTTATGTCTATACCAAGATGAGGGCGCCGGACAGTTTTGTAAAAGCGGTAGAAACGGAGGTGGTAAAATTTGTTTGAAACGGAAAGAAAGCAAAAGTAAAATACAAAACTTTAATTGGAAATTATAACATGGGAGGGGTAACAACTCCCGGATTTTGAAAGTATATTAAGGATGAATCAGTTCATTAGAGCTATTATGTTACTTACATCCTTATGGTTACTAGAAAGTGTTAATGCCATTAAAGAAAGTAAAAAATATTGAGGGCATAGAATATATAGGAGAGAACTGTGATTTTAGAAAATACCTGGCGATTATTGGAACTCCGACTATCGCAAAATATGATGCATTGTCTGTGTCTCGCTACCAGCAGTATTTGCCTCTGCCTTCAGCATTGGGAAATAACTGGTAGCTCGCCAGAGACAATTCATCATATTTTGCTCAACCTCGTCCAATAATTGCTTAATATTTTAAGCATAATTTCTGTTTAGACATGTCGTCAGAGAAATATCACTTTTTTTTATATCTGGAGATATATTTATGCTAGGTACTGCAAAACTGTGCCAATCAAAAACACATTGCTATATCACTGTGATAACATTCTTTATTTCAAACGCGTATTTAACGGAGAATTTGATCTTAAAAGGAGTCGTTTATTGTGACGTCACAACAATGTCAATAAACAAAACTGTTTAACTCTGAAGGCGTAATTTGATTTGAATATTAACCTGCGATAAATTCTTTAAATTTCAATTTGACTTTAGCTTCCGGTCGTAGTGCTTAGAATTTCGCGATATCTTGAGTAATAATATCGGAGACAAATCTTGGATGGCCGTAAATAGAATCTAAATAACCCCTATTCTTGTCGAAACAATGTTAATCCATGCGAAACTGAAGGGACAGAATTCATATATCAGTAAGATGGCGGGACGCGTTTATTTTCTCTCGTGACGTGGCTCGCTCCGGTCGCATCCTAACGAACTCGCTTCGCTTGCAAGATATACTTTCTGGGGTCTCCTCAAAGCGTCTGTTCTGCAGGCTTGCACTAAATTCGCCGCCATATTTGTACTAAGTAACCAGGCCCTTGTCACGTCCCCCTCACGGTCGAGTATTTCTGTCAATTTTCAATTTTTGATTTCACGATAATCGAAATTAAAAATAGGTTGCTCTTGCATCGAGAAAAGCTGGAATCATGCTGGACATGTACATGTAGTTACGAATTTTCAATTTATTTTTTTAACGAATGCAAATTCAGTCCACATTTTCTATATTTAATTTTAATTTTCTGTACATTCAACAAAAACAAATATAGACCCACACACCGGTCACCCTGTGGCGTAACTCCTAACTCAAGCAGGTTCGAATTCAGTGCCTGGTTCATGTAGCAATCAACATTCGGGTAAAAAATGTTCTCCTTATTTCAGCACACTGCCGAGTAGAGTGCAGTGAGTTCGCCAAATTTCGTGCCATTTGTTATCGAAGTGTCATGAATATTTAGATTAAGAAACCGATTGATCACTCATGTTTGATTTCCTATACAAACTGTCTGTCTTCATGTCCAGATCAGATCCCACGCACAGTCGAGAAATTCATAGCAACGTCTGAAATAGAAGAACTTGAAATATCATCAGTTAAATCTGATCTGGAGTGTCGCCAAGATTGTGTGGCAATGGAATGTTCATCCGGTCAGCAATTAAACATTGCGAAGATGAAATCTATTAACAAACAATGTGGAAAAGTAATTAGTTGTCCAATCCTGCATGAGATGCTATTTTCTGGCGTGCCGCCAGTAATGTGTGGTGCCTTGAAACTTAGATTTAAGGTTTTAGTTTTCAGCTTTATGTGCATTTACAAACATAAAACGACTGTAGCTATCTGTTGGAATTCACTGATAAAATGAATAATTGTGTTGTATAATGCTATCAGCTAGCTCGCTTTCCTAAGCCATTTCAGTGCTATTACCTAAAGGTATTTATTTATTGAAGCTCTTCGTCAAAAAGAGCAAAAATAAGAGTGTCGTTACTAGAGGGAAATCAATAAAGGCATAAGGATAAATAACTCTCCCCACAGTTCTAGATACAGTCTATGCCCTGGGGGTGGGATAGGGACAGAGTGGGGTACCTCACAAACGTCCTGTACATACCCAAAGATCGTATTGGAGGGGAAAGCAGTTACGGGTTTGAGGTTGCGATTTTAACGTTTTAGGGTTTTTTTCAACAATTCCTACCAGCTCCCTAGGAGGAAGGGGTATGAAGTAGACCTAAGGGACCTGCCATTTATTAGAGGGGGGGGGGGGGGTGGGCTGGTGCAAATGGGGAGGGGGTCATACCTTTTTGTGCACCAAATAATGGGGGGCTGCACAAAATTCTGCAACCATTTCTGACGGGCCATGTAATTTTGTGCATTCCATTTTCCTTTCTACTAAAGAAAACAGTCCTGAAGGGATCAACCACAATCAAATTTATTATCAAAGATGATATAACAAGACGACAAAATCTGGTGTATAACAGTCCTTCACTCTATTATAAATGTTATTGTGATTTAGGGTGGGTCATGTCATTTCATGTGCACTCTCTTGGAGGGCCACATTACTTTATGCAGTGACATGAGCAGGGCCACTTGAAATTATGTTAAGGAAAATGAAAATGCACCAGCCCACCCCCCCCCCCCCCCCCCCTCTAATAAATGGCCGGTCCCTAATAGCATCAGATGGTTTGAATAAAAGGTCACATTGCCAATTCTGTCAGCTTAAGATAACTGAAAGCTTTTGCCCTACTAGTATTTGACTTCTCTTACACGAGTACGTTTCTCGGAGTGATAACAATGAAGCTGTACTCTTACTTATAGTTCTAGGATATCACAGGATGCAATTCTAACGATTACGACATAAAGTTAATGCATTGCGGCCCTTTAGCTGTAATTTGATTGACTCCAAGTTGAATATATCAAGACAACCTTTGCTATTGAATGCGTCTTCTGATTTGGGATGTAATAGCAACCAATTGATGCCGTTTTACAAATTATTTCTTTTTGTTCAATCAAGACACAGCAAACCCATACACGCACAAGGTTATTTATATACATTATTTTACATACAAAATGGAATCCCAGTGAATCACTCATCACCACCATGAGTAGCATTTCAATCAAATTTAACGGACGAAGGTTTCTCGGAAGTACACGATATTTACAAGGTTAAACACATTGAAATAGCAAATTTGTCCTTTAAGAAAATCTGTTGTAGCTCTGTTTGGAGCAACAGCATGCAATCTCAGCTGGTGTAAAAATATAAATTTATATTGTACTATACACGCCTTTCATAAGTTTTACTTCCGGTCACGAAGACGAGGCTCCAGGTGGTTTGAAATCCAAGATGGCGGACAACTGCTCAGTCTCAGCTAGAAAGTACCTCCGAAAAGGACTCGAAAAGTGTGTTATTTAGTAGATCGTACCTGAATTTGGCTTCAGAATCACTGTATTTATGTTCATGTATAGTCTACCGTATATTAACTGATGTTTTGCATGAAAAACGTCCACGTTTTGGGCAAAATACCGAAAGAGCGCGGATGAAACTTTTAAACTCTTAACTTTTGTTGAAAATCTCAACAGATCAGTACCACAAAAAGCACACGCCGTATGAAATACTGCATTGCTGTGTACACTATGTACTGGAATAACTCTTTGAGACGTGATTTGTAGTGTAAGCCGACCCAAAACTGAGAAAGAGTATGGCTGATACGGTTGCTTGAAATATGACTAACTTATGGTTGTTCAGTTAACGTACAACTTTGAGGGAAGTGGGGGTTTCTTGGTGTTACAGATCACCACATATGTAACACAAAGAAAACTACTGTCTTCTAAAGCAAAAAACACCCTGAAATACAAAGAACCGGCTATCCCCAGAAACAATGAATCAAACAATGAATCTGCTTCACCAAGAAGCACCCAGAAACGTGATATTTGAAGTATGCGGGCATCAGGCGTCGTATTAGGTACAGGCATTCCCGAAAAAATATGTTCCCTTGGTGTCAACGTACTCAAGAGAAGAGAAATCTTCAAGCATAATTCTGGCTCTTGGAAACAATGATAGCTACAGCTACCAGAATGAAGAAAATACTGTTGATGATATTCAATCAATGGGCATCAGTCAAACGATGAAAATACAGATTCAACCGACCGCTATTGAAAAACCTGCTCGTTTTTCTTCTTCAAGGAAATAAAAAATAATATTAGTTTCTACACAGGATTCTCATCTTCTAAAATATTTCAGGTCTAGTATGATTTTTATAATGTTTGAGAGAAGGGAGAAATATCATTTACTGAAATAAATGTTTAATTGAGGCTAACAGTAATATGCCGGAAATGAGGGAATACCACTTATAAACAGTGGCTATACAAGCAATCCAGGTCAATAAAAATATGAAAACATTAAGTACTAAATAAATTGTAACAAACATATTAAAACTATTAACTGGTAAAATAGGTGTTAACTAAGTGGTGGTTGAAGGTGATATTAAAATTAGTCCACATGAAATTGGGGAATCATAAGATGAGTCATGATAATGTGTGTATGGATAGCAGGGTTTTAGCCCAGAAGGTTTGGGGTAAGGTGAAGCAAAATCAGAAATGAGAAAAACACTAAAAAAAAAGGAAAATTATAAGTAGCGAGAGCTGCTAAATAAACAATAACTGATATAACAATGTGAGAGTGAAGGGAGTGGGGGAAGTTGCTTGGGGAAAGGAGGGCATTGGCACCCCTGCCCCATCTCCCCTTATTTGACTGGCTAAAACCCTAGATAGGGTGAGCTAATATACCACACAGAGCATGCAGGGATAGGGGAATTAAGGAACCACTACTAATTACAATCGGTTTGTGCTAAGCTTTTCATTATATATAATTATCAAATTATCAATAATTGCACAAAAGAATATTTTGTACAAAATGGTAGTGTTAGAAATTTGAATTCCATTCAAAAAGCCCAAGCAGTGTCCAAAAGCCTCTGCTAGATATATTCTAACTACAAATAAACTTATTTTAATGGTATATGAACAATAAAATCAATACCGTATGCTGTTACACAATAATGTAACTGATACAAAGTCAGGGAATATACATTGAAGGGTAGGGTATGAATTGTATACAATGTGAAAAAAGGGTATGAAAAAATAGAATTTACCATATAATGGGTAGGGATAGGGGAAGGAAAACGTGCTATCATTCTTTATTAATGTAAAAGTTATGTACAAAATTTAAGTGAAAACGGCTTTGGGGAACTATGAACGGATAAACCATATTCTAACTGGAACTATGTCTGGATGGTTATCCAGTATAATGGCTGCTGTTTCGGTATACTCGTTGCCTGCATCTTATCAGTTGACTCCAGCTTTTTCCAATGTTTGTTTTCTGTTAGGTGAACAGTAGTTACATTTCCCATCGATAGCACTTCACTTGCTGTATTAAATAGCAAAAGAGATTAGATATCATGACATGAGCTTATTAAACAGCCTAAAAATTCAGAAATAAACTAAAATTTGCTTTGCACCTCATAAATCACTTTGCCTCAATTTTAGACCACAACACTAATTTACTTTAGGCAGAAGATATTTCCGACTCCTTTAAGTTAGCTTAGATATCTTCGACGGAAAGATGCCCCTGAAATAATTAATATCGTCCTCTGTAAGCTGCAAACGTTTTTTAGATTTGCAACCTGTCGGGTGTATACATTGTTCGGAAATGACCGATGACTTGATCAAGTAGAAAAGTACTTTTCTGTGCGCTAAACAATATACTAAAATAATGCAGACTACACATGGACATAAATACAGTGATTGTAAAACCAAACACAGGTATGATTTACTGAATAACATACTTTTGGGAGTATTTTCGGAGGTACTTCCTTGCTGAGACTGTGCAGTTGTTCGCCATCTTGGATTTCAAACCACCTGGAGCCTCGTTTTCGTAACCGGAAGTAAAAGTTATGAAAGGCGTGTATTGTGTTTGTTTCTCACAAAAAGGTATTAATCTTGCAAATTTTGTAACATTTCTGGCATTTAATCCCTAATTTTGGTTACTTTTCCTGGACCCTGTGACGTCATAAGATGAATAAACTCCCTCCCTAGAGAACACTACTACAATAAAGTCCCGTAGGTTTTCATTGTGACATCACAAGATGAATCAATCCCGCAATTCGGGTAGCGTTTATTCTAGTTTAATTTATGCTCCTGCCTCTCAAAAAACACTAAGTTAGACAACTGAAGAATATCAGAAATAGAATTTGGGGCAAAAAGAGTTCATGTTGTTTGATGGCTACTTGCACTTTAAGGCATTTTGTAACATGGCAAGAAAGGCTGGAGCACTGCATGATATTAACTTTAATGCAGTGTCGGTACAAAATTTGCATAAGGGTAATGATGTTTTTATATTTTATTGATTGCGCTGTTACTCGTAGGATTTCTTCTATTCATTAATTTTAAATACAGATTTAGATTTATGTATAGTCAATATACACTTTAGGTATTTAGTAGTTATATTTTTTAACGACTAAGTATTACATGTACTAGTTATCTTCTTTTAAATATTCTGTTATACACGACCCCACAAGCATTTGTGCATTAAAGGCGCTGTGTCACGGTACTGCGCATGTGTGAAAATCTGATGATTTTTAGAATTATGTTCTAGCCCGGAACGAAATTCTCCGAGGGGTGAAATACCGATTTTTAAATCGACTTCCATCAGTGTTCTTTTTTAACTCATCCTTGCCTCCTTTGGTCATTTATGGAAATATAAGATGTGCTTAAATAAGTTTTAATTATTTGTTTATTCAAAATTAGTCGTTGCACACTGCAACACAACTAAAACAAAAAAGCAAAGTGATGCCGCTTACCGGCGGGAGACCGCCACTGAGTACTCTGAATACAGCAGCCGAAAAACGCAAGAAATTGGAAGCTTTTTGGCATTCCAACCAGAAGCGAAGAGGGTTTGGATGTCCAGTAGAGTTCACGAAACACATGGAAACTTTTCAAGTCATATTATAAATGATATGGCAGTTTTCAACAGCGACACGAAGAAATATATATCTACGGCTTAGAAACGATCGAGGCTGAAATGATATGAACCAACCGGAGTGCAAAGACTGTACGAAAAGTTAGATAAAACCTTTCTTTGCTGGCAAAACAACCTCAAATATGATAGCCTTGTGAGCAATCGACGTACATATGAAGCTTTAGAAGTTTATATTATCGACTACGTGAGAGTCTGCAAACATCGAACTGCTATGAAACCGCTTACGAGTCAGTATTCGCACTTTCGTGACAAGCGAACTTTTCTACTTTCGACACACGGTCGCTAAACTGTACGAAATCTCCAAGAATAAATCCCTGATGTCCAAACTAACGGAAAAAAATGAAAGAGGAAATCCTTGTGAGCAATCGACGTACATATGAAGCTATATAAGTTATCATCGACTACATGAGAGTCAAACATCGAGCTGCTATGAAACCGCTTGTGACAGTTTGTTTACGCACTTTCGTGACAAGCGAACTTTTCTACTTTCGACACACGGTCGCTAAACTGTACGAAATCTCCAAGGATATATCCCTAATGTCCAAACTAAAGGGAAAAACTGAAAGAGGAAATCATTGTGACCAATCGACATACATATGAAGCTCCAGAAGTAATTATTGAATACATGAGAACCCATAGAGAAAACCGATAATAATGAACACGGTGTTAGTTTCACGGACATTTGTGACTTAACTGAACTCGCGCTTCAGCATAGCTTGAAATACTGTATGAAAACTCCCGTTTAAAAATTTCCTGATGCCGAAAGGACCGTAGCATCTTAAACAAGATATTCTTCTGACCAATCGACGTAGATATTAAGCTGTGAAAGTATGTTTCCATTCCATAACAGCAGATAGTGCAAACTAGTAAACTGCCACTAGTAAACTGCCACTAGTAAATTAACCTTGCGTACTTCCGCGTGTACTGAACTTTCTAGCGTCAAATGCATGTGTTAACATTTTCAAACTTTAGGACAAGAAATCTTTCATAGTATGTTCTATTTTTTTTACAGCAAAGAACTGTATTATTAAACATGTAGAAATAAAACAATGGTGCCATTTGAAGAATTATATCATGTCAAAAGTGCATAACGAAGAAATATATATCTACGGACGCGAGCAGCTCGTTTCACTTTGGTCAAATTCGGACTGTTTACGACTGGAAACAGGAAAAATACAAGCAAGTAATGAAATATAGATACCATTTACTCAATGCTGTTTACCTTGGATGTAGGAAGAATAAAATCTTTGTAAATCTCGCCATATACTGTGTAAAACTACAATCTGTGAATCACGGCAGTGTGGCGTACAGTGTGGCGTTTCCGGCAATTTATATTGATTGATTCTCATTGGATGTTACACAATTCAATTCAATGTCTGGAGACTGTAACATGCGCAGTACCGTGACACAGCGCCTTTAAACATTTATCGTGTTTAAATAAGTAGAGGTTATTGACCAAGCGTGAGGTCAAGATAGGGGGATATTGGTCGAGTTCATTTTTTGCGTTTTTATGGACCGAGACGGATCGAGGTCCATAAAAACGCAACAAATGAACGAGGCCAATATCCCCCCATCTTGACCGAACAAGCTTGGTCAATACACGCCTTTCATAAGTTTTACTTCCGGTTACGAAAACGAGGCTCCAGGTGGTTTGAAATCCAAGATGGCGGACAACTGCACAGTCTCAGCAAGAAAGTACCTCCGAAAATACTCCCAAAAGTATGTTATTCAGTAAATCATACCTGTGTTTGGTTTTACAATCACTGTATTTATGTCCATGTGTAGTCTGCATTATTTTAGTATATTGTTTAGCGCACAAAAAAGTACTTTTCTACTTGATCAAGTCATCCGTCATTTCCGAACAATGTACACCCGACAGGTTGCAAATCTAAAAAATGTTTGCAGCTTACAGAGGACGATATTAATTATTTCAGGGGCATCTTTCCGTCGAAGATATCTAAGCTAACTTAAAGGAGTCGGAAATATCTTCTGCCTAAAGTAAATTAGTATTGTGGTCTAAAATTGAGGCAAAGTGATTTATGAGGTGCAAAGCAAATTTTAGTTTATTTCTGATAGGCTGTTTAATAAGCTCATGTCATGATATCTAATCTCTTTTGCTATTTATACAGCAAGTGAAGTGCTATCGATGGGAAATGTAACTACTGTTCACCTAACAGAAAACAAACATTGGAAAAAGCTGGAGTCAACTGATAAGATGCAGGCAACGAGTATACCGAAACAGCAGCCATTATACTGGATAACCATCCAGACATAGTTCCAGTTAGAATATGGTTTATCCGTTCGTAGTTCCCCAAAGCCGTTTTCACTTAAATTTTGTACAGAACTTTTACATTAATAAAGAATGGTAATTATATGGTAAATTCTATTTTTTCATACCCTTTTTTCACATTGTATACAATTCATACCCTACCCTTCAATGTATATTCCCTGACTTTGTATCACTTACATTATTGTGTAACAGCATACGGTATTGATTTTATTATTCATATACCATTAAAATAAGTTTATTTGTAGTTAGAATATATCTAGCAGAGGCTTTTGGACACTGCTTGGGCTTTTTGAATGGAATTCAAATTTCTAACACTACCATTTTGTACAGAATATTCTTTTTTGCAATTATTGATAATTTGATAATTATATATAATGAAAAGCTTAGCACAAACCGATCGTAATTAGTAGTGGTTCCTATTCCCCTATCCCTGCATGCTCTGTGTGGTATATTAGCTCACCATATCTAGGGTTTTAGCCAGTCAAATAAGGGGAGATGGGGCAGGGGTGCCAATGCCCTCCTTTCCCCAAGCAACTTCCCCCACTCCCTTCACTCTCATATCATCAGGCCACCACATTGTTATATCAGTTATTGTTTATTTAGCAGCTCTCACTACTCATAATTTTCCTTTTTTTTAGTGTTTTTCTCATTTCTGATTTTGCTTCACCTTACCCCAAACCTTCTGGGCTAAAACCCTGCTATCCATACACACATTATCACTCATCTTATGATTCCCCCAATTTCATGTGGACTAATTTTAATATCACCTTCATGCAACCACCACTTAGTTAACACCTATTTTACCAATTAATTGTTTTAATATGTTTGTTACAATTTATTTAGTACTTAATGTTTTCATATTTTTATTGACCTGAATTGCTTGTATAGCCACTGTACATGTTTATAAGTGGTATTCCCTTCCCATATTACTGCTAGCCTCAATTAAACATTTATTTCAGTAAATGATATTTCTCCCTTCTCTCAAACATTATAAAAATCATACTAGACCTGAAATATTTTAGAAGATGAGAATCCTGTGTAGAAACTAATATAATTTTTTATTTCCTTGAAGAAGAAAAACGAGCAGGTTTTTCAATAGCGGTCGGTTGAATTTGTATTTTCATCGTTTGACTGATGCCCATTGATTGAATATATATCATCAACAGTCTTTTCTTCATTCTGGTAGCTGTAGCTATCGTTGTTTCCAAGAGCCAGAATTATGCTTGAAGATTTCTCTTCTCTAGGTACATTGACACCAAGGGAACATATTTTTCCGGGAATGCCTGTGCCTAATACGACGCCTGATGCTCGCATACTTCAATTACTTTTCTGGGTGCTTCTTGGTGAAGCAGATTCATTGTTTGATTCATGTTTCTGGGGATAGGGTTCTTTGTATTTCATGTATTGTTTTGCTTTAGAAGACAATAGTTTTCTTTGTGTTACATATGTGATGATCTGTAACACCAAGAAATCCCCACTCCCTCAAAGTTATACGTTAACTGAACAACCATATTTCAAGCAATCGTATCAGCCATACACTTTCTCAGTTTTGGGTCGGCTTACACTACAAATCACATCTCAAGAGTTATTCCAGTACATAGTGTACACAGCAATGCAGTATTTAATACGGCGTGTGCTTTTTGTGATACTGATCTGTGGAGATTTTCAACAAAAGTTAATAGTTTAAAAGTTTCGTCCGCGCTCTTTCGGTATTTTGCCCAAAACGTGGACGTTTTTCATGCAAATCATCAGTTAATATACGGTAGACTATACATGAACATAAATACAGTGATTCTGAAGCCAAATTCAGGTACGATCTACTAAATAACACACTTTTCGGAGGTACTTTCTAGCGAGCCTGAGCAGTTGTCCGCCATCTTGGATTTCAAACCACCTGGAGCCTCGTCTTCGTGACCGGAAGTAAAACTTATGAAAGGCGTCTATAAGGTTTTTATTATATGGCACTATCACACTTTGACACACGCGCCAGGAACCCATTGCGTGGTAAGCTGAAGAGCGAACAGAAATCAATCTAAAATTAGACTGAGTCTCTACGACTTTTCACTTGAAGTTCAACCTTGTGGCGTTCAAAACAGTTTGTTTTCCGATGTAAAAAATGCGTTTTTATGGATGAAAACTGACCTGTACTTTACTTCAGATGTACTGAGTTTCAATGACAACTTCATCAGGAAGGCCGAATGCATTAACTAGAAACAAAAATGTGCATATTTGTGGAAGATTTGAAAGTTGAAAACCGGCGTTGAATTTGAAATCACTCGAGTGGCGATAACTCAGATAAGCACACTGCAAAACTTGACTCAAATAGAGCTGTAGAAGAATACAAACAAACTTGTAAGTATTAATCTAGTAAATACTCTTAATTTGTAAGCCATTTACCAAATGTAAATGCTGAATTTCTTAGGTCATACAATATAAAACCTGCTTTCTTTGATGAAACTGTGTGCTAAGCTTACTCGTTTCCGTAATAATTTTATTTCTTTGTACCACGATTGTAGTAGCGTTGTGAGGTAGCCGAACTTTTCTTTGTGTTTTTGAAGTCACGGCCATTTCAGCTTCGCTATAGTTTTTATCTCCGTAAGTCCAGCTTCATTCAATTCAGTCGCTTTTGCTGCAGTTGTTTTCATCGAACTTGCAAGAGCCAGAAAAAACTGCATTAATCCCTCTAAAAAGGTGAATTTTAGCTGTAAACGAAAAGGCAGAACGATTTTTAAATTAGTATTTGCCTTCATGTCACAAATTGTTTAGTTTCTTTCAAAATGTATGGGTTCTATTATCGCTATTTGTTTATGCACTAGTCAATTGAAACTCCGGCCCCCCGACCCCCGGGACATAGCGGGAAATGTAACATTTATACAGTGTTACATTTTGACCTTTCCCCCGCCCATCGGGGACAGTTGGCTGTTACAATACCCACCCCTATGGCCCCGGCATGTGCTTCAGAATGTTCAATTGGGAGGAGGCATTGATAAATTGAATATACATAAGCTTCAATCTGTTGTTCCATTATTTGAAAAAAAAAAATTCTGAAGCACATCACTAGCGGATCCAGGGGAGGGGTTTCGGGGGTTGCAACCCCTCTATGATTCCTTTAAATCACTGTAAATTCAATTTTAAAATCTCTAGATAAAAAAAAGCCTTTTGCAAACCCCCCTTTCACAAAATCCTGGATCCGCCCCTGTAGATTTTCTATTACTATACATGCTTTCCGCACTTTTACAGTCTCCACCATTGTCTTGTTTATCAGAAACCGTTGTCTGTCAACAAAAACAACAACAATGCAACAAAGAAATATAAAGGAAATGTCATGCAGCTGCGTTTAAATATATTTAAGTAATGATCCGTGTAAAAAGTACGACAAAATCCATTGTTATGTCGCATTGAGCCTCCCACACATGGGATTTCTCTGTTTTTTAGACTACGAAAATACTGGGTGATAATATAATTATGATTAGTATATACTAATCATAATTATAGCGGCTCGGTAAATATCCACCACTATTCACCTACACTTCGGTGATTAATTGTTAATTATTCTGAAATAAAAGTATTATGAAATCTTAGTTTCATTCTATTTTTATGAACAAATTATCTTCCAACCAATAGGAACAGCCAAAAACAATAGCTACGAAACAGGCACGATTGATAAGGTTCCGAACATACGATTTGCTTTACAAAAGACATTTGGAACCGCAGTGCAAATTGTAGTTTTAATAGACGTTTAATTTCCTCCAATTTTTCAAACTTCCTAACCTATAAGGCGATTTTCATGTTTCAACCAATCAGATCAAGAATTTTCACAATACAAAATTAACACCTTGCCCATCTGAATGCCGTTCGGTGTCGTACTTGTTACACAAATCATTACTTAATCTGATATTTTGCCGTGACGCAAACTTTAACAAAACCGGCTTTGTTGTTGCAAATAACAAAGGGTGTGTAATAATAAACACTTCCTGATCTATTACTCGTGACTTAACTCTGTATAAACACTGCCTCTGATGGAAACACCCAGGACTTGTTTAAATTAAAAACGATTTTTGCGTGTCCCTAGCTTCCGCCATGTTTGATACACGTTGTTGATGCTCGGGCCCAGTCCCGCTCTGCCGTGGCTGGCGTTACAACCACCGCTAAAATCCCCGCAAATTTTGCAAATCGTTACTTTCCCCGTTCCACTCAGTGGAGAAATGCAGCGTTAAATGTGCGTTATTCCACGGCCATGTCCCCGTTAATGCCCCACTATGTCCCGGAGGTCGGGGGGCCGGGATTTCAATTGACTAGTGCATTACGAAGAATTGTGAGCGGTTTTGTAAAATCTTGCCCGGCGCTGAGCAACCAATCAGATTGCAGCATCTTGCCCGCTCACGGAGCTGCCATGTAATAAAAGTTATTATTATTAGTTACGAGCTCACAAAGTTCGATTAACAGTTTTAATAAACATGTTAATCCATACGGAACTGAGGGGGCAAAATTCATATTTTAGTAGGATGGCGGCAGGCGTTTATTTCCTCTCGTGGCTCGCTCCTGTCTCACCATAACGAACTGGCTTCGCTCGCAAGATATCCTTCCTGGGGTCTCCTCAAAGCGTCTGTTCTGCGGTCGCGGCTGTATTCCATCCGCCAGAAGGTCGAATTGCAATGCACTGCACTATTTTCTCGATGTACAAACAAAAGCGGCACTTAGAAATTTAGGCGAATTAGTACGCTTCCCTCGACTATATAAAAAAATATCGGGCCCACGAAGACTCGAACCGAAACCCTAACCCTTACGCGACGAGGCATTTGCTGTCAACAACTGGTTTTTTAGAACTTTTATACTGCATGCTGTTTGATTACTGTTTTGTTACTTCATTAGACACCAGTTCCTGCTCTCAATGAAGTATTTTAGTGCAGTGCATTTTGGGATTGCGTCCTTCTGGCGGATGGAATCTAACCCTAACCCTGTTACGTTCTAATTCTGCAGCTTAGCTGACTAAATTCGCCACCATCTTTGTACTAAGTAACCAGACCTTTGTCACGTCCCCCTCCCGGTCGAGTATTTCTGTCAATTTTCATTCTTTTATTTCACGATAATCGAAATTAAAATAGATTGCTCGGTTCTTGCATCGAGAAAAGCTGGCCAATAGTGTAGGTGATAGACCAAAATAATAATAATAATTAAATGTAATTCGAAAGTTTTATCATGCTGACTAATCATAATGGACATGTACATGTAGTTACGAATTTTCAATTTCCTATTTTTTTAACGAATGGAAATTCAGTCCACATTTTCTATATTTAATTTTAATTTTCTGTACAATCAACAAAAACAAATATAGAAATTTTCAATTAAAATCAAATGGACGGAAGACTCCCATATGGCGAAACTCCTAACTCAAGTTAGTTTTTACAGGAACTAGTTGCCTATCCTAACTCAAGTGCCTGGTTCATGCAGCGATCAACTTTCGGGTAAATAAATGTTCTCCTTATTTCAGCACACTGCCGAGTAGAGTGCAGTGAGTTCGCCAAATGTCGTACCATTTGTTACCTAAGTGTCATGAATATTTAGGTTAAGAAACCGATTGATCACTCGTGTTGGATTTCCTATACAAACTGTCTTGTCATCATGTCCAGATCAGATCCCACGCACAGTCGACAAATTCATAGAACGTCTCAAATAGAAGAAGTTAAAATATCATCAGTTAAATCTGATCTGGAGTGTCGCCAGTATTGTGTGGCGATGGAATGTTCATCTGGTACAATTAAACATTGCAAAGATGAAATCTAACAAACGATATGGAAAGGTAATTAGTTGTCCGATCCTGCATGAGATGCTATTTTCTGGCTTGCCGCCAGTGTGGCATGGGGCCTTGAAACTTAATAGACCTGAAAACCAAAGACTCAAGATTAATTAGATTTAAGGTTTCAGTTTTCAGCTTTATGTGCATTTAGAAACATAAAACTACTGTAGCTATCTGTCGGAATTCACTGATAAAATAAATAATTGTGTTAGTATAAGCTATCAGCTAGCTCCCTTTCCTAAGCCATTTCAGTACTACTACCTCAAGGCATTTATTTATTGAAGCTCTTCGTCGTTACTAGAGGTAAATCAATAAAGGAATAAGCATAAATAACTCTCCCCACAGTTCTAGATACAGTGTATGCCCTGGGGGTGGGTTGGGACAGAGTGTGGTACCTCACCAAAGACCTGTACATACCCAAAGATCGTATTGGAGGGGAACCTTGAAAACCTTGAACCTCGAAAGCATTTACGGACGGGTTTAAGGTTGCGATCTTAACGTTTTAGGGGGTTTCAACAATTCATACCAGCTCCCTAGGAGGAAGGGGTATGAAGTAGACCTAATAACACCAGATGGTTTGAATAAAAGGTTACATTGCCAATTCTGTCAGCTTAAGATAACTGAGAGCTTTTGCCCTACTAGTACTTGACTTCTCTTACACGAGTAAGTTACTCGGAGTGATAAAAATGAAGCTGTACTGGCTCTTACTTATAGTTCTAGGATATCACAGGATGCAATTCCAACGATTGCGATATATAAAGTTAATGCGTTGCGGCCCTTTAGCTGTAACTTGATTGACTCCAAGTTGAACATATTAAGACCACCGTTGCTATTAAATGCGTCTTCTGATTTGAGATGTAAAAGCAACGAATTCATGCCGTTTTTCGAATTCTTTCTTTTTGTTCAATCAAGAGACAGCAAACCCACATACGCACAAGGTTATATATATACAGTTTTTACATACAGTTATATATATATATATATATATATACAGTTATATATATACAGTTTTTTTTTCGATGAATACCGTTTTAGTCTTTAAACCAAAGCGATTGAGCAACATATTTCCTGCAGCTTAGCAAAATGTATCCATGATAATGTAAGTTGATGAGGATTCGATTCAACAAAGGGTATTGGGGTCAGGTAATTTGTCTCCATATATAGTGTTGGCTGGTTTAAATCCTACTCTCCTCCTCTTAAAATGAAAATAACAACACATTTTCATTTCAACGTTTAATTGTATGTTCTTTCATTATTAGCACGATAACATAACACTTTTTAGCTGCCCTGATCAGATTCTTAAGTACAAGGAACCTCATACAGTGCAGATCTGTTTAGGACTCTATAGTCTGTATCTCGCTCTGAGCGATAAAAGATATATAATCTTACAAAAATTAACCTAGCTACTATTTAAAATTTGCGAGAGGTTTTCGTTTCTAGGAACTCTTCAGTTAGTTGGCTTATTTGTTCAAGACAGCATTTAAAAACGTTGCATTTAAAATATATGAAAACACGAACCTCTTTAGTCCGTTTGCTTTTACGGATGCATTTTGCTTCCCATTGGATTAAGGACACACGTTTGGTCAATTTCCTAAAGTGCATGTGTAAGCTCCATACAAGTGTCCTGAAGAAAGGTATATGTAAACAAATTAAGAATACCTCCTTACGTAATATTATAATTACAACTTTTAAACAAGAGTTTTTAATGCTTATAATTGGTATCATTACTGAATACTTTACATGTTACTTTTTTATATATACAGAGCTCCGGATGCAAGTCCTGCTAACGTAATGTCGTTGTCTTGTTTTACTCCCTAACAAAACATTACATCTTTTATATCATTCTCATTGCATATTCACCACACAAAAAAAAAACAATGAAAATAATCCATTCCGTGCTACCTTTCCAGATTTCGCCCTGAATTATTGGATTGACGATGTTTTAGTTAAAAATGATGTTTTGCTATCTCTTAATTAAACATAAAGGTACTTTGAGTTGGTAAGGTGATAGTTATGAATCAGTAAAGGGAGATTCTCAGGGAAGCTACTGGAACATTAATTTTGGCAGACTTGATAAAGAGATAAACCCTGAACTCTATTAAGAGGACCGGAAGAACCTGGATACTCTCTGCACAGCAACCTTCAAGAAAATTTAATAACAAATTTAAATCTACTCGAGCTGTCTAAGAGTGAATAACTGTATGATTATTTGGGAAATCAATAATTCACGGTGTAAAGGGGCTCAAAAAAAATACACTGTTGCATTACTTGATTACAAGTGGATTCATTGACATGCACGTGCTACACGTAATGTACGTACGCACGTACTGTTTAATGCTTAGCATTAAACAACGCCACGTTTGAGAAATGTATAAAGAAAAACAAATTCCAAACTATTTGAGCTCTCTTTATTAATAAAGGTAACTGGGATCGAGACACAAATCTTTTTGATTAAGACTGAGTCAGTAGGTTATCAAAAAGCCAAAAGAAACACATTCTTGGAGTATTCAAAACACGTATAAGGTCGAGCCCTATTATCGAGAAACTGACTGGTAGCAGTTTCGCTGTATCAAATTAGTCTAAAAAGATTGTAAAACTTTAAGTTCTCACGAGGTTGGCAGAGCTCATGCAATCTTCTGATAGGATGATTTAATACACGGTCATTGCAACTATTCGATCATCTCTTTATATATCTTCATTGATAGATTAAACTGATATAATGCTTGTGAGAATTTTAAAATTCATCAGCGTGGCGAGGAAAAAAATATGATTTGACAACTCATTTTTCAAAACAGATATATCGGTGCCAAGGCATTTCAAATCAGTCGAGAGCAGCAGCTTTGTAGTTGGGATCTCGATAGCCACGAGAGTGCTTTCGAGTGTCGATATGGGGAATCTGACTATGTTCTTCAATGTCTTTCTTGCTTTGGGAATTGCAACCATAGCAAACGGTAAGTTGTCCAAACACTTTGAAAATGTCTAATTCTCTTTGCTTATTACTGCTAGATAAAATGTCACATTTTTCAAGACGGATTAAAGGTATGAAGAAATCTGCATTTGCTGGTCTTGACAGTGCAAACTTCCAAAACGGTATACCAAGGATTGTTTACAAAACAACAGATATTCTGCTTCTTCAGTTTTATAAATATACGTATCAGGAACTCTCTGTTGACGCTTTACTTACTTGTTAAGTAAAGGAACTTTACGCATCACAAGGAACGAGCGACGAATCAGTTGGGCCTCAAAGCTCACGAAGTAGATTCTGGATTCGAGTCAAAAACGTTGTGCTTGCAATAGGTTACTATAGATTGAGTCACAATTTGTGAGCTCAAATTATATTCTCATAGTTTAGATTATTGGTTTTAAATCTCTTCTAAATGGAAGACAAGCAATATTTTAAACTCGTAAATGGTAATTATATTCTCCTCTAATACAGGTCTCAAGCACGGACAGTTGCGATTCGGTAGATCTACGTCTGAGGGATATTACTGTGAGACTGTCACCTTCCCATCAGCCTTTTCGGGAAGTGACCCTGTTAAGGTATTCACTTCCGTGAGCCATGGTCCAATATCGACACGTGTACACGACGTGACGTTCACGTGGGTCGAGTCTGTAACAACCAGTGACTTTAGTCTCTGTTTGGTTGAGAGTGGAACTGGATCCAATGGAAATGCTACCGTGAACTGGATTGCTTATCAGGGAACTGAGTCTGGTGTAGCAGAGGGAGCTGTGACGTACACTGACTGGACAACTGGAACTAAGTGTAACCGTGTCCCCTTCCAACAGGTAAATCAGTATAACATATAAGAGCTGAGGGCTACTTCATAGCTGAATTGAGATTGTCATGACAAAATTAAATTCTCAATTATGAATACTTGAACAAAAAAAACAACAGGATAACTTTCATTAGGGTGGTATTTATTGTTTCCGTTGAGATGGATGATATTTACAAGCTCTGCAATCTTGTGTACATACATTTATCAAGTAGCGACTATCAAGTTAATTAAGTAACGTGACATTTTAATGAGTGACGAACACAATATATACGAATGATTAATTTAACTTTGACTCTTTTGTAGGCCTTCTCAAGAGCGCCGCAAATCTTCGTTGCTGTTCGCCACAATGTTCTTAACAGAAAGCAGGATGCCGCGTCTGTTTGGATTGAGGGAATGTCAAGGAGTGAGTTCACTATTTGCCTTCGTGAATTTAGGGCGTTCGACGGCCGGCACAAAGACATCGAAGTGGTAAGCGAATATTACTTGGATAATAATTAATAACCATTTTACTCTTGGTGTCAAACAATCTTATATTTCTGTTCATTATTTTAAAGCGAATTGTGACCTTTTGAATTCTGATTTCTCGATTTGACTCTCTCTCTCTCTCTCTCTCAATTGTCAGTTTCTATTGTCTGTGACATTCGTTAGAGATAGAGTAATGACTTCAATGTCGTACAGCTAATCTGAGTGCTCTCTCTCGAAGGCTTCAAAGTTAGTTAGATCACAAATGTTTCATTCTCATCCTGGCTGATTGAAATATATATAACGAACTAGCCTCTCCCGCTAGCAGGAGAGAGCCCCTAAAAAAAGCGGCGGGAGAGACTAAATACGAACATGATGGTGTGAAAAATATGATATAATAATATATTATGCATCTCCTTGTTTAAAAGAGTTATTTTTTCAGTTACTAAAAGGGAAAACGTCTTACAATACTCAGAGACGTGAAAAATATATTTTGCTTTCGCTTCAAAAGCATTACTACTGAAAACTGCTAATGACAAAGTTCTAAAGTATATTAGTCTAATCTTAAGTTATAGTGTTGTGGTGAAATTTACGCCTACAGTTTCTGTTTCAAACAGCAATTGTGTTGATCGATAAATTTAGAAACAACAAATTATTTTATTCCATTTGAGAAAAAAAATACTGTAAGTAGACAGTACAGTTAAATATTTACAGAATTAAACACTAAACGTTTTGTAGCAAAAAACGATGTTTGTGAAGTAGTCAAAACAAACAAGCAAACAGGAGACTGTCAAAGAGGCAAATTAACTTCTACAATTACACCTAGGAGCTTTTCACAAGCTCGTTCTAATGTGAACGTGAAATTAAAAAGTCTAAATTGAACAGAATATATATCTTAATTAGAAACCCTATATATAATAATAATAATACCTTTAAAATATATCTAAAAACTATAATTTATATTAAAAATATGACGTGATAATAAAACTACTGAAACGAATCAAAGGCTATCGCAAATAATACATTTACAAGTTAAATTTGTGCTAAGTTCTACCTTAGCTAAAGCGCGTTTAAATTCGTTGACATTTGAAGCTTCTCGTACCTTCGTAGGTAATTTGTTCCATAGTCTGTGCACAAAGCACATTTGCAAATGTTTTATAAAGATGAATCTATCTTATTGGAAGACTTAATTATATATATTTTGTTCAAATCAGAGATGGATGGCTTTTGCATCACTCCCATCGTCATGGAGTCTTAAAGAGGTTAAGACGGTTTATTTCCCAAACAGCCTAACGCCACAAGAAGAAGACAACGACGCATTCTGTCAGGTATGACTTTAACGCAATAAGCAGTGATTTGAAAAAAAGGAAGAGAAGCGAGAGAACATATTTTTATGAAATTGAAAAGCCTTGCACGAGTAGAAAATGTCTTTAGAATCTTTTTGTAAAAATCACCTGTTAGTACCATTTTGTTTCTGTTTTATTCCTTTTACATTTATCAAATGTCAGCCAGTCATTATGCATCCATTGCTTATCCTTTTTAATTTTTCTTCAAACTGTCATTGTGGAACAATTCAGTGCCTGATTTTTCATGTGTTTAATTTCATTTGATTCCCCCCTCTTGTTTATTCTTTTAGTCAGTGTGTAATTGGCTACCCAGTGTTGGCTACGAACAAGTACCGTTCAGTTCCTATTTATCCAAACGTTCTCAAACTCAGTAAACTTACTAATTTTAGTATGATATTTCTTGTGAGGAGTTCATTTCTCAACTGATCAGATTAATTTTTTGACACTCGGTTCCAGACCCTTCCTCAATTCCGAAATGGTTATACACCCCTGGTTATAGGCCCATCAGTCTGGTAGTAATCATTCCGGTTTTAATCCCTTCTGTCCTCGAATATAAGCCGCTGCAACACCTCTACAACTCTTTATAAAGAAATTGGGCCTCGGACGACATAAAAAGTAAATACCTTTTGAAATTATTCTCTGTTTTTTTATATCTGTGGTGCTATTAAAATCTTCATCACGAGCGCCACATTTTACTGCTAAAATGTAATGTTGAAATGTAATGTTGATGTTATGAAATCAGTAAAGAAGAATTGTCAATATTGTAAAAGGGGTTTGATAGCAATTTTAGCAGGCGCAAGTGATTGCCTATAGTATCACCAGACGGGTACTTAGCATAACATGGACTGTTGTTAAAACAACATTAAGTGCTACGAGGGGCTGAATAATTCTACTCAAGCTCATTAAGGCCTGGGATTTTTGCGCCGCAACAAAATATCACTAAAACTTGCCTTAATTTGCACAAGGATGCCATGCAACTTTCATTTCCCGTCAGACGATTAAACTAATGGACTTTCAATTGTTTATATTTCACAGATGTCACGTGATCAACCACGTGATAAAATACTAAATTCAATTTGCGGTGGTGAGGAAAATAGCAAACACGATACTTTCAATGTATTTAGACTACACTCCGCGGGTAAATTATGATATACAACGTAAAATTATAACACAAAGCACAACGGTTAGCTAGGCCTGACACGAAAAGCGCTCGGACTAGATTGCAGCCATAGACAGCTGTTTCGAACTTATTAGAACTCGCCAGTATGGCATAGCAAACAGTACGCGGGCTTCGGTTCCACTGCACTACCGACCCGGACTGCGCTAAGAAGCATCTAGTTACGAGCTCACAGAGGCTTGGTTATCGGGTCACACGTCATTACGTGTGGCGAAAAGCCAAAAACCAAGCAAACCTGAACTAAATGTGTCAGTGCTTTGCGAAAAATATAGTTATGCTGGCCAGACCAGCTTTGAAAATGATGACAATAACAGGAATAATCGGATCTATATAAAAATCCATAATAGAAAATATATAAGCAAATACCGTGAACCAAAATCCTGCAAAAATACGTTGGATCCGAAGTGAGGACCTGTGCAGCCAAAATATAAACAATTAAGAATGAAAAGTCCGAAGACTACAGCAAAGCTGATATACAACGTAAAATTCTAACACAAAGCACTACGGTTAGCTAGGCCTGACACGAAAAGCGCTCGTGATATACGTTATATATCAGCTTTTCTGTAGGCTTCGGACTTTTCATTCTTAATTGTTTATATTTTGGCTGCATAGGTCCTCACTTCGGATCCAACGTATTTTTGCAGGATTTTTGTTCACGGTATTTGCTTATATATTTTAAATTATGATGCCGATTTAGCACCTGGACTATATTTATTGGTTAAGGAAATAATAGGCAAGATTCAAAATCACGTGTCTTTCTTCGCATAATTTCGCCTTAAAGCATAATAGGTAGTCTACTGGCGCAAACCTAATTATGTAACCCCCAAAGCAAGAAAACAGAACGCTAATTGAGATTTTACTTATCTATGATCCCCACCACCGCATATTGCCTTGAAATGTATGATCTCAGATGGTCACGTGACTAGTCGATAACCATACCAATGTACGTAACTCGTCAATAGACAATTTAAGTGCAAATTATGCTTTTATTTACCGGTTTAGCATACAAGATGCAAGGACACGAAGTCCCCTACACGAAGTCTCCTAAGCACCTAAAAAAAGCATCCCACGATAATATAAATACCCACCCCCGGTTGCAGCCATGGTTAAAATAGTAAACACTGTACATACAAACAAAGGCTATCTAACACGAGCAAATATTATATATATATTACAACGATGACACGAGCTAAGGCTATCTAACACGAGCAAACACTATATGTATTACGACGACGACACGAGCTAAGGCTATCTAACACGAGCAAACACTATATGTATTACGACGATGACACGAGCTAAGGCTATCTAACACGAGCAAACACTATATATATTACGACGATGACACGAGCTAAAGGCTATCTAACACGAGCAAACACTATATATATTACGACAACGACACGAGCTAAAGGCTATCTAACACGAGCAAACACTATATGTATTACGACGATGACACGAGCTAAAGGCTATCTAACACGAGCAAACACTATATATATTATGACAACGACACGAGCTAAAGGCTATCTAACACGAGCAAACACTATATGTATTACGACGATGACACGAGCTAAGGCTATCTAACACGAGCAAACACTATATATATTACGACGATGACACGAGCTAAAGGCTATCTAACACGAGCAAACACTATATATATTACGACAACGACACGAGCTAAAGGCTATCTAACACGAGCAAACACTATATGTATTACGACGATGACACGAGCTAAAGGCTATCTAACACGAGCAAACACTATATATATTACGACGATGACACGAGCTAAAGGCTATCTAACACGAGCAAACACTATATATATTATGACAACGACACGAGCTAAAGGCTATCTAACACGAGCAAACACTATATGTATTACGACGATGACGCGAGCTAAGGCTATCTAACACGAGCAAACACTATATATATTACGACGATGACACGAGCTAAAGGCTATCTAACACGAGCAAACACTATATATATTACGACAACGACACGAGCTAAAGGCTATCTAACACGAGCAAACACTATATATATTACGACAACGACACGAGCTAAAGGCTATCTAACACGAGCAAACACTATATGTATTACGACGATGACACGAGCTAAGGCTATCTAACACGAGCAAACACTATATATATTACAACGATGACACGAGCTAAGGCTATCTAACACGAGCAAACACTATATATATTACAACGATGACACGAGCTAAGGCTATCTAACACGAGCAAACACTATATGTATTACGACGATGACACGAGCTAAGGCTATCTAACACGAGCAAATATTATATATATATTACGACAACGACACGAGCTAAAGGCTATCTAATACGAGCAGACGTTATAAGTATTACAACGACGACACTTTGGACAAATGAACTTATACGAGCTTATACCTGGTTAAACACGCACTGAAAAAGTTCTTGACTTTGCGTTAAAATAAATATGAACTGAATAGCAAGCTCTCAAAAATACCAAAAATAACAGACAATATATGGTTTTGGAGGCGCCTATTCAAACATAATCAAACTCGGTAAACTTACTCATTTTAGTGTGATCTTCCTTGTGGGTTCATTTCTTAATCAGATTAATTATAGACACTCGGTCCCAGTCCCTTCCTTAACTCCGAAATGGCTAATAACTGAAGAACCTATAACCGCGATTTACGGTATAGACCTGCGCGATGAAAAAAACAATGAAACATTCTAAAAATGTGTGTTTATCTATAATCACCAACTGTATATTTTTCTGTACTTCTTTTCCAGGTTGTGAACTTCAGTAACCCGTTCTTCTCTCCTCCCTCCATTGTACTTACAGCAAGACACACCTATGACAGCAGCAACGTTAACGCGATACCGCCAGAATACAATTCTATTGTGACATGGATCGAGGTAACTGACTAGATGTGCAGGTTTTGTTCAGGAGATATTTATATTATTCTGACTTGTAGGCGTCTTTAGTAAGTTTATGAGACCCTCTCCTGCCCCCCCCCCCCCCCCCCCTCACCAAAACAAAATGCACTAATAACATAATATACAACATAATATCATAATGCTTCCATTTAATTGATTGATGTAATTGGAAATGTCAATAACATTCTGGTGGGTCCTGCTATATTTTGAGTTACGTGAAGATGAACGTTTTTCGTAAGTGGAGACTTCCCATTCGGGTGTATAAAATTAACCTTACGAACTCTTTACATATTTCACGATAAACTAATGTTGAAAAAAAATCAGTTACCACATTTTATATCTCCTGCATATAAACTCCAAACTTTTACTTACCATTAATCTTGACGTTGACCACACAGCTCAAAAACAGCAATTCTGTCAGGCAGACAACTTACAATTCGTGCCAAATTCGATTATCACTCCAAAATCAATTTTTAAGAAATAAGAAATATCAACAAGTTGATCAGACACGTTGCATGGCACTACCCAACACACGCTATGACGTAGCTAGCGTCTAATACGCATGCTCACATCTTATTACCGGTAGAGTGGCAACCATGTACAGCTGTTTCGTCCTTGTTAGGACTCATCAGCATGGCATAGCCCCCAAGACCGTCAGCCTCACTTTAGATCATAGGCCTCAGAATCTGGTTACTCTAGCGGCGAGCTCGCAAGCTGCTTTAAACCCCAGCCACCACGCTACACGTGTGGGAGCTAGAGATGTGAACAAGCGCTATAGCAATGTGGATCTCTCCGAAGAGGATCTGGTAGTGCAAAATGGAAATGGCACGGCCAAATCCGAAATTATAAACGAAACACGTTGCATGGCACTACCCAACACACGCTATGACGTAGCTAGCGTCTAATACGCATGCTCACATCTTATTACCGGTAGAGTGGCAACCATGTACAGCTGTTTCGTCCTTGTTAGGACTCATCAGCATGGCATAGCCCCCAAGACCGTCAGCCTCACTTTAGATCATAGGCCTCAGAATCTGGTTACTCTAGCGGCGAGCTCGAAAGCTGCTTTAAACCCCAGCCACCACGCTACACGTGTGGGAGCTAGAGATGTGAACAAGCGCTATAGCAATGTGGATCTCTCCGAAGAGGATCTGGTAGTGCAAAATGGAAATGGCACGGCCATATCCCAAATTATAAACCAAACACGTTGCATGGCACTACCCAACAGGAATTTTCTCGTGCGTAATTGTTCGATTTCTGAGTGATTTTTAGTTGTAAACAAAGACGTTTTCTTTTTCAAGATCCCACGATTGACGCTTCCGTCAATTTTTGTTCAAAGAGAGTCATTGCCGACTTTCCAAGTATCTGAAACATACCAGCAAATAGGTATTTTTGAGCGGAGGGAGTCTCGTAAGAGCTAAATTTTCATTCACGTCTGTCCGAACACTCCTTTTTCATTCACAGTAGAAGCGCCCGCGAATTTTTGGGTCAGCAGCAGCAGATTTCCCTGCTGCTCCAAATCTCACTGAATTGTCCCACTCCATATACGTGAAAAGGTCTTACCAGATATTCTTTTCGCACCTCTAATTATCGATACAGGGGGATGGTCGACCCCACCGTACACATAGATAATAATTTTTGTACTCTGGGCATACGACTTGCAAGGATTTCAGCATATTAGAGGGCGAGCTTTCCCTGGTTTATTTAAGAAAAAACCTATTATAAAACTCATATTCGGCAGATTGCTTTACCATCAATAACAACCTAAACTTTTCAACAACTGTACTCCACCTCAATCATTCCAAACCCGTTATTGCTACTTCACACTGAGTAACATTGTAATAGATCTTCATTTTCATGCGTAGCCATAATGTTATTGATTTGCATAAGCAGTCCTTGACACTTTCCTGTATGTTATCTTATCTTTCTCAGCAACTTGCCTTTACTGGTTTCTATTACATTATTTCTTCCGTTATATTGTTTTCCCTGAAAAGGTGTGTCTGCTATGTTTGATTATTATATGGACGAGAGTGTTTTACCAGGATCTATATTTCATTTGCTGGAGTAACATATGAAAATACCCTACTCGTCTCCCGGATGTATGATGTCATGCTTGCCTTCTTTCGAACTGCAAAGATGTCGGCATGTTTGTGAAATTCAAATGAGCAGCCAGCCAAATGAACATTATGGTTATAAAAAGCAAAATGAGATCTAAAACTCTATAAGGAGTTTATCGATTGCAATGAAGAGACAACAAGATAACCAGACGAAATTCTCCCAGAATAGCTTCGAAAAATCACGAAGAAGTTTGTTCTGGAAGTAAGTAAAATCGATAGATAAGAGTTCCTAGAGGAGTTAAATTTTCCATATAATAAAAAGAAAATTACATGGTAGTTTGAAGATATGAAGTTTATCCTCTCGAGTTTAAAACATTTCACTCGTTCGCTGTGCTCACTCATGAGATATTTCGACTCTCGAGGATAAACATCATATTTTCACAGCTGACCGTATAATATCCTCTATTTAGTTCCGTACCATATTATAAATGTGACCCTAGGCATGTCACGTGTAGTACATATCATTACATTGTTAACTTTGTTACAGGAAGTGACGGCAACATACTTCAGAGCATGCGTCAAAGATCTTGTTGGACTCAACAGTAAAGATCACCCCATAACTGTTGGCTACATTGTTGCTGGAGGTAAAATAGAAACATTTAAACAGACATTCCATTACCAGTTACTACTAACGCTACTATTTAAAGAAACCGAGAATGCTTTTTCATTGCTAACCCGAATGCTGTTAACTAAATAATTAAATTCAGAGCTTTGAGCATCTTCGATGTCTCGAAAATCTGTGATTGGGGGCACGATCTGTTCAAGACCTCGAAATACTTATTTTTATAGGACATTGGAACGCTATCTTATAATATTTCTTAATGAAATAAATTTATATCCATGGAAGCAAAAGTTATTAAAGCCAGCAGGGCCCGCTTGTTCAAAGGGTGGATAACTTATCCACCGGATAAATCCCTATCCAGTTGATAAGTGTTAACTAAACTAGCGTATTTTATCCACTGGATAAGGATAGTGTTATCCACCATTTGAACAACAAGACCCAGAGCTATAAAAATAAGGGAGGCATGGGGGCAGAATATAAAACAAACGATACTTATAAAGCGCAAGAAGATCCATGTTGAAGGCTCGTTGCTAACTGGATAAAGTTTAATCTGATACGCTACATTATTATATGGCTAGGGAAATTCGTGCGTTATGATTGGTCAGTTTGCGGTCTATAACTTACAGTACGGACTGCAAATCGAAGCAAAGCTGGTTTTAAATACTTTTGAGCCATGTAATAAACAATTCTTATTAAACTCGCTTGCTCGATACGCACTGTAAGTGAAAAAGTTAGATCCTCGTTCACCCATCTTTTTAAGCAGACGAAAAAACTCGATACATAAGTTATGGTATGGACCTGGTGCTCGTTTGATAAGTATTGCCTGCTTCTAATTCTTAGTAACTTAACTACCTCGTATTATGCTCGTTCTTACTTATCAGTTATTTACCACCGAGTTTACGCCATATAAAGTATATTCGGTGAAAACCCAAAACGCACTAGATTGTGTACGGGTCCAAATAAAATAAAGATGTTGTTTATAATGTCAATTTTATTTTTAGCAAGAGTCGAGTTATACTTTTCAAGTGCCTATAAGCCCAAATTTTGTATCATTGAAATCAATTCTACATCAACTAACTAGATGAATAGTAGAATTTTTCTTAATTTGTGTGTAGAGGATTTATAGAGGTTTGTATTTCCAATATGCTAATTACTCGGGCTGCCTGTGGCAGCACCGAGTCTTAAAATGCAAGTCGTTCTTTTTTT
The DNA here is from genome assembly GCA_030867875.1 of Actinernus sp. WN-2022. NCBI lineage: Eukaryota > Metazoa > Cnidaria > Anthozoa > Actiniaria > Actinernidae > Actinernus > Actinernus sp. WN-2022. The sequence continues at coordinate 53,892,823 of JAOWCC010001210.1, forward strand.
TATTTTTTTTATTTTTTTTTATTCCGTGTAGCAAGCGTTCAGCGCATGCGTTAAAGGTCAAATTCACACCAATCAGATCGCACTGTGCTGGTCACGCAACAATCGCCAGGTTAATTTATTTACATAATTTAATACAGTAAAGCAAGATGGCGGAATCCGCGAGCAACTTTCTCTGTAACTTGGAGTCTCATCTCTCAAATGTAAGCCAGTTTAACGTTTTATTTAACTTCACTCATGCGAAAGCCTTCCAACAGGCTCAGGATATTGCAACTGGCGCTATTGTCGGAGCCGAAGGACCGCGTTTTTTACCCAGATGGCCAGTGCTTTTATATACGACACGTACGACGACCTGAAGCAAAGGGGCCAGGATCCGGAAAGCTAAAATTCGAAGAAATAGATATTGGAATCTATAAGCCATCGGCTCGCTGTGCTGCATTTAAAACATCCGAGAAGAACATCTTATTTTGGGTGAAGGCACTTCAAGACCAATATTATGAGTCTCTTAAAAACTGTCAGAGATTTAAATTTACCGTAAGTTGGATCAGAGAGTATTGAGATCAAGTTATTTCGTTCCAGCGAGGATATTGACCTAGCGGAAACGGTACAAGCTGTCGAAGGATTTTACTTATAATCATCCACAACAGGAATAGTTATGTGCCAAGGCATGGGCAAAGATTGAGTTTCCCAGATTACAGATGAAAGTAGAGAACTTAATGAATGAAGAAACAGAGGTCACGCGCGACATGCTTGAGAAAATGAACATGTTCAACACTTTATGTTATACTAAGAAAACAAAACAAATTACAGAGCCTGCAAGTTCACAAGTCAATGAAAAACCCCAAGAGCCTGTAGTTTTGGATCAACATATCCTTGAAACTCCAAAAGCAACATGCACATGAGTCAAATTCAACCGGAAGAGATGGAATTCTTTAGATTCTTCACGACAACCCGATCCCTATTCATCAGAATACATTTTCTGTGCTAAATGACGAGAGTTTATAATTACCTCACCGACAACCCACTACTAAAGAAAGGGACCATGAAGTACGGTAGTACGGTTAATTCTCGGGTTCAAAACAATGAATATATGCCTGCTCAAATGCAGTGTGTTAAACTGTTTAAATTAAAAGGTCAACATACGAGAAAAACAAAAATATTAAATTACATATTTATTAGGGGAGCAAAGAAATTTTATGAAAGTCACCGCGCTACCGGCCACTCCAAAAGACTGCTAAATTCAGCTAATAATTCTTCCCTTTGGTTATTACTAAGAGATTTCAAATGAAAGTGTATTTCATCTTCAATCTCATGTGGCCCGAGTGAAAGCCCAGATGGGCTCTTGTTATGTGAAAAATATCGATCGTACGATCAACATCAGATACAACGGATCAGTATAATATCGAATTACTGACTAACGCATATGGAGTGACGAGTGACACGATTTCCACCATTCCGATAACTCGTGGATTGCTATACAATATCCATGAGTTAAACATGATGTGTACTGAGTGTGCTCTGAAACCGTGTGTTCCTAGGATGTTCTCGTAATTTATAATTGAAAGGATTTTACTTTGAAATGTGTATTTTCTATTTAGTTTGCAATTTACCAAGAAAGATATAATCATTGTCTTCAAGTGCTTGTACAGAAATAAATAAGTGCAGTAGTATAGACCAGTTCGCGGTAAATTCCGACATTTTGAAAGGGGTGCAAACATGGCGCGAAATACAGTGTTTGTATGGGAATCGATGGGAATCCGATGCCAAATAAAACCCGTAAATTTTCACGCGGAATTTGACTCGTTTTTACAGACATTGTATGGAAAACTGAAAACACGATTGCACGCTTCCCAGCACAGCTACATCTCAAATTTCGATATGTTAATCTTTTACCTGGTATCTTAAGTTTGTATCTGGAGAATATTTCAGAAATTCGATTTTACGGTTTTTATTTGGCATCCGATTTCCATTGATTCCCATACAAACACTGTATTTCGCGCCATGTTTGCACCCCTTTCAAAATGTCGGGATTTACGGCGAAATGGTCTATTGCGCGTACGCTTCTTTGAAATTAGAGCATGTTACAAACTACTGTGAAAGAAAAAAGACTTATTTTAATTCAAGTACCCCAACCCAGTTAGAGCGGATTTCGTATGAGCGGGACAAAAACACCGCATGTCCGTAACCTTACCGTAACCGTACTGTAACTTACTGTACCGTAACTCTGTAATTTGATTGGACCAGAAAGACAAGAACAATGCAAAACCATTTCAATGTCACGACATGTCGTACAGTAACTGTGCCGTGAGTCATTGCTGTAACTTGCTCGCTCGTCCGCTCTATTGTATTACGGTACTGATGATCCTATCTACATATTTACTTAATAGATCTTGACCCGTGCACCAACAAGTCCTGTGACTACTTTGCCATCTGTCGAGCCTTCTCTCCATCTGACGCTCAGTGTGTATGCATTTCTGGGTGTCCCTCGTACGAGGACCTGGTCTGTGCTACAAACGGGCAAACCTTCGATAACCTTTGCATTATGAAGAGGGAAGTATGTAGAATAATGGGTAACTTCACCTACTACCACCCGGGAGGATGCCAAGGTACAGTAAGTCTTCATTACGTAAAATAGCTTTCTTTAATTTAAACTATATTCTTAAGCTGAATAGGATTTGGGTTCTTACTGATTGCTCACTGCAAACTGACAAAATTAAAAAGCAAACCGCTGAACAACTACAAACTCGCACTCTTAACTTTCATCTGTGAAGGCCAATCCGCACTAGCGACAAGTTTGTTTTTATATGTCCAAAAGATTTACAGAATTCATCCAAAAATTAACAGTGCGGACGTATCCAGGCAGCGTAACAATATTTTGCTGTAACAAGCAAACTCCGAAAGTTCCGTCGGTCTGCCTTTGGGATGAGCCATTTGCGACAAGTGACATGTACTAGTCCTGGACTCAGTTTACCGACTGGTGGCCATGTTTTATTCCGAGGAGAAGTCCTCGTACCATTGGTGAACGTAGCATACATAGACAACTAGCGCGCGGTGCAATAAGGGTACAACACAGGAAGTCCAATACACGACATTCCTCCCCTACTAAATGTCAATGTTCTAAACGACAACAATACGCTAAACTAAAGAAAACAACTGTTCATAAGTCCATAACTGTGGGAGGTCTTCGCAACCTTGTGGACCGTCGCAGTGGCACTACCTCCGGTGTACTACCTGTTGGTTCCTCGTGAACTGCCTCATGTGTCCTCACTGGTGTCTCACTGGCCGAGGTTGGCTGACTTGAATCATTGCTGACCTGGGTATCACTAGACGAGACTGGAGACACCGTGTACAGAGGCACTGGGATGGCTAGTGCTGCTGCACCAAGGATCACTGGAGGAACTTCTTGATTTGCAGTGTGGTTATCCATGTACCGCTTACGAAGTTGGTCTTGATATTTCCTCACAAAACCACCTTTTGTAAGTTCAACAATGAAAGATACAGGACCAGTCTGTGAAACAATTAATCCTGGTAGCCATCTCTCGCCTTTACCAAAGTTGATAGCATAGACAAGATCTCCAACTGCAAGGATACGCTGAACAGCCTTTTTGTCATGCTGTTCTTTCTGCTTTAGTTGCCTTTCTTCTACTCTGTGCCATTTTGAGTCATGAACTGTTCAAATTCGACACTTGTGAAATTTGATCCATTATCAGAAACTACTGTGTCTGGTAGACCGTGAGTGGCAAACGATTGCATCAACTTTTCGATTGTTGCAGCTGATGTTGACACTTCGGTGACGTGTGCGTCAATCCACTTAGAGTAAGCGTCAATGACCACAAGTATCATCTTGTTGCCTTGTAGTGGACCTGCGTAATCGATGTGTATGCGGCTCCATGGACGATTGGGGAACTCCCAAGGGTGTAGTGGTGCAGGCCCAGGGGGTGGCCTTAAACTCTGACAGTTGACACATGTCTTTACCACCTGCTCTATGTCCTGGTCTATGTTTGGCCAGTAAACATATCTGCGTGCAAAAGATTTCATCTTCACAATTCCGACATGTGCATCATGGAGCATGTCAAGTACACGCGATTTCAACGAGGCTGGAATTACGACGCGGTTGTTCAAAAGAATACACCCCTGTTCCAAACTATACTCGTTCCTGCGAAGAAAGTATGGCTGTAGCTCGGCGTTGTCCACATGATTTGGCCATCCCAGTGTTATGAACTGAAGGACCTTCGACAATACTTTGTCGGTCTTGGTGTGAGAAGCAACCAATTCTGCATCGACTGGGGTTGCACTTAAAAATTCCATAAGGTGTACTATCTCTGCCGGTATAGGGACATTGTCGGGTGCTTTGTCGAGTGGGAGCCGGCTCAGAGCATCAGCGTTGGCTAGTTGAACTCCAGGCTTATATTTGAACACATAATCGTATGCTGACAATGTAAGGGCCCAGCGTTGTACTCGACCAGATGCCATTGTTGGAAGGCTCTTGCGCTCACTGAAGAGGGACTCAAGTGGCTTATGATCATTGTTTATAACGAAATGATGCCCATAGAGGTAGGAATGGAACTTTTTCACACCCCAAACTACCGCTAATGCCTCTTTCTCTACTTGTGAATAGGCTTTCTCTGCCGGAGACAAAGTTCTGGAGGCACAACTGATTGGTCTCTCCATTCCATCCATCACATGAGAGATGACTGCCCCTAAACCATAGGTACTGGCATCGCACGACAAAATGATGTCCTTTGAGCTGTCAAAATGCACCAACAAGTTGGATGACCGTAGGAGTTGCTTTGATCTTGCGAAGGCTTGCTGTTGTGGTTTCTCCCACTCAAACCATTCTTTTGAAGAAGTTGATGTAGTGGGGCGAGCTCAGAAGATAGATTAGGCGGGAACCTACCATAATAATTCAAAAGTCCAAGATAACTTTTGAGCTCAGTGACATTTGTTGGGGCAGGAGCCTCAGAGATTGCACGGAGTTTGTCTTCGACTGGGTGCAGTCCATTGGAGTCGATCCTGAATCCGAGATAAGTGACCTCTGGGGCCATAAATACACACTTCTCTCTTTTTAGACGCACACCCGCATCTGACAGCTTCTTCAAAAGAGCCTCGAGGTTTGACAAATGCTCCTGGTCGTCTTTGCCAGACACCAATATGTCATCTTTGCCAGACACCAATATGTCATCTTGGCACAGGTAAATGTCAAACCTTGGACCAAGTTATCCATTACGCGTTGGAAAATGGAAGGTGATGACGTCACACCAAAAGGAAGACGTGTGAATTGAAATAAACCTCGCTGTGTGTTTATGGTTGTGAATTTCCTTGAACCTTCATCAAGAACCACTTGTAGAAATGCCTGGCTGAGATCGACCTTTGAGAATTTCTGCCCGCCAGACAGTGTGGCGTAAATATCCCCAACTCGAGGCAGGGGGTACTGATCAGTTACACTATCTCGGTTTACCGTTGACTTGTAATCACCGCAGATACGGATGCTGCCATCAGACTTTAACACGGGTACTATCGGTGCAGCCCAGTCCGAGAACTGCACAGGTTCTATAATTCCATCATGCTGTAGGCGTTGCAATTCTGTGTCAACCTTGTCCGTCATAGAGTAAGGAACCTGGCGTGGTTTGAAAAACTTGGGAATTGCATCCTCGTGAACATAGATTTTTCCTTTTGTGCCTTTTATTTCCCCCAGTTCATTCTTCCAAAGGTCAGGATACTTGTCTGTGATGCTAGAAAAAGTATCTGACTGTTCGACCACATGGTATATTTCACTCTAATTCAACTTTATTTTGTCCAGCCAATTTCGTCCCATCAGGTTTGGGCCATTGCTGTCAACAACTAGAATTGGTAGTTTATTCAACTGCTTGTGATACTGAACCTATACATCCATAGATCCCAGTACGGGGATTTCCTCACCGGTATAAGTGCGTAGACGTGCTCGATGAGTGTTCAGCTCTTTTCCAGAAAACAGTAAATCATATGACTGTTTTGAGATCAAGCTTACGGAAGCTCCGGTATCAATCTCCATCTTTATGTCCTGTCCATCTACACATAATTCAACCTTGTATGCAGAATTGTGGTTACCAATTGAAAACATGTTGTATGTTTCTTCTGAAAGGTTATCATCCTCAGCAACCTGATTAACACCTTGCTCTCTCTGCTGTTGAGAAGGTTTAGACTTACAAACCTTTGCAATGTGGCCCCTTTTTCCGCAGTGGTAACAATCAGATTCTTTGAATGAGCAGCTCGCCTGATCATGTTGTCCACCAGAGCGATAACATAACCTGCTTCGGTATGGCTGTTCTCGGCTTTGTTTACGTCGTGCTGGTTCCTTGGGGACATTCATCTCTTTGTCTCTCCCGAATGCTTTTAGTTACCTTTGTTGACTTCTCCCGAGTTGTTAGAGTTTCTTTGAATGTCCTTGGCACTAGTTGCAGCTTGCTCCAATGATGTTGCAATTTCAAAGGCTTTAGTGAAGGTTAACTTTTCGTAGTCAACAGCCAACAGACGTTTCTGGATAGTTTCATCGTTTATTCCCACTACCAAACGATCACGTAACATTTCCTGAAGGGCTGCTCCAAATTCACAATGTTCGCTGAGTTTGCGAAGATTGGCGACAAAACCGGCGACTGATTGGCCTTGTGTTCGTTCGCATGAGTAGAAACGACAACGCTGGACGATTGGTGAAGGCTTGGGATTGTAGTGCTGCTCGAGTAATGCGATTATGGCATCGTAAGACTTGTCGGAGGGTTTCTCTGGACAACAAGACAAGTTAAAATAGCAACATTACTGCAGTTCACATAAGTGCAACCACACATGTCAAAATACGTAATGAACAGACCGAAATAGAATATAATGTAAGTACAACAAACAAACCTGTCAGAAGTGCGCTCAGATCTTATATTCTCAGTTGTCATCTTTTCGAAACAAAAAAGGGCAAGAAAATAATGCTATCGTACTGTTTGTCTTTATTCTATCAGTCAAGGAAAATCCATCTTTGCTGGTTTGATAACAACAACAACAGCAATATTGTCACATGGATCGTTAATATCAACATAATCACACACCGCAAGTGATAGAAAAGAGAAGTAAATGAGAGAGCAAAAAATACCTGGAGGATAAATTGTTTGTTATAGTATACTGTTTTTATTGGTGTTGTTTATGGTACAAATACTTCAACAGTAAAATGCTAAGTTAAAAAATACAGGAATGTCTGACGTTCAAAATTATCACCAGGTTTTCCTCTGGCCAAAGGCAGACATGATCTCAGTAACGATCCTTCTTGGGCTGAATCACATTGTGAGACGGTGCAGCTGCAGCCCTACACATTTTATCCCGACAAACCTGTTCATGTGCAGTTGACGGTGAACTATTTCAACAGCTCGCAGTCTTCCAAAGTGCATGAAGCGACAGTTTCGTGGGTGGAAAGAGTCGACAACAACAATTTCACAATGTGTGTTACCAAGACTGGACGAAATGACAACTCCTTACTGGAATTCGCGTCAGTTGATTGGATGGCCTACCAAGGTGCGCCTAATGGTGGAGTGAGTGGCCGAGAAATGTTTTCTCGTTGGTGGACTGGCACTAATTGCAGGACACTCGCCCTGCCAAGTGTAAGTAATCTGAATTAGTACTGGTAAGCAAATTTCCCGAAGAGTTTCAATCGTTAAATAAATGTTTTGTTTGAAAATGTTAGTCCAGAAACACATGTTGAACTGAACTTGGTGAAGTTCAAGCAAATACGCGATCACTATTTGAAAAAGACAAATTATAAGGTACATATGTAGGAATTAAAAAGGTTTTTCTTTCTTTCTTTAGGGAAAGTTTTCCGGTAGCCCTACAATCATTGTAACACTTGAGCATGAGCGGATTGGGTTGAAGCACGATGCTGCAAGTTTTTGGGTGGAGGACGCTTCCTCGACATCATTCAAGATCTGTTTAAGGGAACTTCAGGACTTCGACGGCATCCATGAGGATATTACAGCGGTAAGGGTGGTTCGCTTTTATAATCATGTTACATTCATTTATTTATTTAACATACCGTTAAAGGAATTATAATATATAATATATGGTTTCACGTTTTTGTGGTAGAACTGGGTAGCATTTGAGTCTCTTCATCGTCCACTGTTCTCCGAACATGGCAGCGTACAATTTTCCAACAACCACCTTCCTTTAAAATCCAACAACTACGCCTTCTGTCAGGTAAATGTTTAATTAGGTCCCCCTCTTAACAGGGAATTTGTTATAAATTTATGTTCAATAAAAAGGATATGTGGTTTCTTTTGTGTTACAGTCCTGATTCCTCTAATGATGATTTATTACGTTTTCTTAATATTTGTTATATATGAATCTCTATACATTCTAATTATCTAATATATATAAACGTTTTGGTGTACAGGTTGTTGAAATGTCAAGGAATTATACGGATGAGCCCATTGTCATGGTAACTGCAACACACGAGACCGGCGGAGGCAACTCGGATCCCCAGTGCAATGGAATATCTGCCTGGATTGAAGTAAGATATTAAAGTACCTATAAGCCATTGTTATATCATCAAAGGGAATCTCGGCTGAAAAACGATGTTTGCTCTCAAATGATTGTTATCATGCCTAAGTCTGTTTCTGTGTTTGTCTCCAGTAAATTGTACACTAGATGTCATTTATGCACCGATTTTCCTGTCGAGAAAACACGTTTGAATTTTCTGCGCGCCGCCATCTTGTATTTGATGACGTCACAGTGTTGCCCCTATTGTCGTAAAACAATGTATTTTGTTGTGTAACAATAGGGACAGTACTGTGACGTCATGAGTTCCAAGATGGCGGCGCGCAGGAAATTCAAATGACATTTATCGACAGGAATACAAAAGATTGGTTTCGTACATGAACTGTAGTTGCATTATTAACAGTGGACATGCGTTTCAATTCTTTACCCTTGAGCGGGGTGTAAGACAAGGATGTCCCCTCTCAGGTTTACTTTATGTCTTAGGCATTGAAATACTTGCAATGGCAATCAATGGCAATAAGTACATAAAGGGTATCGATGTATTTGGAGAAGACGTTAAGCTAACGCAATATACCGATGACACGGAGTCAGTAGCGCACTTTTAGACACGTTCAGTCACGCATCTGGCTTGGAAAGTAATGAATCAAAAACTGAAGCAATGTGGCTGGGCAGTGCACGTAGGTCCAGTGAATTGCAATTTAACTTTAACTGGCTCAAGAAGCCTATTCTGGCGCTAGGGATATGTTTTACTTATGATACCGACGCAGGAACGAAGCTGGATTTTCTCGATAAGCTAGACAATCTAAAGAAGTGTCTAACAGTCTGGGAAAAAAGGAACCTCGCGCTATTTGGCCGTATTAATATAGTCAAAACTTTAGGGTTTTCTAAATTAATCTATGATGCATCCGTTTCGACTTTATCAGAAGGTTTTTTCCAAACTTGTGGATGAAGTGGTATATAAATTTATTTGTAACAGTAAACCTCCAGAAATAAAAATGTCAACTTCAATAGGGCGTAAAGAGGAAGGTGACCTTTGTATGATCAATTTTGTTGATATCAAAAAGGCAATCAAAATCAGTTGGATAAGTAGGTTAGCAAACACACGTGCCGCAGCATGGAAAATAATCCCCTTGACACCACTGATACCATACGGAGGTCCCTTGTTATCGAAATGTAACTACGACGTTAATCATCTAAAGCTGGCGTACCTCCCGCTATTCTACAAACAATTTCTTCGTTATTGGCAAACTCTAAAGGCGAAATGGTTAAAACAACATCCAACAGCATCAACAGAAAGCGAAATAATCTGGAATAAAAGTAAGATCAAAATAGGAGGGGCTCCAGTTTTCTACAAAGAATGGTACATAAACGGGATTTGCAGCATTAATGATTTGTTTCACGACAATAATGAACCGTTCACGTACCGAGACTTTCAACTTAAGCTTAAAGTAAAAACTAATTTTCTACCGTTTATCGACTGATTAATACAGTAAAAGAATTTATAAAAATAACAACTGAATAAGAGCTGCTAGATGATTTAGCTACACAACCAAATCCCGCCACTGAATGGTTTACCAACACACAAAAACATAACAGTTAAAAGGACGCGCGGCGAACTCGTAGAACAACAATTCATAGCACCAACCGCTGAAAGAACAAGAAAAGGTAACGGTGTCCGTGAAGACAAGTTAAAACTGATTTACTCCCTTCCATTCATTATGACAAAGGAGGTTAAGCTAAACATGTTTCAGTTTAAGATAAACCATAACATCTTAGCTACCAATGACATTCTCTTTAAAGCAAAAATCAACGACATCAATAAATGTCCCCTTTGTAACGCGAGACACGCTTTAGAACATCTGTTTGTTAAATGTGATAAAGCTAACATTTTCTGGGAATGCTTTACAAAATGGTGGTTTAAGTACACATCGCGAGCGCTATGTTTGGATGCTGCACATAATTATCCTGTACGGCTTTGTTGATCCGGTGGTAAAATGCAGTTAATAGCCTGAGAGTGGAATGGTTTTGAAACCCAGCGACCTTCTTTGTTATATGTCTTTGTTAGCTTTTTCAACCACTACCGTGCACAAAATACAATAGAGATTCCAATGTGTTAATCAATCAGCCAATAGAAACGTGTGAGTTCAGTCGTTCAGGAGACGCTAATGAACTATGACCGTGCACAATCCTTTGTCTTACCCCCTTCCAATATAAATCACAGCGCCTTCGTTATCCCCTTTGAAGTTTGCCGGGTTTCATAACCATTCCACTCTATTAACTATGGCTAAACCATGTGTTAATAATAGCAATATTTCACATGTATACAACATTTTTGCAAGACACACCTTTCTCTTTTGCAAGCTTCCTTGTCCTCTTAAAACGACAAAATAAATACAGAAAAAGAATGAGCCGTTAACAAACAAAATCTTGGAAATTTTAATAAGAAATGGCGACCTTTATATGACTGACTATTGAAATGCCAGTAAGAGCATATACAAGTTCCTGGTTAGAACCATTGTACTATTATTACTTGTAAATGGTTTTGTACTCTTTGTTTATATTCCTTTTATTTGTTTCTACTATTTATAAAATTCGAGGCCGTGTTGTTTGGGTAGATATAGATACGAGGTCGTGTTGTATGGGTAGATATAGATACGAGCCGATACAACACGGTCTCGAATTGTATAAATTACTTCTAAAACTTCTAGATGTAGAATCATGTTGTTCAGTTATTTTGGCGATACGACTTATTTTGGCCGAGAAAATTAAATTGAAGTTTATGTAAATGAGTCCAGTTCTATTTCACATTTATAAATACTCAGTAAACATTAAGTAATGGTCCAGATAAGAACTGTAGTAGAATCCATTGTTCTGCGGCAATGAGCCTCGCCCACATACGATTTTGCTTGAATATGCCTTAAGTGCTTTAGGAGGTATCTTTAGTCCAAACTACTGTTGGCTCTTTTTTCTGTGAAAACGCAGAGAAGCCACTATATATCAACGTATCACTGTAAAATTAATTGTTTAAATGTTAATAAAAATGTATGAAAAAAATGTATACAACATATCTGGTAAAATCATTGATAAAGACCCAAATATAACATGGCTGTCTAGAAAAAGTTATTTCTTTCTGACAGCACGTTATTATATAATAAATTAGGCTACTATTCACATATTACTTCATATAGAAGCGATATTAATGATCAAACAATTGGCCTTATCAAGGCACTTTAATTGTTGACAGCGGTTTCAAATGTATATTGTAACTTGATAAAAATGATAACCAAGAAACGTTCGAATTAGTTTCGTAATTTAACAGATATTCATTTTATATAATTGCATAATACGTTTAACCTGTTTTCGCTAAAGCATTCATACTAATCAGTAACGTTTAAGATAAGCCGTCATCGTAGACTTGCGCTACGTTATGTATTGAATTGAATATCTCAATTTTCGCGCTTTCTCGAACTGAGGACAGTCGAATAATCTTTTTCCAGTGTGTTATTAGACATTTGCTATGGTGTGAAAAACAAGTTTTTATTCGGCTAGAAGTTTAACAAATTATTGAATCACTTTCTTTATTGTTACAGCATACATTAAGCTGCCGGTATGGTTTAAATATTCAATGCTCTTTTACCACTATTTTCATTTTTATGCTTTAATTGTTGATTTTCTGTATTTTTAGGCAAAATCAAGGACAAACTTCCGACTGTGCATTAAAGAACTATACACCAGCCAACATGATCCGGTGACTGTACGCTATGCGGTTGTGTCAGGTAACTGAGGGTCGGATCGCACTTGCGATATATTTCAATGGGAGTGCAACGCGAAAATAACTATGGCCAGGACTGGACATATATCAAAAGTTCTGATTTATAGGTTTAAAGTATAACTGCACGAAAATGGTGAAAAGAAACAGTATGTGTAACTAATGTCCCGTCTTCAAATAATGTTACAATAAATCTTAATCGTTCCGCTTTTGAAACCACACTGTTGCCTTTAACGTACGACCCGCACACATGTCATGAAAGTGCGACAACCGATAGAACGGTAATTACCATTCTGTATTGTTGCAATAAACGATGATTGACTCGTCAATCCTCGACATAGGGATAAGAACCTTGAAGTTAGACCTGACCGTATCATGCATTATTTTAAAATGGAAAATCTGATAAACAGAATTCGCCTTTCATTACCAAACACTTTGAAATATTTTTTTCTTCAAAAGATGTTTGTGGAGATGGATGGTCATACTTCAATGGATTCTGCTACAAGACGACGTCTTCCTGTGAATCCTGGCAGAGTGCAAACGCTATGTGTCTTGACCAGACTTCCAACCTGACAAGCGTCCATAGTAAAGAGGAGAATGTATACGTACAGCACCTGCACGGAGGAGGAACTGGATGGATTGGACTTCAGGATATCGATTCAGAGGGAAACTTTACCTGGACTGATGACACAATGGTAAACTTCACCGCCTGGGCCGAGCATCAACCTAACGGTTACCTTAGCAACCAGGACTGTGTTCATTCATTAGGAGTACATCACAAGTACGAGTGGAATGACGTCACTTGCTCAGCTTGTCATGCTTTTTCTTGCAAACGAGGTACTTAGTACCCAAACATCGAAGCTTTATTTTACTAACAGTCAATATATGTCACTAACTAGCGGGTTGGTTACGAATTCTGATTGAGTATCCAGGTTCATCAACTCAAGGTTTGAATGTGATTTTAATTGGTTTATTGATACATTGAATATTCATGACTGATAAGAATATTAATTAGACTAAGTGCCACTAGGATGAAAAGTTTGTATTTTGTTTGGCATATTTTTAAGATAAAATATACTCTTTAGCCCCAGACTAAAAACGAATAACTATAAATTTGACCAGTATGTAGTATCCATCCAAGTAGACCGCGTAAGGCCGTGAAACTCGTCCGCCATTACTCAGTTTGTAAACGAGCGATTCTTTGTTAAAACGGTCTGTTCGTGACGTCATCCAATCGACATTTGCACTACACAGCAGCTATAAAGTATTTTACGATTCCAAACATTGAATACAAACTCTGTAGACGTTCAAATTTAAAGCTCACTCTTCCCTTCTGCATACTAAAGTAGCCACGTTCATATCCTTGGATTGATTGGATGACGTCACTCAAATGGCAAACAGTCGGTGCAAAATTACGGTTAAAATAATCGAATTTTCTGTAGGAATTTCAACTTAAGATTTGGCATGGTAAGTATTTAGTACTTTTACTTTCAAAATCTGAAGTGAACAGGGAAAGTGTACTTTTGATCAATAGTGGCACTTTATTTGGTCTCTATTTTGTTTGTAGATTACAACGAGTGTTTGGAGTCTATGGACGAGTGCGATCCACTAGCTCAATGTGTCAACACCAACGGCGCCTATTCGTGCACATGTCCTGCTGGTTATACGAAAAGTGGCTACACGTGCAACGGTAAGGGACCGGACATTAAATATGGAAGGGGTGGGTTTGAAAGGGGTCGGCATGAGTATTTGTTTATGCTTCAATATGGGAAGTCTCACCTAAAATATGTGTTATAGTGGTGGAGGTGGGAGGGGTCTCAAAAAGTAATATTCGGGTAGTTTCTCATTCATCACCCCCTCCTATTATTAATGACCGGTCCCTAAGTAGAGTCCATTTCTTGCACTAGTTATGCTTTTCATGGTAATAGAAAACGTTTGACATTAGTTTCAGTTTCTAGTTTTAAGAAGAATCTGAAGACATTTCTTTTTAAGAAAGCTTATTGCTGAATTTCATAGCCAAATGTTTTTATATTAATGTATTTATAAAAACAAATTCGAACACCATTTCCTAACTTACAAATTTTAGCATCAATTTTTAACATTAGTTAGTGTGGTTTTAGATTATAGTTCTATATATTCATTTATTTAGTAGAGCCAAACATTGTAAAGCGTTCTTGGACATTTTGGAAATAGCGCTATATAAATATTTTATTATTATTATTACATTAGCACTAAGTTTGTTCGTTTTATAGTGCAATAAGTTACTTGAAAGTGTAGTTTCGAATAATGCCAATAATCTCCAAATGTAAACAATAGCTGTGAACAGGAGAGAATAAGTAAGAGACGGAATCTCCAATACGCGCGCTTGTGCGATAGTAATGTATAATAAAACCAATGTTTAGTAACCTTTCGCGCCAATCATGAGATTGTTGTTGCGCCTCGCGCACTTTGCTTCAGCTGCTTCCGCTTACTAATATGTTTTAAGGTATCATTGAACACCGCGCGCTACAAGATTCCTTTCTTACTTATGCTCTCTTGCTGTGAGCTAGCACGCTTAGAAACAGCTGCAGCTACATTTAAATGTACGATACGTTTCCTTTTATTACTGAAATTGCTCAACTTTGTCAACGTTTTTGTTACAGATATTGACGAGTGTTCCGATGGGACCGACCTATGTGACACGAACTCCGTGTGTACAAATACAGTTGGATCATATACATGTCAATGCAATTCAGGCTATTCTGGCAATGGACGAACATGCTCAGGTAAATATAGGTTCTTATTTTTCACATGGCTTGGTTTTCTTTGGAGACGGGATAAGTCTTTCTTGAGCATACCGGTAGAAAGTGTTGTTGAAATCGTAACCAAAGAGAACTCGTCTTTAAAACAAATGGGGAGCCTGGGAAGTATGTTATAAAACTGACTTTCAATAACATCTGTCCCATACTTCTAAAGCAATTTTATTGCCTGAAGGAGGGTTTTGCTCAACAGCCAAATATGTGAATAAGAGATGATGGTTATCTGTCAATACATGTGATCGATTTGCTAATTACCTCAGTAATAGAGGTTTATGATAATTTAAAAATATCTCTGTCCTTCAATTTTTAGTTGAATAATTTATATAATGCTCAACGGCAAACAATAGTGGCTAAGTAAAGGTTAATTTTAGTTCACGTAATCAATTAGTGAGAGGACTACTTCAAATAGAATGAGTACACACTGTATATAATATATTATCATTTGATTCTCTCCCATCCCCAAATTCTGATTAACTACTTCAAATAAAATGAGTACACACTGTATATAATATATTATCATTTGATTCTCTCCCATCCCCAAATTCTGATTAACTACTTCAAATAGAATGAGTACACACTGTATATAATATATTATCATTTGATTCTCTCCCATCCCCAAATTCTGATTAACTACTTCAAATAAAATGAGTACACACTGTATATAATATATTATCATTTGATTCTCTCCCATCCCCAAATTCTGATTAACTACTTCAAATAGAATGAGTACACACTGTATATAATATATTATCATTTGATTCTCTCCCATCCCCAAATTCTGATTAACTACTTCAAATAAAATGAGTACACACTGTATATAATATATTATCATTTGATTCTCTCCCATCCCCAAATTCTGATTAACTACTTCAAATAGAATAAGTACACACTGTATATAATATATTATCATTTGATTCTCTCCCATCCCCAAATTCTGATTAACTACTTCAAATAGAATGAGTACACACTGTATATAATATATTATCATTTGATTCTCTCCCATCCCCAAATTCTGATTAACTACTTCAAATAAAATGAGTATACACTGTATATAATATATTATCATTTGATTCTCTCCCATCCCCAAATTCTGATTAACTACTTCAAATAGAATGAGTACACACTGTATATAATATATTATCATTTGATTCTTTCCCATCCCCAAATTCTGATTAACTACTTCAAATAAAATGAGTACACACTGTATATAATATATTATCATTTGATTCTCTCCCATCCCCAAATTCTGATTAACTACTTCAAATAGAATGAGTACACACTGTATATAATATATTATCATTTGATTCTCTCCCATCCCCAAATTCTGATTAACTACTTCAAATAAAATGAGTACACACTGTATATAATATATTATCATTTGATTCTCTCCCATCCCCAAATTCTGATTAACTACTTCAAATAGAATGAGTACACACTGTATATAATATATTATCATTTGATTCTCTCCCATCCCCAAATTCTGATTAACTACTTCAAATAAAATGAGTACACACTGTATATAATGTATTATCATTTGATTCTCTCCCATCCCCAAATTCTGATTAACTACTTCAAATAAAATGAGTACACACTGTATATAATATATTATCATTTGATTCTCTCCCATCCCCAAATTCTGATTAACTACTTCAAATAGAATGAGTACACACTGTATATAATATATTATCATTTGATTCTCTCCCATCCCCAAATTCTGATTAACTACTTCAAATAAAATGAGTACACACTGTATATAATATATTATCATTTGATTCTCTCCCATCCCCAAATTCTGATTAACTACTTCAAATAGAATGAGTACACACTGTATATAATATATTATCATTTGATTCTCTCCCATCCCCAAATTCTGATTAACTACTTCAAATAAAATGAGTACACACTGTATATAATGTATTATCATTTGATTCTCTCCCATCCCCAAATTCTGATTAACTACTTCAAATAAAATGAGTACACACTGTATATAATATATTATCATTTGATTCTCTCCCATCCCCAAATTCTGATTAACTACTTCAAATAGAATGAGTACACACTGTATATAATATATTATCATTTGATTCTCTCCCATCCCCAAATTCTGATTAACTACTTCAAATAGAATGAGTACACACTGTATATAATATATTATCATTTGATTCTCTCCCATCCCCAAATTCTGATTAACTACTTCAAATAAAATGAGTACACACTGTATATAATGTATTATCATTTGATTCTTTCCCATCCCCAAATTCTGATTAACTACTTCAAATAAAATGAGTACACTGTATAACACTGTATAACAAATAACAGTCTGAGTATGTGCACTGTTGACCACTCTATTTGGTAAACAAGGCAGATCAATTTGCAGAGCTGTTAGTGACTCCAAGTTCCACTTTTGAAACTCTGTAGGTAACGTTATATTTCGTCGAATAATAAAACAAATTATTATCGAACTCGGCTATCGCAATATCATGATTTATTCGTGTCTCGCTGTCAGTTATTCCCTTCTGTCTTCAGCATCGGCAAATGACTGACAGCTCGCCACGAACAAATACTATTTTGCTCAGCCACATCCAATAATTGCTTATTATTTGTTTTCTAGACGTTAACGAATGCATCAGTGGTTCCCATCGTTGCCATAGTGACGCTCAGTGCATCAATAACGCTGGTTCCTACTCGTGCCAGTGCAATATTGGTCACCATGGAAACGGACATAGCTGTTCAGGTATTCTTAAAGAAAATGTTTATGAAGACAATGTCTGAACTACACGTTTTAATTTGATTTAATATTCCTTGCGACTTTTAAAATTATATTTGTATTGCCATAAATATTCCATTAGATTACAGACATTAACTAAATAATTTAATAGCACTGTACCGAAAGAAAACAGCAGCACCACACTAAGTACATAGAAAGGACTAAAAGAAAACTGAAGATAAAAAGGCTTATCCTATAAATATTATATTGCAGCCAATCAGAGCTCAGCTTTACTATGAAATACAGGTATTTCATGGCTAGACCAAAGCCAATAAAAATGCAGTAAATTTTGCGCCCTTTCTCTATCAGCCAATGATAATTCAACATTTTGAATACATAATTAGTCTGCAGACGCGCGCGGCCGCCACTCGAAATTTGTGTTTTCGGGCGAGAATATTCGCAGTCTATAGTCCGGTAAGTCACTTTGTTTTCGTGATAAATCTCCTCGTAAATTTGCTTCTTAAAGGATAATATGGTAACGTTAAAGGAGAACTGAACCTTAAATCAATCCGAAACTGAACCCTAAATCAATCTTGTATTCAAGAGAAATACGTTCTGTTATTTTATTTCTTTGTGGTGCACGTCTAAAAAGAGGAAATACGTTTTGAAGGTCGAAAAATAGCCGATTCTCCGCTGATAAAGCTAGTTTGTGTGGCGGCTGAATTCAATGCTTCTTTCCCCGTACCGTACGTCATGCATACCAAGGAAAAAACAACCACACCTTCAGCACAAAGAAAGCACAATAGTGCGCAACTATGAGTCATTAGTCCACCTATTCAAAGCCGAGAACAACATGACAAAACTAATTTCTTCCCCATATTGTACGTCACAGATTACAGGAATTGAGCCGTCTGTACTTAGCGGCGGTTGGGAGGAAGATTTGCAGATTTTCTTTCCTTTGACGTAAAACACAGTAAAATTAATTTTGGTATGTCTTTTCATGTTTAGATCAACTCCTTAAGCAAAAGTTTATTTTAGGCTTCAGTTCTCCTTTAACGTTAACTCGAAATTCATATTATTTTGGTATACAACTCGCCTCGTTGTATACCAAATAATACAAATTTCTCGTGAAATATTCGCCGGTATTCCATAGAATTCCATGGAATAACCAGTAAATATTAAGAACATAAATGCACAAATACTTCGCATGGAGGCTGGATTTGACCCTGCACTGATAAAAACCTTCTTCCTATGAAATATGGGTAGTTTTGATTATCATGCTCAGTAGATACAAGCCTCAATAGGTACGGACACACGCTGCAACATTGCGCGCAATATTGCTAGCAATTGTTGTTCACACGTTGCAATTTGTTGCGCGCAATGTTGTCGAAGTAGAACTCGATCCTACTTCTGCAACATTTGCGGCAATGTTGCGCGCAATGTGTGTCTGTACCTTAACTAAACTCAGTCAACTCCAGCCTCGACGTCACCAAACGTTTGGTTACCTTTCAAAATGGCGGTTAACAACTACGAATTGGACTATTGAATGAGCTCAACCTGCGCATTCTCACGATCCTCCTGTAATCTATATTGTATTTCTTTTAATAACATTTATAAATAAGAGTTCTAACCAATCTAAACGCAACATTCAAGTCACATGGTTACCTCTGTATTTCTCCATACATGCAGTATCAGTAACTAAAATCACGGGGAGGGTTTGAATAGACAGCAGGGAAAGGCTAATACATAATAGTAATTAGCTTAATTAGTATTCTGTAATTTTGAAACAGAATACCAATTAACCTAATTATATAGTATTCTGTAATTTTGATACAAAATACTAATTATATAGTATTCTGTAATTTTGATACAGAATACTAATTAACCTAATTATATTGTATTCAGTAATTTTGATACACAATTCTAATTAACCTAATTATATAGTATTCTGTAATTTTGATACAGAATACCAACTAACCTAATTATATAGTATTCTGTAATTTTGATACAGAATACAATTAACCTGATTACAATTCGGTGAAAAATTGATATAAGTATCCCAAGTTTAATTTCTATTACATTTATTTTACAATATTTAAGGTGGCCCGCGGCTATTTATTTTGGCAACCGGGGTCTTTTTAAATCGCGTTTTTGAACAGCTAAGAATTATCCGATTTCTGAGATTTTTTGAACTTTTAATAAAGAATCCTCGAATTTTATATAAAGTACAATTAGAAAGTGATTAACAAAGAATTGCTGAAGATATAAGCGATTTTCCAAAACGTTGTTTTTTAGGAAAGAGCATATATTTCAAAAGCCAAAAGATGGATTTGCTCCATTTTACTTTCAACGAGTGCCCAACCTCCAAGGTCTGTGACAGGCAAGTTTCAGATTAATCGGCACCATACAAGTTTCTCAGCAAACGGCTGATCAATTTTAACCTTAAAATGTTATGCTCGTTTGTTTTTCTTAAGTTCTAATATGACTTACAGTAGCATATTTTAAAGTACCTTACCGAGTTTCAGCGCGCTTTGACCATACGCTTTTGAGAAATAAAGGCTGTAAACTTCAGCTTGTGCGAGGTAAACCCCTCATGTTCGCTAATTATTCAATGGGTTTGTTTTGAATTTCCGAACGGGTTCTTCCACTTGGGAATCGTGAGGCAAGGAATAATTAAAATTAATATTAGGAACTTAAGAAAAACAAACGAGTGATTTTTTTTGACGCCGAAAGAATACAAATTTCTCGATTTTCGCAAATATTCAGCAATAACCTATCTTACTTCATCCGCCGCATAACGTTAGTTGTAGTTTTCCGATCTTCTTGCCTTTGGCACAGAAGTTTCAAGTGGTATTGAACTTCCATATGGTATGTACGATTTAATTATTACTGTAATATTTCTCCGGCAGTTGAACCAGATGCCTGAGCATAATAGTTTAAGGTTAAAATTGATCAGCCGTTTTCTGAGAAACTTGTTGGTGCCGATTAACCTGAAACTTGCCTGTCACAAACCTTGGAGGTTGTGCACTCGTTGAAAGTAAAATGGAACAAATCCATCTTTTCGGTTTTGAAATATACGCTCTTTCCTAAAAAACGACGTTTTCTAAAATCGCTTATATCTTCAGCAATTCTTTGTTAATCATTTTCTAATTGTACTTTTTATAAAATTCGAGGATTCTTTATTAAAAGTTCAAAAAATCTCAGAAATCGGATAATGTTTAGCTGTTCAAAAACGCGATTTAAAAAGACCCCCGTTGCCAAAATAAATAGCCGCGGGCCACCTAAATAGTATTTCTAAGGCGAGAACATCATAAAATCATAGAATCAACCATAAATCAATGGTATTATGTAGATTCATCTATCCAGGATAACGATATTTGAAAAGTTAAATACTGAGTTAAGTATAGAGTAATTAACTAGAGCTTTCGGTTGAAACCATTAACCTTGACCGTTTTAGTCTCCTTTGATAGTTTCGCCGGTGTATTTTGCCTTCGTTGTAATTCAGCTTTGGTCGATATTGCTTTATTCCTTCGTTACTACCATATGTATATGGACGCGGATTTGTGCAGTTCGGTATAAATGTTCTAGTTAATTTTCTATTCTTCGTTCAGTCCTTTATTTTTGCACGTTTTGGCATGTATTGCCGTGAGTTTGGCACATGTGTTGCCGTGAGTTTACGTGCTGGCCTCACAAATACGGATTTGTGTAGTGCGGTACGAATGTTCTAGTTCATTTTCTATTCTTCGTTTAGTCCTATATTTTTGCACGTTGGCATGTACTGCCGTGAGATTGGCATATGTGTTGCCGTGAGTTTACGTGCTGGCCTCACAAATACGGATTTGTGTAGTGCGGTATAAATGTTCTAGTTAATTTTATATTCTTCATTTTCAGTCCTTTATTTTGTACGTTTGTCATGTTTTTCCGTGAGTTTGGCACTTGTGTTGGCATGAGTTTACGTGCTGGCCTCACAAATTCGGATTTGTGTAGTGCGGTATAAATGTTCTAGTTAATTTTCTATTCTTCGTTTAGTCCTTTATTTTTGCACGTTGCATCGGGTAGAATCGCATTGTTTTAGGCGACATCGACTCGCGACCGCTAATGAGAAGTGAGATATGAATAATTATGATACGGCTTATTAGATATTCAGCAGGCTCTTGTGATTGGCTGCTAGGAAATCCTTCTGGAAATACCTCATTCCCATACTGGCTCTTGGGCCTGTCAACCACTGTCATCTATCTCGTCATGGGACTAACTGAAATCCCAAAGCTCGTAAGAGATTTCAATAGACCAAAGAAGTTTGCAAACCTATTTCGTTTGACTTATGTCAAAATTAAAATGGAGTATCATGTCTGCATTTAGAGCTTATTCGAAAAGCCTAAGTCAAATCCAGGAAGCTTTATTTTAGTGCCATAGTTGTGAAACTAGTTAAATAAAAGTGAACCTCAGCATTGTTCGCACGAGTTATCCGAACGAAAGATTTCAAACTCCATACAAGCTTGTTTAAACTCTTAATACCACAGGCAGCCCAAGCTAATGATTTTTACAAGGAATGTATGTTTTAGTTTTAGATTTTTTCTAAACATTCCCATACATTCCTTGTAAAAATCATTAGCTTGGGCTGCCTGTGTTAAAACAAGCTGCATCGGCGCCGCGAGCGAAAGATTTTGAACTCTAGAGAGAAGCCACACGCCACCACCACGCGATCAGACTCTTGAAAGAACGCCACCTCACGCTGTTTGCTGGTTTGCCTCCTTGTAGTCGATATCAAGTCGAAAGGATTCGTAAGATCCCGTGTTTCACGGCACGAGTATGGACCAGTGTCGCAATTACAACATATGAATTATCAATTGCCCGATGAACGTATTTCTTTCACTACTGTTTTTACTGTTTTTGCGTTCGTCGCGGCAGGCGCGAAGCTGAAGTTTTTACCACAAGTAAATCTCTTGGAAGTGAGCAATCCCAAAATAAAAATAGAAATGGCTTACCTGCCTCTTTTGTTTCTTTGACAAGTCTTTCACGGGCGAGCCTTTGTCTGATGGTTTTAGATCCATGTATTTGCATGTTAAGTAAGGTTACAATTCCCAGCGGAGGCTTATTAGCCGGGTTTTGCCTCTCTATTGTGCCCAGTAGAGAGGAGGCGGAGTTGCAGCAGTTCAAACGAGCGGCCGCGCATCGTTTGGAACCCAAATATGGCGAGTGCAGTTCAGTCAATAACATGGCCTCTAGAAAAGTTCACTGCGATATGAAACATTATCAACGGAACACTGCCAAATTATAAACATGGTTTACTGAGACATTAAACAAACTTTTGCCGTTTGTAGCATTGAAATCGATCCAGATTTCGACGAGAAAATCAAGCTGAAATCATAGGAATAGCTTTTTCTCATTCAAATAATTATTGAAAACACGAACTTTCGTTGTCGAATCGATGTGATTTGCTTTTCTCGCAAAGTTCAATTTTTGCGCGCAAATTGTTTATTATCATGTCGTGTTCAAAATGCTATACGTAGCATATGTATAAAGCCAGTGAATTTGACGAAATTTGAGGATTCACTGACAGTACTTCAGCTTCTGGGGCCGTTTTCTTTGTTACAATTGACTAACTCGCTTTCGAATTTGCCGCTGGCAGCTATGATAAGGTGGTATGATAAGTCCCGGATGTGTCGCGTCATTCTGCGGGGCGGCCTTCACCTCCTCGGAACGTGGAATAGTACTGGCTATCCAAACAATGCCTAACCCTGAAACAATACAAACCCTAACCCTAAAACAATGCAATTATTTGTCAGTGCAGTCCAAATTGGGTCCAATAAAATGCAAGGTTTTGAGAGGTGAAGGCCTGCTGCATTCTGCCCGATGGGCATGTACTGCCGTGAGTTTGGCACTTGTGTTGCCGTGAGTTTACGTGCTGGCCTCACAAATACGGATTTGTGCAGTGCGGTATAAATGTTCTAGTTAATTTTCTATTCTTCGCTTTAGTATTTTATTTTTGCACGTTTTGACATGCTCTACTGTGAGTTTGGTACTTGTGTTGCCATATCTTTTCCTTTTGGATTTTATCTATATATGAGCACCACTGTTATGCACTAACGTAATCTTCGGAAGTTGATACATGGTAGTTATACGGGCTTGCCTCACGGCCACGGATTCCTACGATATTATTTATGTTCCTCGCGCGGTTAGTGCTTTCTCCTGGTCGTTCGACTTGTTATTTCTTTGCACACTACCTTTTAGTATGAGTTTTTCGTGAGTTTAGCATGGGTACCTGTTTCTTGAGTACAAGTGTGTTTTGTGGAGCATTGTTTCAATTGACATAAGTTAGCTTTCTCTGTTCCATAACTCTATTTGCAGTGCACGTTGTATGTGTAGTTACGACCATTTCGTGCCCGTGCTTTACTTACCATAAGGAGTTTGGGGCTAAGTGTTATTGTCATCATACGTTTAGCATGTAGTTTGCCATTAGCCTATTGTTCCTCACGCATTTTCTCTCGCTTAACGCTTATGCAGGTTTATATTACGCCATTTGCATTACTAGTTGGTTCGCCTTTCATGATTTAGTTTTGATTCCCCATTCATCCATACGTTTGGCATCAGTTGCCAGAGTAATTCGCATTTCTGCCGTGCTGTTTTTATTCGATGGGTTAGTCTCTATGTTCTATTTATTTTATTTCATTCATTTCGGGGGTGTACGTATTGTAGCGTTTATGCTGTCTAGTACCCCTCCGCCGACCACCCCTTTCCCTATTACCTCCCCACCCCTCCCCCACTCCGCCCTATTCCCCATGGCAGCGTGAAAGGGATACTAATCCCCTAGTCGGATTACGGACGCTCAGGCTGCCATCCCCTGGGTTTCCCGCGTCCCCACATTCCAAAGCAATTAACCCGGCTTGCCTCTGGCCACTATTCTGGTCGTGCTCCCCACGGGATGGCACCCTCTCTCCCTTCCCCTTCCCAGTTTCCAACCTTAATCCCTGCCGGTTTGTCCGTCTTTTACTCTGAATAGTGCCGCCACTGTATTGACCTACAGAATAGACCTGCTAGTTATTAGTTTGTTGGGCGGACATGATGAGTCATGTGGGCTGGCACAATACCCACACCACATCCTATTACTTGATGCTGGCCCAATTCCTACGCCCTAGAGGTCCGACTGAATTACTTTCCGCTGGGGTACCCTTACCGCTGGCTCCTTTTCTATCTATTCCGACATAACACCTTGAAGGACTACGTCAATGCCTTTCCTTCCCAGGCCTCGAATTCAGTTTAAAATTCGTTTGATACTCGCATAAACCGCTTATCCCGTACTGCTAAGTCTGGGTGTGGTGAGTATGGGTGTTCTCCCTAGCTGGCCGGGGATATGAGTCATGGAGTTCTCTGATCTCGCTCGGGCGACAATGCCCATTCTTATTGCACGAGCATAAAGGGAATGATGCGAATAGGATACTATTCGCACCAGCCCTTCCAGAGCGAGTATAAATAAGAACTCCACCAAGGTTCGTCGCACAGTTCGCGTCAGGATCACTATCGCCTCTAGTAACCGGGATAACCTTCCTCCACTATTGCGTTCGATCATTCCCTTTCTACCGAGTTCAGTTTTTCCGTCCCTTCCCCCCCCCCCCCCTCCCTGCTGCTTATTCTGCTCTCCTTCTACCTGAACTCGGGCGATAATGCCCATTCTTATTGCACGAGCATAAAGGGGATGATGCGAATAGGATACTATAAAACCACGCCAAATTCGCGGTTACCTGGCAATGAAGTTGTTTCAGGCCCGGAGAGCCTAGGCCCCCGGATCCGTGATTTGACGAGATTACTCCACACCGGGGGCAAATTAAATCTTCCCCCGTCCCGATTGCGGCTGGGCCGATGAACCCGTAGATAAATGGCCTCTTGGACACCTCTCTCGAAACATTTGGGCTCCACTGATAAGATTTTAGCCGTACTGATGCTTATGGAATGATCCAGTTGGTCAGTGTTAATGTGTCGAGACACTTCTGGAGTGGTGGACTAGGTTTCCGTCAAAACGTTTTTAATTTGCCCCCGCTGTGGAGTAATCTCATCAAATCACGGATACAGGTAACCGCGCATTTGGCGTGGTTACATAGTGATCAAGGTTCATGGTTTCACCTGAAAGCTCTAGTTAATTACTCTAAACTGAAATTCAGAGAAGCTCAGTATTTTACTTTTCAAACATAAAATTAATTGTGCAATTGTTAAACACTGAATGTGTGCAAATATTTTGAACCACATTTTCTGTCATTAGCAGATTTGCTAAAACGTCGTCTGGCAAATCAAATAAATCTGAAAAATATCATGGCTAGTAGGTAATTCCTGCGCTCTCTTTACTTCTGCTTGCTTTTGGACAACGCTGTCTGTTTGACTCACAGTATTTGTACATTTAGTGTTCATAGGATCAATGCATGGGCCGAGAATCTCGCTGACATTACAACCTACTATTTACTAGGCTTCTGATAAGTGAAAAGGGAATTAGAGGTGTGACCGGTCCTCTCCCTTGCTAGCTTTTTCTCTACAGAATGTTGGAATGATCTGCTAGCACATGTGATACGCAAACAGTGTACGTGGCAGACCGGCCCTTGCGCACAATGTTTTCGGCAATATCTTATTTCAGGAGCCCATTACTCGGAGCGTCCATCTGTCATATATTCGTGATGCAGCGTTTTTACAGACCGGGTCATTTCTAGATTTCTCATCTCGTTGTTCGCTTCCATCGCGGAATGTTCTCAACAGACGCGTCGTTGGCTTCTCTTGTTTGATCAACCAACATGGATGCAACATCATTAATCATTTGAATTTAATTACGCAATCGCTTGGCTAGCGGAGCCAAACTTGCGGAAAACACATGCTAAAAATAACCCGGTCTGTAAAAACGCTGAATAACAGACGTAGTATGGGAGATGGACGCTCCAGGTAATGGGCTCCTGCGTATTTAGCGTATACAGACCTACAGGAAACTTTTCATACACTCCTACATGTATGTGGCCGATAATAGTAAAGCATTGAGTGAATCAGGCAAACCTCTTACTTTGTCTAAATACATGGCATACATGGATAGCAAACACGGTTCATGGGTTTTCCCAGGCTGGTGACACAAGTGCTTAATCATTACCAGAAATCACGCACATTTTGCGACCGAGATTAAGCCGAACAGCGGAGTTAACACAAGGGCACAGACCGTGCGCATTTCGTCAAAAATAACAAAGATGGCGTCCTGTGGAACCAAAATGCAGCTCAATCCGTAGTGTTATTTTATTATTTATATAAACTGTAATGATCACAACTTGTTTTGGAGAGAAGCTGAGCTGTTTGGTTTCGGGAGGGGGGAGCTTCCACCCCTCAACCCTTATAGATAGAACCCTGAGTACATGGAGGTTTGCGATGTACTCCCCGGCAATTTACAAGGAAGGTACGGCAGTCTGTGGCGAATTCTGGCTAAAAAGACGCATGTTTTGACCGAAGGAAACGTAACTGGATTCATCTTTTTTTTTAAACCAAATGGTCTCTATGAGCCCTGAGTTTGAAACGAGAATACCGGCAAAGTGAACGCTTTCCATGAGGTAAGGCTATATGTTTGGTGCCAACATTTCTTTGTAAGTGTAGGCCATTTTTAAATGCATAATGATTGGTACTAATCCAAACCGTTACCACTTCTCGTGGCTAATGAAAACTAACCGCATTCATATCGATGCCAATGATTGAGTAAGAACAAAAGTTGTTAATTATAAGGTCTCCCTTAAGAACTGAAATGACTTCTAATTCATGTTAACCGACAACTGAATATTCTCGTGGAAAATGATAACTAACTGCATTCATATCGTTGAAATTTGTTAAGGCCTCTCTTGATAACTGAATTGACTTCTTATTATTATTCGTCTCTCGCCTCTTTGGCCCAGGTTTGATCCCCGGACGCGGCGCCATTTCTGAGTTGAGTTTGTTGGTATCTCGCCCTTGCTCCGTGGGTATTTTCTCCGGGCCCTCCGGTTTTCCTCACTCCACAAAAAACCAACACTCTAAATTCCAATTCGATCTGTGGTTAGCCGGATCCTGGCTTTGATCAGTCCCCTATGGTTGTTTCAGGTCCCGTTAGAAATTCAGGGTTATATTCAATTAGTGTGATAGTCAAGCTGGTGCGATAGATTATACCACGTGATTACCACTACAAACGACAATACAAAACTCTTGACTATTGAACTGGAACACTTACAGAACTCTTGGTTATTCAACTGGAACACTTATTGAACTACGCTCTAGCTTATTCAACTGGAACACTTATATAACTACAGTTATATAAGTGTTCCAGTTGAATAAGCTAGAGCGTTGTAAGTGTTCCTGTTCGATAACCTAGAGTGTTGTAAGTGTTCCAGTTCAATATTAAAGAGTTTTGGAAGTGTTCTAGTCCAGTAGGCACTCGTCAACCCCGCACTCATTATTTGATTATTTGATTTACTAAAATGACTTTTACCTAGCTATATTATTTTTTACCTTTCAGTATATATAGCCAGTAGTTACCACTCCCAAGTTTTAGTGGCCGAGTATCTTAAAGTTGCACCTTCATTCGAGTAGATTACCAGCCCTGGAACGCCCAGGAATATGTTTACACTCCATTTCTTCGTCGAATATGAAGTATACTGGCTGGAATACTAGATTCAGGCAACTCTTGTTCCTCCTTTGATATGTTTGGCTTTCAAAATCGCGCCATTTCAGGTTATAAGAGACGAACCTCACTCCGCAAACTCAACTACATGCAAGAACACGCAACTGACTGAACTAGTGAAATTTGAAATGCAAATTTGTTTGAACCGTAGAAATTATAGATAAAAACATTGTTGTTTTAAAGTACAAAGGAATTCTTCCGGATTAGTTTTCGGTTAAATAAATACTGTACTCAACTAGAACACAAGAAGCCTTGATAAATTTATAGAAATGTTACTCTTTTAAAGTAAATCTTGACTAATTTTGGTTATATTGCGTTTGAATAGTTACGTTTTAGTTTTAGAAGTAATTTACAAAATTCGAGTCCGTGTTGTATCGGAGATACATATCTTCCTGCTCGGATCTCTATCTACCGATACAACACGGCCTCTGATCTTGTAAATAGTACATACAGATCATCCGCTCATATTGTATATATTACCTATGAAGCTCATTACAAATTCGCGAAGATAAAACAAAGGAAATGAATGTGTAATAGGTGATCTGTAATTCTGATATCTACAGATGTGAATGAATGCGGAGGTTCTCACGGATGTCATGCAAACGCACAATGCATCAACACTCCTGGATCCTACATTTGTAGATGCAACAGCGGTTACAATGGAGATGGAAGGACATGTTCCGGTAAGGAATCAATCAACTATATAGACCCTATGCGTAAGTCCTGGTAACTAGCATGTCAACGAGGCCAGTAGGTCCTCTGGAATGTTGGAATTGAAGCGCCCAGGGAGATTGTGAAATGCACTGAACGAATGTTCAGTGAAACAATGCTGTTAATTTGCTATGCGCCTGGCTGGTTGCACTATAAAGAAACATTTTTCAACTAAACAATCATGTTCAACACGTTTCACACCTACTGCTAGTATTTCAACTTCAACATTCCAGAGGACCTACCGGCCTCTTTTTCGTGTTGTGACCGCGCGAGTTATGCATAGTGTGTATTGGGAGTCATATCATTGTTTCTCGTAAATCAGTTATGCATTATAAATAGCTGTTTGTTATGTTTTATTTACTGTTGGTAAAATGCAAGGGTATGCAATTGAGGGAGGGGGGCATGAATTTCGGTAATAAGTTGCACGCATCTGGAGAATTTGGAAATAAAGTTCGTCTATTGATGTATCCAATGCGTTGTAGTTAGGGTTAGGGTGCCAACTAGCATGAATTCCGTTTTAGCAACGTTCAGGTGTAACTTGTTGGCCTTAAGCCAATTGTTGATTCTAACTAGTTCATGGTTTGCCCTAGCCTGATTTTCAGACAGTACGAGGTCCTCCGCTCACTTGCTCCCCCTCACCGTCTGATGGACTTTGGCAGAAACAGTGTTCTGGCCATTGTTTCATTTCGACCAATCAGAGCGAAAGTTTCATTTTTAGAGAACTGAGGTATGTGTGGAATGTCCAGTGGAGCCTGCATGACAAGCCAAATGGCGGACGATACAAACGGACTTGATATGGCTTTGGAGAAAGCGTGCGAAACTTTCGGCATTTCTGAATTATTTCCAGAACAGAGAAAGGCATTATTATCCTTCGTTTCCCGGAAGGACCTTGGCTACCACAGCTGCATCTATAAGGCGACGACCAGGTCGAGAATCGAGAGAGGAGAAATTATGTAGCCTTCTACAACTTCTACAGATCGCCAGAATAACGGCTCTTTCATGCACTCTAGAATACGTTCTACAGTTTCAAACTTATAGAAACAGAACGTGGAGAAACATGTTGTCCTCAGACGTGTACCGGGAAAATCTGATAGGAAGTGCTATCGATATCGCGATGTTTATGAATCTACTAGCTACGGGTTTTGGAAAATCTTCCTCGACCTCTTTGTATGCCGTATTAAAATGTCTCCTAGAATGTTGGCATTTAGAAGACCAAATCTTTCATGAAATGTAATGAATTTTTTTACAGCAGTGGTATGTCATGGTAATAGTTTCACGACATTTGGGCAATTATTTATGTTTGCAGAATTTTTAACACACTTTATTTTGACAATTTTGCTGTCCTAAAAGCTGAAATATCTTAGCTTTTTCGCCTTAAGAAGACTAAATCTTTCATGGAATTCCATGAAATTTCTACAGGAGTGAACACATATAGTAAATATGTCATTTGTTATTAATATCACTCTCCTTAACATATGACTGACCTAATGTAGTTATTTAGGTTTGAGGCAAATACTGAAACCCCTTTCATGTTCAAATGCAGGCCTCCTAAGTTCAGGCAGCTCTTATTAAGATTACTATGTGATATAACGTTCCAGTTTCTCGATTTGTAAAGGACACGAGCGGCCTCGTTTACGGCACTAGCTTTTGTATTCAGATCGTTGCTATCTGACGTAGTTATTATCTCAGAGATAGCGATATGGCTATTTGGTAGCTCTCGCTCAATATTATAACAGAGGGCTATGATCCTATCAGAAATTTCGTTGGGTCGTCTGATCTTAGGTTATTTGTACCTACATGAATTATTATGTTCTCCGGTGCATCTCGTATCGTAGGACTCAGGTAGTCGGATATATCCCGCGTCGTCGCGCCAGGAAATGACTTGACTGACACGTTGTGTACTTTGGTAGACATCTTTCGCCCACTGAGTTTAGCGAGTATCGAATATCCCAGTACAATAACCCTGCGGCGCGAATGGCTTTCAGTTCCGCCTGTCCTGCTGTCTACCATTGGTTCTTGGGTATTGCCATCGGTTTCTTGGTTTTTCTTTTTTGCCTTCTTCCGGCTTTTCTTACCCGTCATTTATCAATATCAAACGGATTTTAACTTCAGCCTTGGGTCCAGGAGGGAGGGGGCGTCTCAATTGCTTGGCCAATCAGTATTCCGGGAGAGTCATGTAGACAGTATGACGTCACATAGCAACGGAGTGAATGCTTCCCGTATCCTTGTTCAGTTCGGCGCGAACGCTATTTAGTTAGGGACAAAAAGAGGTCAAAAGTTGAGGTTTAACGTTGCTTTGTCCAACAATTTCATGTAAGTGTTGATGGATTATGTCTTTATGTTACACATTTAATCGATTAATCAATCATCAAAAAAGTTTAAACCGCTCTAACAAGAAGTTAATTGAGCTCTTGTTGTTTTCCGGGGAGGACATTTTGGTTCGAAAAGAGCAGAACTTAGTTTACAAATTTTCAGATTTCTCGAGATAACGGGTGAATTGTTAACCCAAACTAGGAGGTTTTATTCACACTTTCTTGATCTTTTTGAGCAACTTGAGTATACGGCTTGTGTATGTTTGGTTCTGCTCATCAATCCTTTTGAGTGCTGAAGTTGCAGTTTGCTCGTTTGTTTGCCGTGTAAATATAACAACACAGAGAGGGACAGCGATGTAAAACGTTGCTGAAATTCGTTTAAAATTAGTGCAGACATAGCTAAGAAACATAAGAAGATACCCTGTAAGTTCTGTCGATTTTTGTCCAAGATTTATGTTGAAAATGGAAAACTAAAAACTCCGTACGAATGCTATTAAAAAATGCCATTTACATAGCTTGGGCTACCTGTGGTGTACGAGTGCTTATCGCCTAAAACTACATATTCGGCTTAAAAACAATAATCAGCCTATTGTTTTAGCCACAACGACCTCAAGCAGTTTAAGAGAACCTTTAAGAGATACGGTACTCTCTTAAACAAATTATTAACTGCAGAATACCCTGCTACTTCGTTAATTAATAATACATTTTCATGAGTGATCTTTTGAAGTGGCAGGGTTATCTGCAGTTTATAACCAAGGCCCCTTTATTTTTTCAACAACAATAAATCAATACAAATTATAGTAATTAGCGATTTGAACCATAATAGAAGCTTGGGCCTGCTTGTGAACAAAAAAAGCATATCTACAAATCCTGATGCTCAGACTGACCCAATAATGGTTAACTCAAAAGGCAATATAACTCTCTCCCCCCTTCACCCAAAATTGTTTAGTGCAAATTTGGCTAGGCAGCATGATGTAAGGCTAGTTTCTTTGATGAAATGCAGTAATCTCATTTTGATGAACTGTTTGATGAGTGTAACAGAGATTGAGCCAGAAGGGACAATTTGGTGGCCCTTTTGCAAGTGACCTGGCATTTAATTTCCTTTGGAAGCTGAGACAAAGCCAGACAATTTGACCATTATCTTATTTTTTCAAGGGACAAATGTCTTTTTAAAGCAGGAATAGCACAATGGTGCAGCCTGGCTCATTCTCTGGTGTAATCATTGCCCCTAGCAATCTCCATATTCCTTTAAATCTCTCTTGAATAATATTAATTAATAATAATAATTATATAAGCTTGAGATTGATTTATATGATTTATTAACTTTGTTGGTAGTCTGCATTGCTGGCACTAGACAGCAAACATTTGGGTGGGTGTGCTGCCTGGGTCCAAAACCCTACCTTACCAGGCTATTTCAGACCATAAAATATGATTTCCAGACCTGGGTCCAGTTGTTCAAAGGGTGAATAATGGTATCCACTGTAAAAATCCCTATATATCAGATGAAAGGTTTAGAACAGTTATATATCCACTGGATAAGGATTTATTGGGTGGATAGCATTATCCACCCTTTGAACCAACCAGACCCAGACCATGAAAATGTGTACTCTTGCAATGACTCAACTAACATTGTGAGTAACTAATCAAGCCCCTTGATTCTTTTCAGCTTTATATAACCATTTCACTGAACTTGAAAAATCAACAGAAAAAAAGTTGTTAAAAATAGGATTTATACAGTATTGTATCTATCAGAAAATGTTGATTATTCTTTTGATTTTCATATGGAAATTAAACTCACAAGAACTATGGTAATTCCAAGAATATGATAGGTCCCTTAGCCCAAAAATATCAAAACAATCTGTCTCATTGTATTAGGATCGACAGCTCAGAAGATATATTTTGAAGTGTGGGTTTGAAGAGCTCCTTTTTTTGTGTGGATACTGGCAGGGCTGGCATACCTTACAGAATGCATTGCATTTGTCACTTTGGCTTCTGATCTACTGGTCAAAGGCTGGGTGCTTTGTCATATTGTCAGTATAAAATCGGGGGGGGGGGGGGGGGGCTTTGGTTTAAAAATGTTGGGGATGGGCACCTTGGGGATGCTAATTGTAGATAAAGCTGGAAAATATATATACTCTAAAAATACTTCACCTATTGAAAATGCAATACCCTAAACTTGAAATACCTAGTTTCCTGCAGGGCTTTGCATTACTGAGCAAATTATTTACAATCGACTTGTGTCTATTTTAATTAGGAGGATAATTTGTCTTAAAACTCACTCAGAGAGCTAAAATGCTACAAGACCCCCTAAAAAAAGTGCCAATTTCAACCCC
The DNA here is from genome assembly GCA_030867875.1 of Actinernus sp. WN-2022. Classification (NCBI taxonomy): domain Eukaryota; kingdom Metazoa; phylum Cnidaria; class Anthozoa; order Actiniaria; family Actinernidae; genus Actinernus; species Actinernus sp. WN-2022. The sequence goes on from JAOWCC010001210.1 coordinate 53,926,618, forward strand.
TAAAATGACGAGCACCCCCAGCCACATATATTACATGTAAAGAGCCCCCAGGTATAAAATATTAATGAAACATTTGGGATTGATTCCTAAAAAAAAAAATACACCTGTGCATCAATTCAATTTTAATACATTGCACCAAATGACTAATTATATAATTTAACTTTAATAAAACTAACAACATTTATACATACCAGTCCTCAGTGTAGGAACTACATGTATCTCTCCAGCTTTAAATACGAACTCAGAAATTTTAAACAGCAACTTCCAACATAGGTTATTCCAGCAAGAAAAACTAAGTCATTTTATTCAAGGTGGTTTAATTATTACTTATTTCTGAATCAACTGAATTCCCTTGCTTCACTTTTCCTTCAAGTTTGAGAGACTTCAATGTCGATCCTTTCGCTTGTAAAACAATATACATGTTTTCGTAGAGTAAAAGGAATAATTACATGTTATTCTGAAAAGTCATCGACTACATAACTTGCCAATTATGACTTGGGCCTGTCCTTCGCATTTATCCTTGTGAACAACAACATGGCGGCGCATTTATCCTTGTGAACAACAACATGGCGGCAGACTCGAGCAAACTGACATTTCACTTTGAAGGGATTGATGAGCAGTTCTACGCAAGCCATCTTAACACAACTTTGCAGATAAGGAGTTGAACACCTCAGGAACTGAACCTCCTATTTTGAAGCCTGATTGTCATTTCTCCGGCCCTTAATTCCATTCAGCATTTTTGCTGTCCTTGCCATTTCTCCCAAACGGCAGTTCCACTTATTCACAAAAACCTACCTAAAAAGCTATTAAACAATGCGATAAATTTCCATAAGCCCAGCTCAAAACGGTCTTTGGTATATCCTTTTCTGGTAAATGGAGTTATATGACTGATACTTTGAGAAGTAATGTGAGAATTTGTTTTTAAGAAATGCGATCGAGTAAAATAGTCGTGTTTTTATGCGCCGCCATATTGAAAATCACTGAGCCATTGCGTGACGTCATACTGTCTACATGACTGGTCCATGGTTTTCCCTAGAGACGCCCCCTCCCTCCTGCTTGGGACTTTGATGAGGCCATGGTTGATTCGCAGTGTTTGTCAGTGTTGTTTGGAGAACGTGCATATTCCTGGTTGGAATTTACACTATTGAGTTCTTTGTACATTATGCGAAGTGCGAGACTCAAAGAGTCCCTTTCTTCCTTAACACTTGTTATTTGATAATTCAAAGATGCAAGGGTTGAATTTAGGAACGCGTTTTCCTCTTTTAACTTGGTTATGGCTGATTGATGGGTTTCTCCAGTCGAACTTCCGTTTATCGCATCCCAAATTTTAGAAATCTCTAGTCTCAACTCATCCAGATGGAAGCGATCCGAGTTTCTGGGCGTCGGCAAGGATAAGCCGCCATCTTCTTCCTCTTCCACGGCTGACGAATGGCGGGAAACGTCCTCGATTGGAATTACCTCGGGTTCCTCCACCAACATAGATTCGAGACCCGATTTCAGATCTTTACTATCAAGTCCCTGGACTTGGAGCGTTGAAGTGTTGTTGTAGAGTGTAATAGTTGCCGATTTCGACTTTATCGACTTCGATCTGACAGTCGCCGAGAACACCAAGAAATCTCCTAGTTTTAGGATTTTAGAACAAAATTTCTTCAGGAAATCTCCGGTCCACTTGAAGTGCATATAAAGTGGAAATTAATTTGAGCTAATTTTAAAATGCTTTCGAAATGAGGAATAATGACATTTTCCGTTTGTCAATATCTTATCTCGTTTCAGAGATATTCAGGTTTTCGTAATATGCAAATGAGATTACCTATGACGTCATATTGTTTGCACAGCCTTGGAGACAAATACAAAATGAAGAATATCTCTACAAATATTGGATAAAAACTATTGAAACTTTGCACATATGTGGTACTATGGAAAATACACATCATTGTGCAAATTATAACACAATTATAACACTACAAATAACACAAACTTCCCTAATTTCTCCTGTGTCAAACACAATTTTTTTTGATGTGGGTCCAAAATAAGATTTGGAACAATGTAGGCATTGTATGTGAGTAGTTTAAGCAACATTTGTTTGTAACAAGGAAAGAAATTGGAATTTTTATTCAAGGTGCGTGTGGCCATGAGAGTTTCCATGGCAACACCATAATTTGCACAATGATGTGTATTTTCCATAGTGTCATACATGTGCAAAGTTTCAGTAATTTTTATTCAATATGTTCAGAGATATTCTTCATTTATGTATTTTTGTTGGGCATTCGTAATTAGCACCTCGTGCTCTTTCCCTAAGGACTTGGAGTTGTTATTTAAGATGATATTTACATATAGTTTTCACTTGACGCCAACCAGTTTATACGCTTGGTTATCCGGGGCAAAATTTTCTAGACATTCCTCTGTAATCCGGCCTTAACAGCGTTTGTACATGTAAGTTTTTTCTTTTGATGACCCTTAACCTCCAGGGGTCTTGGGGAATTCGCATTGGGTTGGACTATACGTTTCCAGAATATATTTTTCCTCAAAGTGAGGTTTTAACTTGGTTTTTCGTATCCGGCGATTCGTCATTAGTTTAACATTAATATGTAATGTTTATACGGCAATAAACTGGACATAACTGGTAGGCATCCTCTTTACACGCCTTGCTTGATGTGTATGTAGAATATACAACATAATTTTTTCTATGCGGCGGAGCGCAGTGACAGAGCATAGAATGTGATTTGTCTCCAGGCTGTGCAAACAATATGACGTCACAGGTCATCTTTTTTGCATATTACCAAAACCTGAATATCTCTGAAACGAGATGAGATGTTGACAAACGGAAAATGTTATTATTCCTCATTTCGAAAGCATTTTAACATTAGATCAACTAAATTTCCTCTTCATATGCACTTTAGGTAGGGATTGATTCCTATCAAGTTTTAGAAACTTTAGGAGCTCTCTATCGTCCATTTGTTCTCCATTCTGCTCATTTCTCGCGGAGCTCACAATCTGCCCTCCGTCCGCCATGACATGGATGCACAATTACAATGCAGTTACCGTATTATAAAAAAAGTATTCCTAATAAAGTGTTCAGTTCAGGGTTGGCGCTCAGTTTTTAACCAGATTAGTGTAAAATTTGTTTGGAAATTTTCAAAGACCTATGGCTCTATGTTCAGTTCAGGGTTGGATGTAGCGTTTTTAAGGTTAGCATAGACCTTCGCGTACTGTTTTCTCCTAAAAAAATGTTTCCTTGTGAAGCTTAATAATTGTTTAATTACTTTATTTCCACGAACAAAATAATTTAGAACAAATGAAAGCTTCGCGAGATATTTGGAAAACCGTATTTCGAAGTACAAAGATAGCTTAGGCATGACAATTTCTTAATGAGCGGGAAGTTCGCTGCAGATTTTTGCGGGAATCTACATCCTGGACATACAAAAGTCATATCTCAACGATTACATATCCCATGTGCTTTAGTGTTCACATGTTAGCAGACTGTGCAGTACTGATATCGTTCATCGCCCTTCGAGTTAGAAATATTGTTGCAGCTCGCTTATGGATAAACCAAAACGGAATTATAGCCCTTTGGTTGCCCTATAACCACATCTACAGCCGGAATTCGTGCTAGTTTGCCGCGATTTCTCTTTGGCTTTGTCGTCGCTTTCGCCTTCTAGTTGTGTCAGGCTGCTTTTTTTGTCTTACATCGCTTGACAACACTTTTCTTTTCGCTGGGTTTCTTAGTTTTTGCCATGATAGCTAGCAGTCTAACCAGATCGTTCAGTGAAACTGGCAACGCAGTACTGTATATAGGAATGTAAAAACAAGTAATACGAACCATTTCATTGCCCGAGAATTATTGGTTCATTGACAACAACCTCAGGGGTCCTGTATTTCATTGGCTTGTTGGGTTAACATGTTGACAGAACTCGCTGTAAAACTGACTTCCGAAGCTAAAAACTCTTACTTCATTTACTTATAATTCACTCAAAGATAGGGAATAAGTAAGTGTCTTAATAATTCCTTGTCTTAATAGTTCCTTGCGAAACTTGGCCAAAAGATAGATATACTATCAAGGAACCAATGTATCGGCCTTTAATTTAGCGATATTTTCGGTATTTCTTTTATGTGGCTTAGCGTCACATAGTTTGGAAGATTTGCCGACCTCAAACTTATAGAAGGATTTGAATAAGAATATAATAAAATATTAAAAATCCCCGACACTCTTTTGGAGGCCGTCATCAGCTGATTGACATAGCGGAATGGATCGTACGCACAAACGTGTACGCGCATAATTAACTGATCTAAACCTCGTATTTTTTTAATTTGTAGGCTTAGTACTGCTTTCTAATGAAATATTTACTTAAACAGTAATTCTTGCAGATACCCTGTTTCACAAGCTTTACAGGGATGTACAGGTTTCTATGGTTTCCCCAGATCAGTGTAAAATGTGTATTTGGAAAGTTGTGCCAGTATATATTTAAGAAATAGAAAACATTCCCCGTGTTTCTATAGAGTTATAGAAACACGAGTGGGAGTTTGGGAGAACGAGAAATGGCAGTGGGAACACGAGCCCGAAGGGCGAGTGTTTCCACAGCTATTTCGAGTTCTTCCAAACTTCCACAATTGTTTCTATAACTCTATAGAAACAAGGGGAAAATGTTTTCTATTTCCTTTATAAAATAAACGAATATAAGCACGGAAACGCTCGCTTGATTTGATAACCAAAACGTAAATTCTCACAACTAGCTCAAGCGTGCGCTCAACTGTCTATGTTTCTATAGAGTTATAGAAACACGGCTTACAACCAATCAGAGCGCGCGTACTATCGAAACTATTTTATAAATATATATAGAGAGAGAAAGAGTGTGTGTAAAAAATTTTTTACTGTGTTATACAAAGCATGCCAGTTTGAATAAAATATTATTATAACTTCGTCGTTTTTGTAATAAAATAATCATGTATGAATAAAATAGCAATATTGATACTTCAGAATATAGGTTTTTCTGTATTCAACGATCTACGGGAAGTCCGCGCGTAAATATGTTTGTTTATTTTTATTATCGCGAACAGAGACAAAACTGATAAAATTCCACTCCAGGATTTTCACATAGTTAACAGTAGTCAAGGAAATTTTCTTTCTCTTCTTTTCCTATTTTGATGACAAGTTAGATTTTGTGCAGCGATCGATCAAGAAGCAACCGATAACTGCAGCAAAAACGTGTGACTTGGACGGAAAATCTGGAGCTTTGTGGATTTGCCGAATTGATCATGCATAATTACCATTTTATCCAAACAGATGAAGCAAATCAGTCACGTGCATACTTCTTTATATCTGATAAATCTCATCATTATAAAAAGCCCGCAGAAGAATTTGACTTCAGTCCCAGAGGAAAATTGGGATAATTCATCAAAACAATGGATAATTGTTATCTAGGCCCCTTCAAATACGTGTACCTTTTTGCTAAAGTTGGGCCTTTATCAGTGAATTTCTAATTAGGATGATTCTATATATAAATATTTTTAATTGAAGGTAAATCTTTTTATGAAAACTACAACTACAACGAGTTCAAAATACTGCTGCACGTTTGATTACTGGAACAAAACGGTCTGAGCATATTACACCTGCACTTATGGATCTTCATTGGTTACCAGTTGAAGCACGCATAGAGTTCAAGATTCTACTTTTAACATATAAAACACTACACGGTCTGTCTCCAAGTTATCTATCTACTCTGGTTGAAGAAAATCGTCCTTCCCGCTCTCTTCGTTCTTCAAGTCGTTCACTCCTTCGTCCTCCATTTCCACCTGTCAGAACTGTAACTTATGGCGAACGTGCCTTCTCCTACTCTGCACCGAAACTATGGAACTCCCTACCAGATTACATTAAGTCCTCCACTACTATATCAGCCTTTAAATCTGCTCTGAAAACCTTTCTTTTCAAAAGAGTCTATATGACGCAGTGACAGTAGAGAAGTATTTATATTATGTTATATGTTTATATTTTCTGTTGTATATCAGTCTGTGTTTATGTATATATATTTTACATTACATCTTATATTAATATATCTTTTTAAATTTTTACAACATAGGTATAGTTATTCTTTACTATAGTTAGTTATTTTTACTATTTTCTATTTTTTAATATAGTCTTCTCATACCCCATGTAAGCGCATTGAGATTTTTAAATGCGCCATAAAAACCTATAATTATTATTATTATTAATATGAAGGTTTCATCCTAATTAAAAATAAACTGGTAAAGGCCCAAAGTTAGCAAAACGTACACGGTTCATAACGTACCTATATTACCAATTTTGCACTAAATTTACTAATATCAGCAGACTACGTGGACACAGATAATATTTAATGAAGTTACGATTACTTGTTCTCCGAGCCCCTGTTTTCAAAATTGAAAATACAGTTTTCAACTTTTGCTATATAAAATTTGCAGTAAACAACTAAACGATTTATAAAAAACAGTTAATCAAATATTTCGTATTTTTAAGAATAATACACATTGCTTTACTTCTTGCTTACTATGCGCACACGGCAACCGTAGTCCATGACGCCGAATGGTAACATTCTCCTGTAGTATCTTTACAAACATCCTGAGCTGCGCATTTTGTGCTGGAACACAAAATTATAGTCTGCCGTCATGTCAGTCACATCGATTTCAAAGTCTTTATCGATCTCACCCACGAAACCAAAATTCTTCTAGTGCAGGAATTTTCATAAATGCTTTGTGTTGTTCATTTCCCAAAATTCAAACTTTCATAACTTTTGATTTCCTTAACCAATCGACATCGGGTTTTCGATTCCTTCATTCTCACCACCAGGATATTTTAACAATATACAACATTCCGTTTTTAGAGGTAATCAACAATTATAAAAACGCATTGCAGATGGATAAATGACGTCATTGTGACGTCACAATGGTATTAGCATAGCTTAAAAACTTATTTCCTTTTACGATTCTACACCCTCCTATACCAAAATTCAATCAATTGTTGTTTGCCACTCTAAAATCTTCATTGGACATGTATTTCCCGAGAAAGTTGACTTTGGTCAGTATAGTATACGTATTACCCGCACCTAAAATTCCTTTTCCTCAACGGCACTTCCGCAGACTGTGAAACGTTCGCTTTGAAGTCAGCCAACATAGTATAATGGTAATTTGTACACGTCATTCCCTCGTGATGAATATTCATCTTTGTCTATGAAATCGCAGAATATTTGAATGGCGTTGTGAATACAAAGCTTCAATGGTTGATCGAGTAACCATTATAAGTATTTGAAGCCGTTTAATAAACTCGCAACACGTGTTTTATCATACCTAAACACACTCGGGTTACGTCCTCGTGTTTTTAAATCTGATAAAACACTGCAGTTTGTTTATTAAACTGTACATAAACTGTTCGAAAAGACCATGCATTATATTTTAATATTTTCCTTTGCAGGTCGACGTTGTGGTTCTATTCTTCGGTACGATTCTAACACAAAAGACATGTCTACCAACGTCCCGGTACCCAGCGGTTGGATTCTCTGCTTTATCGATCAACGCGACCGAGCTCACCACAACACCAGGTGTATAGACCTGATACAAGGAATATCTAAATATCAAGATGGCAACGCCTTGCTGGCTGCTGGTGGAAACTTTGGTTGCTGGCACGGCTATAGTGGTCGCCTTCAAGGAGCATCATATGCTGGTAACAACATGGTCCAAGAATCCTGTCGGGATAACGTGCAACATAATACTGCACTAAATGGCTGGGACACCTCCAGGACGACTTTGGGCGTTTGCATTCGTCTGCCAATATAAATGTCATGGCATTCTATTCGGTGGCTTGGTAATTTTAAAACAATGACATCATGCTTACTAACTTTTAGTTTTATTTCTGCTTCCAATAATTTTCGAATTATGATAATGACAATTATGTTAGTATGCCTGCCGAAGTTTAAAATGTCAAATTTTGCCATATCATTATTTTTTCCATATTCATAAAGTAGTTTTGATCTATTATTACCAGTTCAAATAGTTTTTCGATACGACGACAGGAAGACTGTATCAACGAGTCAAAGTCCGCGGGAAAATTTACAGACAAATGTATGGAAACCGAAACAACGATTGCACGCATCCCAGCACAGCTACATCCCTAAAATGTTAATCTGTTAATCTTTTACCTGGTATCTTAAGTTGGCAGACAGTGAATATTTCAGAAATTCGACTTTACAGAAATAATTTGGCATCGGATTATCATACAAACACTAATGTTTCGCGTCATGTTTGCACTCCTTTCAAAATGTCTGAATTTACCGCGAACTGGTCGATTAAGAATTGTCTTACCACTGCTCCCGCTCGGTTCCACTTGCTGCTGGTTCTGAACGTGAAAGCGATTTCTCTTCTCCAAGTGCAGGCCACACTAGTCAACCGACAACGGCTCCATCTGCTTATTTATAGTTGTAATTGTAGAAAGTACTAATTTCATTAAGCCACTAGGGAACAAATAGTTTCTTTGTTTTATCGAGCAGGCTTGTAAACGTTACGTAACTTAGTAATTAAGCTCTGTGTTGATGACCGATTACGTAATTTCGTGTATTTACTACTGAGTTCTAGAATTTCTTGCAAGTACCGTTATTGTTGTAATGTCTACTTTAGGTCATACTTCTCGTTTGTTATGTAATAATGTCAACAACATCGTATGTTAATATCCGTTAGTCTATTCATATGCCCAGCATATTAGCTGTTATTATGGCTGAGCCAAATGGTCAGTGATTTTACCCGTCATCCATCATGAAAACGAGGCTTTCGGGTCAACCATTTCAAAATGGTACAGAGATGAGGTCACGTTGAACGGAGATCACCAAGAAGATAATGCCTCAAGAGATTATTTTCTGAAGAAGAGCAAGAATAAATGTTGAGTGGTCTGTCCTTGGCCACTGGAGTGATTTGACTGAAAATTTGTACAAGCCATGTCTTCAGGAGCTTCTTGTGTCCGTAAAGTCTAAACTGACACTGACGATAACTCCTCTTCGCATTCAGCTTTATCAAATGAGTTAGTCATTCTTCTGCCACACTGCGTCTTACAATCGCTACTAGTGCATCGAATGAAGCGTCAGGAGTGACAAAACCAGTAAAACGAGGATATTTCAAAGTAAATTTCACTCAAACAAGCTCAAAGCTGAAACAGCCTCAAATGAGTCGATGACCCGATAAGATGGGTGAAATCGTTTACCGTTTAATGCCATTTCGCTCAGCCGTATAACAGCTATTGTTTACTATTTTAGAACGATTGTGGCACAAAAGGAGTAGATTTGATTGCGAGTAACTACGGACGTTTCGAGTTGTAATTGAAAGTGGACAATCGAATGTCTTGAGACATTCAATTTGCTTTCAGAACTACCTTTTCACGGTCTCGACTCTAAAGATTTCCTCGAGGCAACTGGGGCATGGGTACATCATTCCTCTAACTCTTCAATAAATGATAAGGATTTGTTTAAAGATATCATTGAAAATCCAGAAAGAGAAGAAGATTTCATAGATGAAATTGCCCAAGGGAATTATATTGAATCAAAATACTATAGCATTAAGAAAACGGGAATGTGTTTTGAAAAGTCTAAGCAAAATAGGTTTTCTATTCTGCATTGCAATATGCGTAGCCTCTCGAAAAACTTAACACTGCTGCAAGATATACTCCGAAACAAAACTTCAGGACGGAAACTTGACTAATGTTGATTTATCAGATTACAATTTTTTAAATGTTAACTCGAAAACTGCAGCAGGAGGTGTTGCGCTATATATTGCAAGGAATTTAGATTACAATAGAAGAAGTGATTTAGATCTAATCCCAGAAGGTATTTATATTGAGTCATGCTGGATTGAGATAAATAGTATATATAGACAAGAATGTGATATAAAGTGGTAAGCTGTAGTGCTAAGTGTGCACGCCCTACGAGGGAAAGAGAAAAAATCTCTGACCGAAGTGGGACTCGAACCCAACGACCTCCAGGTTACATGATTCAATATCATAACTACATATACATATACAATCGCCGTGACCCCATAAAATGCACCAATACCCACGATTGCTCTCATCTGACTTGATAGCTCAGTTGGTAGAGCGCCAGACATGTAACCTGGAGGTCGTTGGGTTCGAGTCCCACTTCGGTCAGAGATTTTTTCTCTTTCCCTCGTAGGGCGTGCACACTTAGCACTACAGCTTACCACTTTATATCACATTCTTTACACTTACTAGTGCTACGCGGCAAACATGATTCAATATCATAACTACATATACATATACAATCGCCGTGACCCCATAAAACGCACCAATACCCACGACTGCTCTCATCTGACTTGATAGCTCAGTTGGTAGAGCGCCAGACATGTAACCTGGAGGTCGTTGGGTTCGAGTCCCACTTCGGTCAGAGATTTTTTCTCTTTCCCTCGTAGGGCGTGCACACTTAGCACTACAGCTTACCACTTTATATCACATTCTTTACACTTACTAGTGCTACGCGGCAAACATGATTCAATATCATAACTACATATGTATATATAGACACCCTTCCAGTGATCGCAATCAATTCCAAGAAGCGCTAAAAGAGCAGATAGGAACTTAAATAATAAGGATAAAGAGGTATATATTATAGGAGATATAAACATAAATTTCTTTAACTATAACTCAGATAACCAAACATCTGAATTTCTTGATACGATTTTGAATCTAGGTTTTATGCCAATTATAACAAAGGCGACTAGAATAACTGATCACACAGCGACGTTAATTGACCACATCTATACCAATTCACCGGAGAAAGTCCTAAAAGCAGGAATTTGTCTCGCCGACATTACGGACCACTTACCGATATTTTGTACGATAGGAAGAATACTTTCTACATTAAACGAATCACAATATTATATGGATTTTTCTTCCTTTAATAATGATTTATTCTTAAAAGATGTGCAAGATATAGACTTTGGAAATCTAATTACCACTGATGTTAATGATAGTATGAATACGGTCATTGAAGCATTACAATCTGTTACTGACAAACATGCTCCAAACTATGAACAACGAATTAAAGAAACTGAAAGAATGGTGTGACACCAACAAAATATCTATTAACTTCAAGAAAACAAACTTTATGATTATAAAGTCACCAAGGAAAAAGGAAGTGGATATTGCTATCAAACTAACAAACATAGATGGTACCAGTCATTCACTAGAAAGGAAAGATCACATTAAATATTTAGGTGTCTTGATCGATAGTTCAATTTCATGGAAATATCATATTTCCTATATCTGCTCACGGATCTCAAGAAATACTGGTATTAACTACGAACTCAGACATTACTTATGTATTCAGCAACTGAAGCAGATATATTACACTTTAACATATCCTTACATTTCATATTCAATATTAGCATGGGGCAGCGCATATCAAACGCAAATACAAAAAATACAAGTGAAATAAAATCACGTTCTAAGATTAATATTCTTTGCCATTACGCACGGGAAATACACAGAAAGTGCTCTGCCCCTGCTTAATCTCTTAGATATTCTAACTATGAATACTGTATACCGTCACCATGCCCTAACACTCGCTCATCTCTGGCAAAACAAACAGCTACCAAAGGACTTTGATAATTATCATACAAGATATGCCTCAAACCTGAATTTTTACAAACCACGCATCAGAACAAATACAGGTCTCCAGATGATTTCCTCCCAAGCAACTGATCTTTGGCAAAAGCTCTCAAACGAATATAAAGAACTCAGTACATTCTCCTTTTCAAAAAAGATTAAACCTTACTTGTTGGCGGAACAACATTAATTCAACTACCCCCAATATTATCAACAAATTAATTAGTACCTGTACTTGTAGTGCAGTCTTGCTTTAGCTGTAACTAGAATATCGATTTAATTTCATTTGGCTAGAGACTAGCTCGATAACCTAACGGTTTACCTAGCCTCTAGACTCTAAACTTCAATTAACTTTTTTTTCCCGAACTTAAATATTTAACTAACCTTGTCAAGTACCTTGTCTTATTGTATTTTTAGTGTTTCTAGAGTGAATAAAAGTATTGTATTGTAAACAAAATCGTTAAGCCTCCATTCATTGCTATTTTTATGAACTTAGGTACCTTTATTAATATATGTTCTGTTCATTTATTTATGTAGTTTGATTCAGCAAGAGAAAGATCTTAAATTCTATGCGTCGCCTATTGAGTTTTATTAGTACGAAACGTCTCCTATTATTTTAACCTGGCAGAACTCTAACCGCGATCTACCCTCGTGCGAAAATACCGATGCCAGGAGTTACAATAGTAGTAGTTATACTCGATCTAAATTAAATTTTAAGTGATCCTTTATTGAAAATGTGGAGGGTAAGCACTTATCTCAAGTGGTTATCACGTACATGAAGGTCGAGTTTCACTGCAAATGCAAGAAGCCTGTCAGTGAAGAACGTGCAGTTTCTTGCAATCCTATTCGAGGTAATTGAACTATATCATTCTGACGTCAAATCAAAACAATCTATTGTTTAAACGCTAATAAGGATCACGGTCGTGGGAGGGGGACAAAACATCAACAACACAAAGGAAATCGCTATCAAATGCATTTTGTAGAACGTAGGATAGCGGTAACAGCCACCAAATTTGGTAAATATTGTGGGATAAACATTGATACAGCTGATATCTGGAAACCAGACAATTGGAAGTTAAATTTTCCTCAGCAGAGCAGATTTAGTTCAAAATTCTATTGTTCAAGTCGATTCTGTCCCCCTCATAAACAAGCCGTGACGTCATAATGATATAGGATAATTAAGGATCGATAAATAGGGCAACCATGCTGATGTTGCAGTATTTTCGCCACCGAACGAAGCTGTAAACTTTCTATAAATACTTCTTTATTGGAATGAAAGAAATGTTTCTTGAAAGGTTGGGAAGAAAACAGAAGCAAAAGTCCTATCAAGAACATTTGAATATATATAATGTTATATTAAAACAACTGACATGATGATTTAAACTCATGTTTATTATTTAAATATCAGCAGACTCCCATGGATTGATTATATACGACCGTTTTAGCATTGAATAAGTTATGATATAATAAGGTCAATGTTTGACATCGTAATTGAACACGAATAACATGAACATGGAACAAAATCCATGACGACACAAAAAAAGTGAACTATACGATTCTGGTGTTCTGCTTGCATCACGATTGAAGACAAACGAAACTAAAATATATTTTAAAAACAGAACCAAGTTCTCATAAAATTAGGACGACCGTTTAAGCTTGTTGCAGTTCCGTATAGCTAGGGCGATTTAATGCTAAGTTGCATGGATTTAACTTTCTCCACATGAATCACTGGAACAATTGGACCACTTTCAAAATGCGGAAATACCTTGGGAATATTCTAGAGAAATGTTGGAAATTTAAATCTCTATAGCTTTTAGTTCTGGAAAAAAAACTTTAGAAGTTATCATAAAAATATTGTGGATTTCCATACAGTGAATAGGTTCAGTTTTTCCTGTGAATTCCTTTCCCTTTCACTCTGTGCCACTCTCACTAAATATCTAAAATACTAAGGTTATTACAACTTTAACTGTTCCATGTAAGTAGTATTTTGTATTTCGTCCATAGAAAAGTTTTCATTTTCCGCTTGACAATGGAAACCTTTTAATTTATTAGTAATAAGAAGCACACATACAGCCACATGCATCAAGAATATTATTCGATAATATCAAAATTTAATAACAATAATTTAGGGGCTTGTTTCATATCATTGTGGTTTTCCTTTCTTACTATGCGATGCTGGTGGTTGTAGAGGTGATTATAGCCTAAAAAAGACAACAATTCAAGTTTTGTTTGCTTTTATTTAGAAAGTTTTGCCAAAAAATAGCATGTCTAATGGTAAACGTCAAAATGTCGAAATTATGAATACTTTTTCATTATCATTGAAATAGATAAGCTACAATTCTAATTGGAAGGAGTATAAATGACAATTCCACAATTGTCCTAATGAATACTTCACTTTGATTGGATAGTTTAAAATCAAGAAAAATAGGGGAAATTGCAGTTTCACTGGCTCGGTTGAAACAAATCCCCTGAATGAAAAAGGTTTGTGATATAAATTGAATCCTGACTAATCTTAATCATCCATTAATAGACCAGTTCGCGGTAAATTTCGACATTTTGAAAGGGGTGCAAACATGTCGCGAAATACAGTGTTTGTATGGGAATCTATGGGAATCCGATGCCAAATAAAATCCGTAAAATCGAATTTCTGAAATATTCATCAGATACAAACTTAAGATACCAGGTAAAAGATTAACATATCGAAATTTGAGGGATGTAGCTGTGCTGGGAAGCGTGCAATTGTGTTTTCAGTTTTCCATACATTGTCTGTAAATTTGCACGCGGAATTTGACTCGTTTTTACAGACAATGTATGGAAAACTGAAAACAGGATTGCACGCTTCCCAGCACAGCTACATCCCTCAAATTTCGATATGTTAATCTTTTACCTGGTATCTTAAGTTTGTATTTGAAGAATATTTCAGAAATTCGTTTTACGGATTTTATTTGGCATCGGATTCCCATAGATTCCCATACAAACACTGTATTTCGCGACATGTTTGCACCCCGAATTTACAGCGAACTGGTCTATTACTCCCGGTTTGGTTCTCTCCTTTCGCTTTTTCGGAAACTACTTTCTTTGTTCTCAAATTAGTTTTTATCGCTTGAAATCTACTGGTGACATTAGTACGTTTGGTGACACGACTTATACTGGTGCCACTTTAACTAGTTCTTTATTTAAATGAAAAGGTGGTTTGAAATGTTGGGAAGAACATGGAAGCAAACGTCCTATCAAGAACATTTGAATAGAAATTATGTTATATTAAAACAACTGATATTATCGATTTGGAAAAGGTTTATTATTTAAAGAGCGACAGGCTAGTATATAAACTTTATACCGTTTTAGCATTGACAACGTTATGATGCCAATGTTTGGCTTCGTAATTAAACACTTCTTGTCGGACGAAAGTGGCTTAGCTACTAAGTAAACTGTTTATTGCCATTAAAAACAGATATCCTGAAGAGGAGATTCAAAATTGACCTAGAACATTTATTGACAACGGAATCCAATGCTTGTGTTCTGAAGAGGTTTAGCAAGTACAAACAAAGTCGGCCATAAATTCGCTGATTTTATTCACCCGAGAAAACTGGCCGTACACTTCTTTCAAATCATTCATATCTGCTAAATTAAATGCTATGGTTTCCCTGGTAGCAGAGGACTCCGTCTTGGTAAAAGGGAGGCGAGGGAGAGACCTCAGCCGACATCAGACGCTTTCTCTCTCGCGTATGCGTTTAGTTTCCTTGGCAACAAGTGACTTGTATCACACGTGAACTAACGCCTTTTGAAAATTATGCGTTTGGTACTCTTAGAACATTATATACAGTTTATAAAAGTATACAATTTAATTTCGGTACAGAGACATATGATTTTGGCAGTCCCTGTCAGTATTTGGGGATTTCGTTTTAATTTGTCACGCTTCAGGAGTTTGAACAATGAGATGAAAGCAGTCCCACGGTAATTAGTATGCAAACGGTAAAACCCGTTTTCGAAACTAGTTTGACTCGTCCATGATTGTGGACGGCGGTTGATCAAAGAAAGCGTTGGATGTCGGCAGAGGTCTCTCTCCCTCGCCTTCCATTTTACCAAGAGAGACAGAGAGAGAGAGACCTCCGATAGCAGGGACTAAATTTATTAAATTATCATGACATTATTTCTGTCATCATCTAATAATTTATAACCGTCGAAGGCCTATTTCTTAAGCGAAGTATTTTCTGTACCAGTTTTACCTGAAAAAAATAAATCATAAAAATTCAAATTATAACAATTCTCAACAACCTGAAAGATCCATAGTATTAAGCAGTATATATTACTAGTATTGATAGGTGATGTGTATGATGATATCACATACTACCAGAATGCTTTGCCTGCAGCGTTCGGATATGTCAAAGCAATTAAAATTTTAAAATGTTGTAGTTAAATGACACCAGCATTCAATTCGTCTATCGTCTATCGTCTATCGTCGTCGTCTGTCGTCGTCGTCGTTATTATTATGAAACAATGTAGTACATGTGCTTTCGCTAAATTCTACACCCATTTCAGGACCAAATGTTACTGGCCATTTCGACTGTACGACTTAATGACTGGCCCCGAGGGAATCAGTGAGTTTTGTTTACCCTCGATCCCGAAGGGACAGTCATTAAGTAATTTGTTATAGACAAAACGAGTGGGAAGCTGCTTTTCAACTCAAACCGCAACGGCATTTTTAGCATCGTTCGAGTCTTTCTTGCATCTTTTTTTAGCTACCAATTTCTCTCTTGCGCTTCATAAAGATGTAAATTGGAGCTGGTTCCATTTTGAATGATTTCTTTCGACGAAAAATCATCAGCTTTTGAAGAAGATCTATACATTTTGGTAAACAAATATTTATCGCCTTTACCTTGCCAGTGGCGCGCGCGACACATCACACCATCATCTGTGCCGGCAACATTGGATTTTGATGACCGCCACGTGACCCTGAATCAGCCAATGAGCGTTCGTTATGTCTGGAAAACGTATGGCTATGTAACAACGATATTTAGTCATCTGCACACATAATTCCATGACATGCACGAGGGAAAATCAGAAGGGCATTCACGCTGATGACGGAACAATTGACTGTCCCTTGGCGCAACGCCTGTTAACCCTGTGCTCTTCCTATTTTATGGCTCAAGAAAGTAGTTGTCTCATTTCTCAAACGCTTTGAATATTTAGTCAACCACATAAATATTTTACAAAATTGGGATTATATATTCACTTTAATGACGCAGTTTTAGTATAAATATCAAACTCAGAAATTTAACATTTTTTAAAACCATTTTTTTGCTGGACATATTGTGCGTCATTCAAACGATGCGCACACGAGTGCATGATCGGTCCCGACATATACAAATCAATGTTTACATTGTTCTCTGACAAATATGGAGCTTTGCATTTTGTTACTGTGATTATAAACAGCATTTTCTATCATGAAATTAGAGTAAGTCTACTGCTAACGATTTTTAAGATTTAGCTGGATTCAGCAGACCTCATGATTCACCACACTATGCGCTAAATATCAGAAATATAGTGACCGGCATCATCATTGAGAAAATGAACTTTAAAAAATCTGCTGTACCAGTGTTTGCCTATTTACCTTAATTCTACAACACGTTCTACGTCCACTCCGATATCGTCGATTCTAGCTTCGCACTGCTCGATGGGAAGCCTTCGAAGGTCGTGGCTAGATTCGCAAATCGAGGTGAGAGGTTCGCAAGAACGACATATGCTCCTCAAAACCCCCAACCCATCCGAGCCCTAAGGGGGATGCGAAGCAGCCTTCGCCTGACTGTTCGGGACGAAAAAGGCGACATTATTGACATTCGTGGTCGACCCTTACGCTACGTATTGAAGTTTGACATCGAAGCTTGATATCGAGCTATGGCGAGCGATTCGCTTTACCCCCAACTCACGGAGGTTCAGCCACCACAGTCCGTTGAGAGTTTTCGCCTACAGAGGGCATGCGACGTACTGGTTATCCTCGAGCAACAGGCCAAACACTATGAGGGTGTCCGTAAAAAAATCACCCGGGCTCGTGGTACCATACACGGAGTCGCTGTGACCACAGGGAGTCTCTCTGTGATCATGTCGGCTTCCGGACTGGCGAGCTCGTTCACAGGCCTCGGCCTTCCGGTTGGCATCTCGCTTGGCGCTATTGGAGGGTTGTTCGGTGTCGTATCAGCCTCGACGACTGTAGGCGCCAAGAAACTAGGCCGCAAGGTCTCGAAGCATGAACAGGTGGGTATCCTGGCAACGGCAAAGATAAACACAGTCAGCGATCTCGTCTCAAAAGCCCTGCGTGATGGCTCGATAAGCGATGAGGAGTGCTGTACGGCCCCGCAAATGATCCCAGGCCCGCAAATGATCCCGGCGCGCAAATGATCCCAAAATCGTCCCGCAAATGATCCCGGCCCGCAAATGATCCCAAAATCGTCCCGGAAATGATCCCGGCTGAAAATATGGAATGGCAACGGTTTTGGATTGCGAGACTTTTCTGATTTGCAATTCTTCGTATGGTTTTCTTATGCTTATTATCATTTTGCGTATATTTTTCTTTAACTTTAGCGACATGTAAAGTAATAGGCAATAAAAAGTTTAGCTGGATTCCTTGAAAAATCTATCACAAACACTTAGTCTACGTTTCACGCGGTACTTAGAAAACAAAAAACGTGCAATTTTTAGAAATCCAATTTACTGTTTAAACGACCGTCTCTTTACTACGAAACGCTTGCGTAATATATAACTGATGATAACTTGCCGACAACAAATTGCGGGTCGCCTGTGGTTTCGGCGGGAATCAACCCTTCGTAGCTGGTCTAGTTGTGTGACAGTTCCTTCAATGTTTACAAATGCAAAATGGAGGAACCCTCGCTACTTTTTATTGTGCTATTGCTTATACTTTATGCACTAGTCAATTGAAACTCCGGCCCCCCGACCCCCGGGACATAGCGGGGAATGTAACATTTATAGAGTGTTACATTTTGATCTTTTCCCCGCCCATCGGGGACAGTTGGCTGTTACAATACCCGCCCCTATGGCCCCGGCATGTGCTTCAGAATTTTCAATTGGGAGGAGGCATTGATAAATTGAATATACATAAGCTTAAATCTGTCTTTCCATTATTTGAAAAAATACATTTTCTGTAGCACATCACTAGCGGATCCAGGGGAGGGGTTTCGGGGGTTGCAACACCCACTCGATTCCTGTAAATCACGTAAATTCATTTTTAAAATCTCTAGATAAAAAAAAATCCTTTTGCAAACCCCCCTTTCACAAAATCCTGGATCCGCCCCTGTACATTTTCTATTACTATACATGCTTTCCGCACTTTTACAGTCTCCACCATTGTCTTGTTTATCAGAAACCGTTGTCTGTCCACAAAAAAAAACAATGTGACAAAGGAATATAAAGGCAATGTCATGCAGCTGCGTTTAAATTTATTAAATCTGATATTTTGCCGTGACGCGCAAATACATGTAACAAAGAGTGTGTAATAATAAACACTTCCTGATCTACTGCTCGTGACTTAACTCAGTATAAACACTGCCTCTGATGGAAACACCCAGGACTTGTTTAAATTAACTACGATTTTTGCGTGTCCCTAGCTACCGCCATGTTTGATACACGTTGTTGATGCTCGGGCCCAGTCCCGCTCTGTCGTGGCTGGCGTTACAACCACCGCTAAAATCCCCGCAAATTTTGCAAATCGTTACTTTCCCCGTTCCACCGGAAAAATGCAGCGTTAAATGTGCGTTATTCCACGGCTATGTCCCCGTTAATGCCCCGCTATGTCCCGGGGGTCGGTGGGCCGGGGTTTCAATTGACTAGTGCATTATTGTTTGAGCGTTTCCTCGGTAAGAGATGAGGATGACAAAAAGAACAAGAAAGAGGTACGGGTATATTCTGATACCATGGAATACTGCGAAGACTGCATTTATTATCCTGGCATGTGAGACATGATCCAGTGGCATGGCTTATTGCCAGTCCAAAACAATCAAGCGATTTTAACAGAATTGTTGTTGGCAATTTAGGATCAGGTAGATTTATGTTACCGTTCGCCACATAACAAAAGAGTTGGCAAGCAGACTAGTATGAATATTATTAAACAGTCGTCAGTCCACGATGTCATTAAACAGTCGTCAGTCCAAGACGTCATTAAACAGTCCAAGATGTCTTGACTTTTTTTTTTTTTATTCAATCAAAATAGGATAATCCCGACACCCCAGCTTAGGCTTTCTCTTGCTTTCTTGATATCTTTTCATATCTAAACCCCTTGCCTGTGAAATGTTGGGCAAATCAACTAGCGGTAGTCGACTACAATGCTCTTCTTTTCATTAATAAAACATGGCTCTCAAACAAAGGAGATATAAATGCCATTTTAATTAAAAGTATTGCGTCAAACGTTTTCCGGAATAATATTCAAGGAGCCCGGGTTTTCCTATGTGTTTTGAGCGGGCTGGTTTTAATTTGAGCTGCTTTAAAAATACAGTAGATTGATTATTTTACAAAGAAAGCGGCGTCTATTACTTACTAACACGTACTCAGAACACTTATTTTCGGATAACTATATTCATCATGCAGTGTATCCAGCCAAGTTTTTTTGGTTGAAAAATATAAAAAAAGAAATGTATATATGCAAAGTTATAAGCATAAGATAAAAACATATAGAAATCCAAATAAAAAGTCTCGCAATCCAAAACCGTCGCCATTCTGTATTTTCAGCTGGAATCATTTCCGGGACGATATTGGGATCATTTGCGGGCCGGGATCATTTGCGGGACGATTTTGGGATCATTTGCGGGCCGGGATCATTTGCGGGACTGGGATCATTTGCGGGGCCGTACAGTTCACTTCGATCCTCCGTGAGACTGACAAATTCGAAGCTACGAAAGCCGACATTCGTCAGAAAACCCGGCTGGAGGACAAAAAAAACAACGAACAAATTCGTGCCGAGGTCCGTCGCGAAATGTGGAAAAAACTCGGGAGCCTGGTGGGATAAAAACACTCAATATTATGTTTGAAAAAAGCCACCGAGGAGTTTATTTGCACGTCGTAAAACATCTTCCTTTTCTTTTCTTGGAGAGCCTTGCAACGATAAGCTGCTCTCTTTTCGGCTTTTTTGATTATTTTTTTTGCATCGGACTCATCATCGGCCAGCTCATTGTCAACGTACTCTTGAATCGTTGCCCACCCATATTCAGACTTATCAGCTAATTGTACTAGTTTTTGACGATTATTTAATAAAACAATACCTTCCTTCAGGAGGTCTTGGGCTCTGGCCACGTTGCCACTTTCCAAAGCGTGGAGGGCTTTCGTATTCGCTTTGATAGCCTTCTTGTTGAATTTGTGTTGTTCCTCGTTGCCTTTCTTTTTAAAGGTGAACGATTCTCCCTCTGCTTCAACAGCAACTTGATGCGCAAAGTCGGATTGCTGTTGCAATAGAGATGACTGTAACCCAGCAATTTGAGTGTGCACAGCCGATAAAATACTATCCTTCTGCACATCCAGCAGCGCCTGAACCTCCGGTGAAATACCAGAATCGGCGCCAGAACTGCCACCATGAGCTTCGGACCGGCGAGAACTTTCGGCCATGTAGAGAACAGGTACAGTCAGCTTCAGAAATTCCGTCGACAAAAAGAAAACTAAGTTTTGTGTGCGGCTCCAGAGAGAACGCCAAGATGACAAACAACCCTCAATTACCCCTAATATACCTACAGCAATCCCTTGGGTAATACATACCGTCGAGAGCATCTTTTTTCGCTAATTTTCAAACCGCGAAAAAAAAAATTTTTAGACTAAAAAAAAAAAAAATTGACCGATTTAGCTTGTACCAGGAGCCCATTACCAGGAGCGTCCATCTTCCCCATTGGTTCTGATCCCAGCGCAGGAGTAGATGTGGCTATATTTAGAATTGCATTTCGCGCGAAATAAACAAAGGCCATTTAGTCTTAGCCAATCAGATAGCTTTCATTATTATTCATTATCATTCTTCTCACTTTCAACGCGGGAATTCGAATTGCTGGTATTCACTCAATCCCCAGAGATTCAAATGACAAAGAGCATGGCGGCCATGTTGGTGCCCCAACAAAAGAAGCTAACGAGGAATCTATTGTTTAAGGGCACCAAAATTGCGGCTATGACGTCAAGTGAAAACCAGCAATTCTAAATATAGCCACATCTACTCCTGTGCTGGGGGGCCAGCCCATTACAAAGGAACGCTCCTGGTAATGGGCTCCTGCTTGTACATTTGTTGTCCCAATTCAGGTCACCTGACTTTTCCCTTGAGTAATGTTTTGTTGTTTTTCTATATCGAAAGAGGAAACGTGTAAATTTCTCTAACTGGAAAACAAAGCACTGAATCCTCCGACAAAGGGAAGTGTTTTCGATCTGTTTTAGTCTGAATTAGGATTAACAATTTTGCCTTTAGTCGGGAATAGGGTATGATTTTGATATGGAAGTATGAGACCGCACTTGTTTATTCATTTCTCTTTAGTTAAGGCATAGACACATGCTGTAACATAGCGCACACCATTGCCGGCAATGGTGCAGAAGTAGGTTCGAGTTCTTCTTCGGCAACATTGCGCGTAACAAATTGTAGCGTGTGAACAACAATTAATAGGAATATTGCGCACAATATTGTAACATGTGCCCGTACCTTTAGTTTCTCTTGTCATTTTCAAATCGAACTTCAAAATAAATTGAGAAAGAGTATACACCACGGCAATAACATGTGATTGGGTTAGATAACGCAATTAAAGGCAGCCTAAGTAGTGCAAAACATAGAGTGCAGATTTTCATGGGCCAGGGTTTGGAAAATACCCCTCCATCATGTTTATGTCACCATGGATTTCCTTCCATGATCATATGGAATCATGTTATTCGTGTTCAATTGCAAAGCCAAACATTGGCATCATAACATCGTCAATGCTATAACGGTATATAGTTTATATGCTAGCCTGTCTCTCTTTAAATAATAAACATTTTCCATGTCGATCATATCAGTTGTTTTAATATAACATTATTTATATTCAAATGTTCTTGATAGGACGTTTGCTTCCATTTTCTTCCCAACATTTCAAAACCACTTTTTCATTTCAATAAAGAACTAGTTCAAGTATCCACCAGTATAAGTCATGTCACCAAACATACCAATGTCAGAGTGTATTTATTAGGACAATTGTGGCATAGTCATTTATAGCTCCTTCCAATTAGAATAAATTTATTGTAGCTTATCTATTACAATGTTAATGAAAAAGTATTCATAATTTCTACATTTTGACGTTGACCATTAGACATGCAATTTTTTCGCAAAATATTCTAAACAAGAGCCCATCTGGGCTTTCACTCGGGCCACTGTATATACATCAATGCAGCCAGGCACTCTTTTAAGGTGAGCACACACCAGGAGACGTTTTGCATGTCCCCTAGTATGTCTCATCTTTATGTAAGAAGGGGTACTCCCATAAAGAAATTATTTTCAGTATCCAAGGGAAGCACCATTAGAAATGTGGATGGGGGAGGTAGGACTTCCTCAAGATGCACATTTTTTTGGCCCCTTAGTTGTGCAGGGCAGGTTATTTTCTTTGATATTTTGCGTTCCAGGATTTTTATTTTTTATTTTGGACTACCCTTCTTCGGATTTCTGATGGTGCCCTGTGTTCCCAATGAGATTGAAGATGAAATACACTTTCATTTGAAATCCTCTTAGTAATAACCAAAGGTAAGAATTATTAGCTGAATATTAGCAGTCTTTAGGAGTGGCCAGTAGCGCGGTGACTTTCAGTCTCTGCTCCCCTAGTATATATATGTAATTTAACAAAAAAAAATTCTCGTATGTAAATTAAAGTAGTTGACCTTTTACTGTAAACACTACTTATTCATGTAACACACGTTTGCAATTTAGTCTGCTATTCTGTTATACTGCAGGTTCCGAGTACGAATAGATGATTATTATATTTGTCCAAAATTATAAGTTGTATCCTGTCCATCCTGTGATGGAGCTATCACTATATTTCTTTACTGTTCTTTCTACCCTGTGGCTCTTTATCAAGTTCGCCTCTTTCTTCGCGGCGTCTGTTCTCTCTATAAAACCTCTGGAAGTCATGTTAATTGTATTCGTGGTCAATTTGTGTGCCTCTTTGTAACTTTAGCTGCTGTTCTTGACGAGTCCATTACGCCGTCTATATTGGTATTCTGTTGGATTAAAGATTATTAACTGAAATGCCTGTTGGTTACTCTAATTAGAACCTTTACCCTTATTCCCAAAACTTCAGTCTGCTCATTATATTACAGAACTATAAAGGGAACTGTTGGAACCCTTTAATTTCTCGAACCAAAACCTCGGTCGTGAGGAGAGGATTCTTGTTTAAGTTTACCTTGAGAGTTGAATATTGCTTTGCTCATCATAAATCTGACAGTGCTGAGTATGTATATTAATTTCTGGCTTCGTGTTGGCGACTGACAGTGTTGCTCTCACAGTTCAGGAGTTCAGATATCCACAGATCCATGCACAGTATATATATTTGCTAGTTAATCGCTATATTTCGCTATAAATCAGCTATTCAGTATACCTGTATAGTATATAAACGTACACAGGTCTCGATACGAGATCGGTAAACCAGCCAAAAACACGGTCAAAACTATTTCAGTGTTGGCCTACCGATCACGATGTTTGCGCTGGTATGTATAATGACCGAGAGTAAAATGAAATGTGGCATAAAACCTAAAAAAACGTACCTCAAACAAGAATATATTAATAGCGTCCGCCGAATCTCAAGATGGCAACTGGACTGAAGAGAAATCTATTAGCGCCACGAGGTGCGTGCATACAATTAATGCATAATTTAACGCATGCGCAAAAAAATTGTTGCACCGAACAACAACAAAAAGGAACGGCCTGCAGATTAAGACTCGGGCGGCCAAAGGCCTGGCCCGAGTAACAAGATGGGACTATCCAAAATTGAGAATAATGGTCACTGATATCTGACACAATGTTCCCGCTGATATTGTCAATAAGCGTTGCCGAATTGTTATATACACTAGTAGCTTTGCAAAGAGAGTAAGAAATTGTGGGAGGTTTATGTTGAAGTCAGCGAGTATGTAGGTTGGTCTGTTGTTCGAGGCATTCAATTTATCAAAGGTCGTGTCAAAGTAATTTTGGAAACTCTCTGGAGAGTTGTGCTGCCTGTAAATAACACCGCAAATGATGTTTGCTTTGTCTGAAAATTCAATTTCAACCCAAAGAGCCTGTTGTACAGACGCTCTGTAAAATCAACTGAGCCGACCTGTGATACAAAAGACGGTAAAAAAATAAATAGTAAGATAGGGCCGTCCGTACGAAACACGAAACCTTGGTGATCAACCCTTTACCTGAAAGCAAGCTGACTAGGAAACGCCAAACAACGGCTGATATAATCCATAGCAAGCTTCTTTCTCAGTTCATAAAGAAAATCTGTTGTGGGACTAAATTATGTTTCATGTCATTGACTGAGCAATTGTTGCATCATCATTCAATCACATCGTCTATTATAAAAGTTGCTTGATGCCGTGATATTTTTATAATATTTTTACTCAGAAGATTTTTGGTAGGGGTGTGCCGCGGAGACCTCAAAACTCTGACCCTATCCCAGACCTAAAACTGCCGTTTACCATAGGATAGGTCCCAGACTTGAAGCAAAAAATATATACCCTATCCCAGACCCACACCATAGATTCATACTCATGCATCAATTTATGTGGACTTCTATATTACAGTAAAGTAGGAACAAGCCGTTGTTTTGTTTTAATATGGTATTTTAAGCCATAGTGTGGTCGACAGAGCGCTAAGCATGGCGTGAACGACAAGCATATCAAAATCCATACCCTTTCACAGACCAAAATGGTAAAAAGGATACCCTATCCCAGACCTCGGCAGGTCAAAAACCATACCCTATCCCGCGGCACATACCGGTATAGCCCATATAAGGGAGTCCCCCCGGGTTATACGTGCGAGTAATAATAAACGTCATTCCCTCGACTGGCTGAAATTAATAAAGGCAAATGCAGTAAACATAACCTTTGTGGCTGGAGGATACATTAATGCATGTCAAATTGGGTTTATTACGAGAAACTTCGGGTCTGAGTCTGAGTTTTGGTATAATGAAATTAATTGGTAGCTTTATTAATAATGCACTTATCAGCGGCCATCCCGGCAAACTCCCGGGCATTTGTACAATGATGTAAACCAACCCCATACCCAAGGGTAGCATTTTTTAACAAAAAGCTACCAATAATCCGTACCCCTGGGGCATTTTAGACTACTATTTGGTAATTCATTCAGCAGTAGCTTTAATCCACTCTTTTCACTTGTTGGCCATCTTGGATTCAAAGCGAGGCAATCCTTTGTATTTGCCAGGTTAGCCTCGTAGTGAGGGATAGTCAAAACGAGGCTAACCTGGCAAAAACAAAGGATTGCCTCGCTTTGATTCCAAGATGGCCACCAGGTGAAAAGTGTGAATTACCTACTTTTAGACATAAACATAAAAGCATAAAATTGTGCAAAATTTAAGCAAAATAAACCAACCTTTTCCATATTCCAACTCAGACTACACTTCGACGTAGGAGCACAATGCTCTATGTGCTCTGAAAGAAGAAACCGCTGACCAATTTCTTGCAAATCCTGTGGGTCGGTACCCGTGGGTATCCTCGAGGAAAGTGCAAAAAGCATCCAGTCCCCAGTCTCAGGATAAAAAACTGCCTACAAAAGTGAACGAATCCCATACGATGCCCGCGTATGTCCCCGGGGTTACCCCTCCCCCCGGATGGCCGCTGATAAATGCATAATCACATTACAATGCTGGACTTATTGTATTATAGGGAGAATCACCTACTTTTTGTATAGTCAGGAGCCCATTACCAGGAGCGTCCATCTTCCCCATTGGTTCTGTTCCCAGCACATAAGTAGATGTGGCTGTATTTAGAATTGCATTTCGCACGAAATAAACAAATACCATCTACTGTTGTCTTAGACAATCAGTCACTTCTCATTATTATTCATCATTCTTCTCACTTTCAACACGGGAATTCGAATTCTAAATATAGCCACACCTACAAAGTCGCAAAATACGGCTCTTTCTTTTCTTTGAAGTTGTCATGCCTTTCTCTGAGTTTTATAGATAAAACATTGCTTTTGGTAAAAGGTTTTGCAATTTTATTTATATATCTTCTGACGTTACCTTTTATTATACCTTGTGTCAGAAACGTTTTCGTTGCATTTTTCACTAAACGTTCGTGTGGAAACAATCTCAATCAACTACTCTAGCTCGCAGCGGTCCAAAACCATACCGACCGGATGTACGGCGATTTACCGGATTACCATTTCTCCATTTGCCACGAATCCAGCTTGCCATATAATAGCATCAGTTATTTCTTCAGTGTTCTTTAAATAAATCTGCTATGAAAGCAAACTAGTTACCCAAGTGATCTACTATCTTCAGTTGGTTATTTATACTTATAGCTATCGTCAATTTTAACAAAAAACATTATTCAACTACAATGGATGCTAACATCTTGTAAAATGAGTTTGAGTGCAAACAGAAGAGGTCACATGACATGGGTAGGGTGGTGTTAACTCTTTCGGGTCTGATCGTGTGTGAGCTCAATTGGTGAAATCCTGAGTGCGAACCCAACCCTCCCCACTCAGTTCAAGTTTGAAAATGCGGGAACCATGGGAACTATAAATGAAACTGGACCAAACTTAATATATTATTTTCCTGAGGAAAAGTCAGCAGCATGCGAGCGAGGGAGTTCAAACGCTCTCAACCAGTCGTTGTAGGACAGACCTTTCCAGCCAACCATCGATATCA
The DNA here is from genome assembly GCA_030867875.1 of Actinernus sp. WN-2022. NCBI lineage: Eukaryota > Metazoa > Cnidaria > Anthozoa > Actiniaria > Actinernidae > Actinernus > Actinernus sp. WN-2022. The sequence continues at coordinate 53,954,104 of JAOWCC010001210.1, forward strand.
ATAATCAACATTGCATTTCAGCATTCTAATAACCGTACCATTTCTCCCAACGCACTCGTCGACCTACATTTTATTGGCAGCATCATTCTCTTTTTAAGTAGCTGATTAATTTCATTGTTTTAACTAACTTCTTTAAAGAGTTAGTGTTGGTATAAAATAGGTCAACAATTATTGATAACTAATAAACAGGTTAAATTCAATAACATATCCCCTTTATAAAGTGTATATAATCCCTCGAGGTTGTTATTGATTTTAATACCATGATCATCTCGGTTTTCTTTGTTTGTTCATTTCCCTCATCAGCATGCATACTTTTTCTAATTTTCCCTCATTGACATGCAGGAGGGAAAACTAGTAGGGCATGCACGCGGATGAACATTGGGCTGTCCCTTGGCACACTCGGTTATGCATATGCTGCTATGCCTGTTAACCCTGTATCCTACCTATTTTATGGCTCAAGAACGTTATTCTCTAGATTTCTTAAACCCGCTTCTTCCATGTGGGATACTTAAATTTAGTCATTTTACTACAACTACCAGAATCCTTTTCAAATTCTTTTTCTCATTCAAATTTTCAACTCCTATAATTTTAGAATTCCAAGACAATGGTCCAAATTAGAGAAACAAAAGAATCCGCGCAAAGAGTTGATAATCCTCGGTGTTAATACTATATATTACAAAATGATAGCATAAATTCTCCCTCGGCTCTCGGGGAAATTTAATCACTAATTTCCCTCATGCCATGCTATTACATATAAGAAATATGTTAATTGAGTAAATATGGATAGCTAAAAAAACATTATTTGGACCTGCCATACCTTTCAAGTTGGCCTCGCACTGGGATAATGGCACTTTGTGACGTAAATTAAACTGAGAATGGAACCGGGAATTACACGGTATTTTGCTTTTCTTTTGCGCTAAAATCTACTTGTCTTCGATTTTTGAGCGAAGTGCCAAGACCCGAAAATGTTATCTCAAACCAAAGGCCAAATAACGTCAAATTCCCGATTTGATTCCTGGTTCATTTACATCTCAAAGTACCATTCTCTCAGTGCGCGGCCAACTTGAAAGAGGGTGGTGGGCTTGCGAACTTGAGGGCTGGATTACGGGGAAATAATATTAATAATAATACGTATTAGGAGCATCATACATAAGTCTCGATGCTCTTACAATAGTAGAATAACTATTTCTACAAAAGACTAATTAATCTAATTACAATATATATAAAAACTAACTACTACTGAAAATAAAGGTCTTAAGTAATAATTTAAAACGTATTAGGAGCATATATATAAGTCTCGATGCCCTTACAATAGTAAAATAACTATTTCTACAAAAGACTAATTAATCTAATTAAATATATATATAAACTATAAAAAACTAACTACTATTGAAAAGAAAGGTCTTAAGTGATGATTTAAAATGGCTTAAAGAGTCTGTGCATCTTAGATGTACTGGTAGCGAATTCCATAATCTTGCCGCAGCAACTGAAAACGATCTGTCACCGTATGTCTTAGTGTTCGATCTAGGGACTGATAATAAATTAAGTGTAGAGGACCTAAGAGAACGGGCAGGTTTGTAAAGTTTCTAGAGTTCGTTAATGTAGACTGGCGCTTGGCCATGAAAAGCCTTAAACGTAATTAAAAGTAGCTTAAAAGTAATTCTGTCTCGGACCGGTAACCAATGGAGTTTGCGCAGTACAGGGGAGATGTGATCTATTAGAATGACCTATTAGAATGGAACGATGAATCGAAGTGATTTAAGACTAAGTCCATATAATACTGACATGCCTGACTCAAGTCATCTAACTGCAGAGAAGCTAAAAAGTATCTGGAAATCTGAATTTCTTCCTAATATTCGAGCTGAAATCAAAGCCGAGTCAACTTCACTTTCTACAGCGATTCGCTCTCTTACCGAGCGATGTGCTCAAATCGAAAGCTCCCAAAGCTTTTTAAGTGATAAGTACGATCGTTTCCTGGAAGCATTGCAGTCTACCAAAAAGCAAGTAATCGAACTGGAGGCCACAGTTAGACACCAGGACGAAATGATTCGAAAACTCCAAGATTCCCTGTATGAAAATGACATAGCACTCGACGATACTCAGCAATACGCACGAAGAGACTGTATCGAGATCATTGGTATCCCGGTGCTGCCCATCGATAACCCGAAACAGCTAGTTAAAGAGTTAGCTACTGCTATTGGTGTTCCTTTAGTTGAAGATAACATTTCCATAGCTCATAGATTGCCTGATTCAAGACGTGTAAAGGACAGAATCATTGTGAAATTCGTCCAAAGAGATAAGCGGGATGAAATGTACAAAAGAAGAAAACTACTCGTGGGTAAAACTACAAAACATCTCCCTTCTGTTGATCAAGAACTCGGTAAAAGCATTACCAATGCTTCGAAAATCTACATAAATGAGTCTCTAACGATGTACAGGAAAAAGCTTTTCGCAAGAATCCATACATACAAGAAAGACAACAATTTCAAATTCGTCTGGACCGCGAACGGCAAGATATTTCTCAGAGAGAATGAGACATCACAGACACATGGCTTCACAACCCACGATGCTTTTGAAGAATTTTTGGAACACCGTTTCCAATAATATTGTGACGTGTGAGAGAACGTACATCACATAGCGATGAGTGACAATCAAGTAAGTGATATTCTGCCATTTTCCTCGCTAGATGATAGACAGTTTAGTATATTAACTGGGACTTGGTCGTGTGACCTGAACTCTGACCTCGATCTATTTAATATTATAACTAATCCTGACAAATTTGATGAATGTGACTCTGATTTAATGCTAAATACTCCTGTCTCTGAATATTTCTCGACTTCCAAAATTAATAACATACTAGATAAATCAGGGACTAAAACGTTCTCCTTATTTCATTGTAATATCAGAAGTTTACCGAAAAATATTGATCTCCTACATGACTTTCTGTACTGCCTAAACGTTCAACCAGAAATAGTTGCCATAACAGAAACAAGAATCAATGACCACACTATTTCCAATATTGAATTACCAAACTATAATTTCGTTCACACTGATTCTCCAACGATGGCTGGTGGTGTAGCTATTTACACATCCAACAGCCTGAATGTAACTTCCCGTCCTGACTTAAATCTGCATATGGAATTAGTAGAAACTTGCTGGGTAGAAATCGACCCTGGATATGATAAACCACATATCATGGTTGGATGTGTCTATAGACACCCCACTGCAAATCTAGAAGAATTTACAACAAAAACTACAACAATTAATTCAGATGTTGAATCAATGCAAATACCAGGTCTTCATACTAAAGGCTGGTTCACATATAATCGCCCCGATCGCCCGAATCGCCCGAATCGCTTGAAATAGTGCGCGGGCGATCCGGGCGATTATATGTGAACACACGTTTTAAGTTGTGGGACGATCCAGGCGATCGGGAAGATCGCGATCGCCACCGATCGCCCCGATAGAACACTGCTCTATCGGGGCGATCGGTGCGATCGAGAAAAAGCCACGAGCAATCGTGAGCGATTATATGTGAACATGGCCAGGCGATTCGGACGATTCGGACGATCGAAATATGTCCCAAAATGCACTGCATGTACCCAAGATGCATTATTCTCACATCCAAACATTGTTATCTTCATTTAAAAATAGACATTATTTAAGCCTAAATAACAGTTCATGTCCAGTTGTTTACCTAAAGAAGTACTCGCGATCGTGAAGCTGAAGTTCTCGAGCCAGCGTATGAAAAGCACCTAACTCCTCTCTCTTTTGGAAAATATGTCGCACCCAGAGCCTACGTAAACGTTTCGGTTCAACAGCCCTTGTTCTCCTGCGTCGTAATGTTATCAAAAGCAGTAAATAACAAGCAATAAGCTGTTCTCTTCGATTTTCTGCCGCCATTTTGTGTCAATATGGCGCGAAAATACATCTCGGGTCCAGGAATGGCCGTGTGAAATTGAACTCACATGCGATCAGGTGCGATCATATGTGAACAGCGAATCGCTCGAATCGTCTCGATCGCTTGCACATTTTTTAACGCGATTCGGGCGATCGGAGCGATTCGGGCGATCGGGGCGATTATATGTGAACCAGCCTTAAGAGATATGAATATCGACTTTTTGAAATACAGTGTTCACTCTAAGACTGAAGATTATTTAGATATGTTATACACTAATAATTTTCTCCCAATTATTACAAAGCCAACAAGACTAACAAATCACACCTCTACACTAATAAATCATATATATACAAATATTTCTACTGAACGAATCATTCCTGGAATTGTAACTATGGACATTTCAGATCACTTACCAACGTTTTGTATTGTCGACATGCAAGTTAAGAGACATTCAGTGAAAAGATTCTACAGAGATTACAGTCATTTTGATAAAGATTTATATTTGAATGATATCAATTCAATTGATTGGGAAAACATTTTCAATCAAAGCAAGGATATACATGACAAAATGTTTAAATTGATAAGTGAATTAAAAATAATAGTAAACAAACATGTACCTTTAAAACAGGTACCTAGGAGTAAAATAAAACAAATAGTCAATAAACCTTGGATAACCAATGGGATCTTAAAATCAATTAAAACAAAGCAAAAGATGTATCGTACACATTTTCTTAGCAACAATGCTGTTAAAAAACATCAATACAAAACATATTGTAATATTCTTAATCATCTAAAAAGAAAAAACAAAGCAAATTACTATAAATATCAATTTGAAATAAATAAAATTCAAAAACTCATGAATAATTAATGAGCATTTTGTCCAATCAGATGAAGCAAATCAGTCACGTGCATGCTCCTTTATACCTGATAAAATCTCATCATTCTAAAAGGCCCGCGGAGCGATTTGAATTCTGTCCCAGGGGGAAACTGGGTTAATGATTGAGACAATGGAATTTCTATTGATGTTTCAGCTTTCTCATTGAATTGCTAATTAGGATGAACGTTTTATATAAAGAATACTAATGAACATGAAATTTTATATAAAGTTTCATCCTAATTAAGAATTCACTGATAAAGACCCAAAGATAGCAAAAAGTACACGGAACATAAGGTACCTAGATAATAAATTTTGCACTAAATTTACTGATATCAGCAGACTACCGAGATACACAGAAAATATTTTTTAAATGAAGTTATCCAACTTGTTTACCGAGCCACTGTTTAGTTCCAATTATTAAACCAAACTCAAAGCCGTAAAATAATAAAAACGTGCATTAAACTTACATATTTTGTGCCGGAGTCAAAAATTTAGAGTCTGCTGTCATGTCAGTCACATCGCTTTCCAAGTCTTGAACTTTATCGAGGTAAACCACGACACCAAATCCTTCAAGTGCAGGTACTTCTTGCATTGCGAAACGCCGCTTCAAACAACATAGTATGGTAATTTCTTCATGTCATTCCCTTGAGATGTTTGTAATTGCAGGCGGTGATTACTCGAATATTTTGCGTGGCGTTGTGAATACAAAGGTTCAATGGTTCATTAAGTAACCATTCCCTTGAGATGTGCGTCTTTCTTTCATTGCATTCTTAAAGCGTTTTTGAAGCCGTTTAAAACACTCACAGCACGTGTTTTATCAAGTCTAAAAATTCTCGCGCTTCGCCCTCGAATTTTTAAACTTGATAAAACACTGCTGTTCGTGTTTTAAACAGTACATAACCTGAAGACTACATGGAAACTGATTGGCACCCTCATTAAGAGAAAGACAAAAAGTCAGTCTTACCCTACACGACTTATACACAATAATAGAATTTTCACTGGCAAACATGCTATAGCGGAACAGTTTAACCAACACTTCACCAATGTAGGTCGTAACTTGGAAAAAACAATAACTAATCAAAGTGGTATAAACCCCACACAATTTATAACTCAAAGTCCAGCATCTAGTTTGTTTATGTCACCTGTCACATGTAGCCAGGTCTATACCCTTTTATTAAATCTAAACAGTAATAAATCCACAATTAACATTCCTAATAAATTAATTAGTATGGCTGGCCAGTCTCTCTCATCCCCTCTCACTCACATCTATAATCAGTCAATTGCAACTGGTACTGTGCCTAACATACTCAAAGTATCTAGAATTACCCCTATTTATAAAAATGGCACAGTTACTGATGCTGGAAACTACAGACCAATTGCAACGCTTTCGCCCTTTGCAAAAATCCTGGAAAGGCTTGTATATAACCAATTAATACTTTTTTTGGAAAAACATAACATATTGTCTAATTACCAGTTTGGTTTTAGAAAAGGACATTCAACTGAACAAGCAATTCTTGAACTTACTGATCAACTGAAAATGAACATTGATAACAACAAAGTAACTTGTGGGATATTTCTTGACTTATCAAAAGCCTTTGATACTGTAAATCATGATATTCTACTAAAAAAGTTATATAAATATGGAATTCGTGGCACCCCCTTTTATTGGTTTTACAGTTATCTTCAAAATAGAACACAATATGTACAAATTCATGATGAAAAATCCAGTATGCTCAATATTACATGTGGAGTCCCACAAGGATCAACCCTTGGCCCATTACTATTTCTTTTGTATGTCAATGACATGCCCAATTGTGCAAAAAAAGTCTCTTTCAGAATGTTTGCAGATGATACTAATTTGTTCTATTCCTGTGATGACCCAAAAGAATTGGAGAAAGTTATAAATGAGGAATTCCAGCATTTAATAGAATACTGTGCTGCTAATAAACTATCTGTTAACTTTAAGAAAACAAATTACATGATAATCTCATCACCTCGTAAAAAAAATCAAATTAATATAGTTAATATTGAACAGAAAAATTATATTAAATATTTAGGAATATATATAGATAAAAACCTCAACTGGGAACACCAAATTCGACATATAAACAACAAAATATCAAAAAACATAGGAATTATTAACAAGCTCAGATATTTTCTAAACTATCAAATGCTTAGACAGCTTTACTATACACTTATATATCCTTATTTACAATATGGAATTATGAGTTGGGGTAACACTTATCAAACTAAACTAACTAAAATTAAGACAAAACAAAACAAATGCATGCGCAGTATTTTCTTTACACACAGTAGGGAAAACGCCAATCCTTATTTTAATTTGTTAAGAGCTTTAACTCTTGATAATATATATAAATTAAAAATCTCCATATTTGGTCATAAAATCTCTATTGACAAATCTAATACTCCAAATATTTTTTCTAGATACGTTATACATGCATCTGAAATCCATCCTTACAATACCAGGTATGCAAAAAAAAAAAAAATTTTCGACCCCTTGCAAAAACGAACTATGGCTTACGTACTTTCAACTTCTCCTTATCAAAAATTTGGCAAACTATTCCAACTGAGATAAAAAATTTAAGACATTCACAGTTTAAAAAACACTATAAGAAACATCTTCTTAAATTTCAGCTTTAACCAAAGATGACATACAGTATCTAATTATCATTCCAGCCTGTACTTACACAGTTTTTACATATATTGTATTATATAATTTAATTTGGACTTAGTCTTTACTTCCTATGTGGCAGTGGTTAACTCGAAAGCTTAGCTCCTTTAACCACTGCACACTCTTCCTCTATACATTAACTTATATAATCTATACATTATATAATCAAACTAGTCATTTTATAATAGTAATCTTTACTTAATTTCTGTGCATACTTTAAATAGTGTTTAATAAAGAAATCTGAAATCTGATCAGATTTCTTCACCCTGGTAACAAGTCTGGCAGCCGTGTTTTGAACACGCTGGAGCTTGTCAAATTCCGTCGCTGGTAAACCAAACAAGATACTGTTGCATGAGTCAAGTTTTGACGTAATGAATGCATGGACCAACCTTTCACAGTCAGCTTGGCTTAAATGTTTCATGATCTTTCCAATGTTCCTGATAGCCAAGGAGGCAGATTTGCAGATGTTGTTTACATGATTAGTCAGCTTTAGATGTCTATCCACAGTAACTCCAAGGTCGCGTGCAGCCAGTTTAGGATAAATAAGGACACCATCCACGTTTACTCCCGAAATGTGTTCACATTGAGTGGTATATCGAGATGTAAGATGGACAACTTCAGTTTTACTAGGGTTACACGCAAGGCCATTGGAAGTACACCAAATAATAATATCTTTCACACACAATTCAAGCTTGGACAATATTGCAGAACGATCATGGAGGGAATTGATAGACACGTAGAGTTGTGTGTCGTCCGCGTACATCATACAATCCAATCCATGGGCGGTGATCACATCCTCCAATGGAGCAAAGAAAAGTGAGAACAAAAGTGAAATCAATAATAACCTCGTAGGGCTTATATACACTTTAAAAACGATGGAGTTCCGGTACAAAAGGGGACCCAGGGATTTTTCATCTTCACTTGTCACTCAGCCTTTATGTGATGATCCGCTGGAGTGCTCCCTACAGATTGCTTATCACGCGAAATTCAAATGAAACACATATTAATGTTTCAAAGGGGCTGTGTCGCGGTAAGACTTTACATTCGTTCTTCCGGGCCGGAAAGAGCTATTTCCACCAATTTTGATATGAACTAACGAACCTCTCGGCCATGTGGGATGCTTAAAATGAATGCAAATATGCAAAAAATGACTAACAAACAGTGTATATAAACAGTCTCCATGGAAAATATTGAAAATATTTTCAATCAAGCATTGAGGGAGAGAGGTTTAACTGTTTGTATCCAATTAACAGCTACTAAACGAGCGATTACTCGAAACATGCGCAGTACCATGACATAGCCCCTTTAAAACTTCAGATAAGGACTACTGTGAGAGTTTGTCAGCAGTTATAAAATACCACTGGAAATCATTAATTAACAACTATCTTACCTCGGGTCACTTTTTTATGGCTTGTTTAATGTTAAATCTTATAAATCTAGCATTTTAAAGGAGACGGGTTAATACACTCGCTTGATTTCTTCACTGGGCTTCAATTTAATAATTTATTAAACTTTTATAGCGGTTATACAGTCAGATCTAAGCGCTTTACAATATATATAGCAACTTACAAACTACAAAATATAGAAAAATAAAGATACAACTCTCCTAAAAGTTGATATTCTAAATACATCATATACATTAACTAATAAACTATAATAAACTAAATTAAACAAATACGTTTTTAACTTAGATTTATAAGTTAAAAGATTATCACAATTCCTCAAAACGATTGGAAGGCGATTCCACAGTGTGGGCGCTACAACATAAAACACTCTCCCTCCATACGATACATGCAGATTATGCTTGGGTACTCTTAACAAATTAGCAGAACTAGACCGAAGAGTCCTACCAGGAACATAACGTTCTATCAGATCAGATATATATCTAGGAGCTAATTAATCCATGGACAGCTTTAAAAGTCAATAATAAGATTTTGTAGGTTAACCTTTGCTCAACAGGGAGCCAGTGCAATTGCTTAAGTATTTAATAAATTTCGAAATGTCGGAACTCCGTGATTAAATCATCCTCGGATACCCAGGGCCAGTTAGTACGCGTCGTTAGTACCCGTCGTTAGTACCCGTCGTTAGTACCCGTCGTTAGTACGCGTCGTTAGTACCCGTCGTTAGTACCCGTCGTTAGTACCCGTCGTTAGTACGCGTCGTTAGTACCCGTCGTTAGTACGCGTCGTTAGTACGCGTCGTTAGTACGCGTCGTTAGTACCCGTCGTTGGTACCCGTCGTTAGTACCCGTCGTTAGTACCCGTCGTTAGTACGCGTCGTTAGTACGCGTCGTTAGTACCCGTCGTTAGTACGCGTCGTTAGTACGCGTCGTTAGTACGCGTCGTTAATACGCGTCGTTAATACGCGTCGTTAGTTCCCGTCGTTGGTACCCGTCGTTAGTACCCGTCGTTAGTACGCGTCGTTAGTACGCGTCGTTAGTACCCGTCGTTAGTACGCGTCGTTAGTACCCATCGTTAGTACGCGTCGTTAGTACGCGTCGTTAGTACGCGTCGTTAGTACCCGTCGTTCACTAACTGCCCCTGGGTCTCCGAGGATGTGTTTAAATAAATGTTACTGTATATATTCCGAGCCACGGCTACATGTAGGTGAGGGCGAAGTAGGTGGATGAGATGTTTACCTTGAAGTTCCCTGGAACTGAAGCAGTCTACAATAATAATAATAAAATAATAATAATAGGATTAATCAGTGGCATATCTACGATGTGGCTCTTCATCCACTGCCGGGCCTACGTTTTAATGTCCTTATCCGAGAAGACGTGAAGACCTAACCATTTGCAGCTCGTGAACGAAAATTGTGTCACAAAGGCAGTTCCTTCTACTCTGTTATTTTAAGACCCCGAGTGTTGGTCCGGCCGGGATTTGAACTCGCGACCTCCCGCACGACAGACCGAGAGTAGCACGGAATCTCTCGAGACCTGTATTCTGATTGCACCCATTGGCTAGGCGAATACTGTCGCTCGTTTCGAGAAGTTCCACCCGACTCCAGACCGGAGCATAACCACTGAGCTAACCAGGGTAAAATTTCAACGTAACCAGATTTTTTTGATTTTCCGTCAAGTAACTATATTATAGACTGTTCTTATAAATATTAACCAGAAGTTCATGATACTGATACTCAATGCAAGATAAGTACACTTGTACCCAGTCCACCGTACCGAAAAAGATGGCGGCTGTACATTTGACCACAATTCCATGCGAACCTAACATGGTCAAAATAATACGTAGCAATCATCTCTTCTCTTTAATAACAGTGGATTGGCAACAGCATTTGCACTTGCTTGTTTGTAATATTTAAAACCTCTCTACCGCGATTTTACAACGGATTTAAAGTTTTTCGCGCGTAAAGGATTATGGGTAAAAGTACAAGCCGCCATCTTTCTCGGTACGGTGGCTTGTTGGTATATACTTCATGGTAGTGTTTTGTTCCATGTAGTCTCCCTGCATAATCTTAAAATTAAATCTTGTTTACCTTTAGAGCAAAGAATTTTGTATTATAACGCAATGATCAAACCAGTTTTTAGTTATGCTAGTGTTGTCTGGCAAACGTCATGTTCCAAAGACTCTCTTCTAAGGATTCTTCGTTTACAGAAAAGAGCAGCAAGAGTAATGTTAGACGCCGAGCCACGGGCATCCTCTGTGCCTTTGTTTAATCGTTTACACTGGTTACCATTCTATAATGAAACTAAGATCGCTCAATGTTCCATACTTTTTAAAAGGACACAACTGGCAGTTCCGGATTATTTAGTAGAATCACTTAGGCTAAATAGTTCATTACACACAAGAAACACTAGATTTTCTAATTATAATTTTATTTGTCCAAAGTATAATAGAGTAACAGAAAGTGGTAGATCTTTCCTAGTGACAGCCATACAGTTGTGAAATAGTCTACCAGCTGACCTGAAAAAACAAGCGTGTCTTAAATCCTTTAAGCGTGCTCTTCGCGGTAGATTTTTTAATGAGCAATTATCGTTTGAACATTTTTATCCATAAGTTGATTTATATAGTGTGATTTCATAGGTTTAGATATTATAGACTACTTACTTTTGCAATTTAATATGTGTATATAGTTTTATCTTTTATCTCTAGTATTATATGTAATTAGATTTTAGTGTATTTTTAGATAGAGGGCCACAAGTTCATTAGTGTTTGTACACTATTTAGTGCTACCCTCTTAAAATAAAGGTATTATTATTATTATTATTACTTTCTCTACTGTTTTACAGTATTATGCAGGGAGACTTTATGGAACGCAACGCTACCATGAAGTATATACCAACAATCCACCGTATCACATTTCATTCAATTTGGTTTTATTTCCATCGACTCATTGTATAAATGGCGTCCAATTTGAATAACCTCGTTTTGGAATCGTTAGCCTCACATTCATGTGAAAACGCTTTTGTGTGGCAACGTCTCGAGTATGTTAAGACCTGGATTCTGGCATAGATATGCTAATTAGGTGTTAAATATAACTTGTATTTGTTACTCTGTAATTTCCAAAGCTAGAACAACCAAATTTGGTACCAGGATGCAGTGCGCGGCCATGTTGAAAGGGCGTGGTGGATATGCGAACTTGAGGGCTGGATTACGGGGAAATCAATGTAGCCGTAAATGATTTTAAATGTTTGGATGCCATGGCAGCCCAATTTAAGGGTGCACTGTAAGAATTTCCTTTTTTCCGAAATGGGGTACATAGAACCTTTGAAAATATAAAGTGTAAGCACAGATTTCTTACAATCAAACTCCTTTTTCTGGCCGGAATGGTTGTCCTCGAATCACGTGACCGTGAGAACCACTACCATAGCAACGGACTTCCTTTATCATCTCGGTTAATTTGATAGGTGGACAACCATTCCGGGAAGAAATATATGTAGTCCTAGATACATATTTAAAAGACTGTATAGAAATATTGCAAAAATAAATTCGTTCTAACCACTCCATTTTCACTAAAGCACTCAAATTTTCGAAAATTAAGGAGCACCCTTAAAATTGGTTTTCATGGTAACCAAATGATTATCAATTTTAAGGACCGTGATGCCAATATACTTGCCAAGTTTGGTTTGTATGGTTTGTATAGCTTGTATAATTATAATTATATTACAAATCGTCAAAACACTGTTTTCCTGAACATTAGCCTCTGACCCGAAGCGTTGGACATGAATAGTTAGAACACATCCCAGCACCCCATCATTTCCGGGGGGAGTTTGGGGAACTTCAGGCTTGCTCGCTGCTAATATCAAATATAGCAATTAGGGACTGTTATGATCAACTAAAAGTCGATTAAGGTATGTTAACCGCCGTGGGGAGAGTGTAGCAGCTGACGTTTCGAACGTTTGCCCTTCGTCAGAGCGAAATCGTCAATAGCAATTAATAGCAAATAGCAATTAAGGAATTAGTATTCCAAGATACATGTCCAAAGATGGACGTTAGAACATGTCCCCCGCACCCCCTCATTTCAATGTTCATACTGGTTTGGTCCGCCACTTTTTTCGCAACATTGAACGGGAGGAGTTGGGGAAACTTCAGGCTTGCATGCTCACTACTATTTTCAAATGTAGCAGTTAAGGGATTAGTGTTACAAGGTGTCTGAGAAGGAACATTATCAATGTCACGCGACGTCGTCACAACGTTTGATTGTTCTAATAAGAACGAAACAGCTGTCTATGGCTGCAATCTACTCCGAGCGCTTTTCGTGTCAGGCCTAGCTAACCGTAGCGCTTTGTGTTAGAATTTTACATTGTACATCAGCTTTGCTGTAGTCTTCGGACTTTTCATTCTTAATTGCTTATATTTGGCTGCATAGGTCCTCACTTCGGATCCAACGTATTTTTGCAGGATTTTGGTTCACGGTATTTGCTTATATATTTTCTATTATGGATTTTTGTACCCTAGGTCTTATGTAGATCCGATTATCCCTGCTATTGTCATCATTTTCAAAGCTGGTCTGGCCAGCATAACTATATTTTTCGCAAAGCACTGACACGATTAGTTCAGATTTGCTTGGTTTTTGGCTTTTCGCCACACGTAATGACGTGTGACCCGATAACCAAGCCTTTTTGTGAGCTCGTAACTAGATGCTTCTTAGCGCAGTCCGGGTCGGTAGTGCAGTGGCACCGAAGCCCGCGTACTGTTTGCTATGCCATACTGACGAGTTCTAATAAGAACGAAACCGCTGTCTATGGCTGCAATCTAGTCCGAGCGCTTTTCGTGTCAGTCCTATAACCGTAGTGCTTTGTGTTAGAATTTTACGTTGTATATATCAGCTTTGCTGAAGTCTTCGGACTTTTCATTCAAGATTTAGTACCGTAGACGGTAAGTAACGTAGTGAATTATAATATTCAACTACTGCTGATATAATAATAATAACTAGCAGGGACCCGCGGGAACTTACATGAAATCAACAAATATGATAAATTATAGTAACATAGTCTAGCCGGCTGACTGACTCCTGGCACAATGTTGTGTACTGGAGGTTTTTAGCGTGTTGATATTTTCAAAGTTGTATTTTGATTTTTTTTTAAGGGAATAATACCTTACGGATCTCAGTTAATTACTCAAACCGATGAGCACAATTATTGTCGAAAAAGTGCCAAAACTGATGGTCACAGGCAGCTCGAGACATGAATTCGTGTGACGAAACAAATCTGGTCGCCGAAAGAGCATTGATCGAAGCAGGAAAATGGAATAAAAACAATAACCAAAAGCCAAGTTATTTGAATGTCTGGTTGTAGTGAGTTTATGGTCTGAAGAGCCTACGATAGTTGGGCGAGGATACAGTTGGTTTTATAAGAACACAGGAAACTGGATACAGAAAACAGACATGGACACAATATCTTACTATTAGCCGACACATCATAGAGTTGTAAGATAAAAAAATAACAGCCTTTTTCCACGGACAACATTTCTAACTGTGTTTGAATACCTGATCTTACCTCGTTCGGTCGTTTGACTTCGGCCGCTTCGCTTGGCGATAGGTTTTCCCTAAACTCTAAGTAAAACATTCCCGTAAACTCGATGGCTTGCTCGCCTTGCTCGCCCAGGTTTTCCCTAAAACAGATTCCCGTAGGTTCGATGGCTTGCTCGCCCAACTAAGTGTAGAACTTGAGAAAACTCATTTCTTTTTAACATTCTTTCCCCAAATGCAACCAAGACCAAGACTGGAAAGCAACTTTTCGCATGATTCGTCGTCTTCGTTGGGATACTTGTGGCCGTCACTTTTTGGCGCCATTTTCAGACGCGCGCGCGCGTCCTCCATATTAGGAAATCGATCGAGGGAGCCTGGGAAAGAGCGTTACACACACACACACACTTAGCGTAATTTTATATAAGATAATAATAATAATGACTTATTAGCAATACATCCACTTCGTTTGCTAAGAGCTAAATAAAATTACAATGTATATCTTTAAGAGGAAAAAAGAAATGTGATACTAATTATACTAATAATTGTTAACAAAAACTATATGATATAAAGTTACTAACTCTTAATATTAAGTATAAAAATGGCATAAAGGATAGTATTAATTGGCATAAAAAGTGCTATAAGATATAAAAAATTAAGCTACGCGTGATTTCGCCAGTTTACATAATAAGACATTTCTAATTGCTTTGACAAATTCACTATAACTTGTGATACGTCTAATACCTTCTGAGAGGCTATTAAATTTGTGTACAAATAATCTAGTGTACAAATAATCTAGGGGCCGATGATGATCTTAAATTATAAGCGCTAACAGAATGTAATTGCAGACGCAGATATTCTGGCCACACTTCATTATATAAAGCCTTATGGGTCATCTTCAGCAAACTATATTCCCTCCTTTCACGTACTGGCAGCCAATTAAGTTCAATTACGTCATTTAAGCTGCTATATTTGCCGTAGACAAAGGCAGCACTAGCGTTCTGTAATCGTTGTAAACGTTTTAACTGATAGTCTGGTACGGGACTAAATACAATACTACAATAATCTAGTTTTGATAAAACTAGGCATTCTGCAAGCTGTTTTCTAATTACAAAAGGAGCTAGGTGGCGCAGCTTTCTCAAGACTGCTAAAGTTCTATAACATGATGACAATGTCATTGTTACATGCTCATTCGATTTGATCTGAACCGACCCAAATTAATATTTAGTGACATTGTTACACAGTTTAACACAATTTGAAGTACCAGTTACATAATTGTTTGAATGACTTTTTGTTTCCTTTGTAATATTTTATTTCTGTGGAATATTTAAGTACTGTGTTTTGGAGAGATATAAACCCAATCAGCCCATATTACACGAGATGGTGAAGAAAATCAAACGTCTCTCAGTTGAAGGACACCTCATCTAGTTTTTAAAAATAACAGCCACTTGTATTTACCTGCACACAAAACATGAAAGGGGGTCAACAATTTTCATTTCCCACTTTGCTTGATTCTTACAGAAACCTGCTCTTTTAAGATAGTTGTAATCTTTATAGAATAGTTGTAATCTTTATAGAATAGTTGTAATCTTTATAATTTATACATTACACGTAATCCGCCAATCAAATGTGTGTATTAGTGTTACGTGTCAGCCGAAAATTGTGCCATGTAGGACACAAACAGCTACCTATTGGACAGTTGACCCTCGTCGCTTTGCTCCTCGCTTTCCGAGAGAGATATTAGAAGCTCTGGTAACCAGGCTAGGACCACTCCGGCCCTCCAAAGCCAATTGTCCAATTCGTAGTTCTTCACGGCCATTTCTTGAAAGGTAACCAAGCCTTTGGTGACATCGAGGCTGAAGTTGAGTCAGCTTAGACTAGTTAGCATGATAATCAAAATCTATCCATATTCATAGAAAGAGGGTTTCTATCAGTGCAGGGTCAGTTTCCCTATTCCCCACTTTAACTATATCAACAACTCGAACTTTACACTGGTAAATAGGGAACTGAGTGCTGCACACGATTAGCATAGGGTTAGCCCAGCTGCTAGTGAAGCAACAGACCCTGTTTATTAACCTATGTGCGTCTCAAACTATTCTTCAAATTCAAACTAACCTCACTGCATACATAATTAGCTTGGCACACTGAGTCTGCGCAGTACAGGCCATCATGCCCATATATAGAGCGTTGCTTTCGTCCTTCAATCACATCGCCAGAAGCAGCCGAGGAGGAAGAATCTACGTTATTTAATTTCAATTTTGGCCCACTTATATATCGCCACAAGCATCATGGCCGCAAGACGCAATCCCGTTATCCCTCCAGCCCCTGCTCCCGTAGCCATTGCGCCACTACCGACCGATATCGTGGCTCCAATTCAAGCACCAGATCCTGTACAAGCGCCAGAACCTGCGTCGCCAGTAGTGCAACAAGATCAGGTATATATGTCGAGTTATTTGGGATTTTGAACTCGTTAATCCTGGGGCCCTGTTAGTGGGTCTTGGTCTTGCCCTTCCTGTGGTTTCCCTTGTATGGTTTCAAGTTTTCTGTTGTTCTAGAGTATAGCGCCGGTCAACTCTGTTAGTTACATAGAATGCTCCGTTTTGACCGTTAACACATACATTTTATTCGGCATGGTTCTCTTTCATTGTTTTACACTTCTAGGTTTCATTACCGTTTTGGTACAATCTATTTTCAATCTACTATTCCCCAGTTTAGTTTCAGTTGACTTGTTAAATTTTAGCGCTATTTGCTTGTCTTCTTTAACCATGGTTTTGTTTGGCGTGGTTTCCTTCACTGCTTAGACTTTTGGGTTTCCGCTTCAGTTTCGGTGCAACCTATTTTCAATGTTCTTCCATATTAGTTTAGTTTGGCGTGGTTTTCTTGCAATCCTTTGCGTTTGTTGTGTTCCATTTTAGCTTTGTACAATCTATTTGCATCAGTTCGATTTGGATGGCGCAATTTGTATTCTCTTCACACCTCGTTACTTTCCCGCCTTCTATTTTAGGTATATGCTTTCAGCCGTATCATTGGTCATTACAAATTAGTAAGTTCGTTCGTTAGCTTTTCTTACGCTATTTTGTTCATCTTCCACGCTATACCACGCTTAGTCACGCATTGTATTTCTGTCAGTATCCGCTTTCGGCCACATCGTTGGGTTATAGGGTATTACTTATCTTTCTTGTTCATAGACTCATGCCTTCGGCTTTCGTTATTACGCTATTTTGTTTGTTGTTCTCGTGTTTAATTCATCACTGGGTAATACGGTATACTGCACATGCCACATTCCAGGTTATAAAGGGGCCCCGACCCTAGGGAAATTAAGTGGGATCCAGGGACGTGTGTTTGGCACGAAGGCGGCCCAAAGACGCGGGTGGAAAAGTGCATACCAGCTATACCGTGCTAGGCGGCCAGGGGTTGCGGGAAAAAGAGTGTAGACGAGAGTACCGTGTTTTGTCACGAAGGCGGCCCAGAGACGCGGGTGGAAGATGTTGTATACGAGAGTTACCGTGTTTCGGCACGAAGGCGACCCAGAGACGCGGGAGGAAAAGTGTATACGAGAGATACCGTGTTTCGGCACGAAGGCGGCCCAGAGACGCGGGGGGAAAAGTGTATAACGAGAAATACCGTGTTTCGGCACGAAGGCGACCCAGAGACGCGGGGGGAAAAGTGTATACGAGAGATACCGTGTTTCGACACGAAGGCGGCCCAGAGGCGCGGGGGGAAAAGTATATACGAGAGATACCGTGTTCCCGCACGAAGGCGGCCCAGAGACGCGGGAGAAAAAGTGTATACGAGAGATACCGTGTTTTACCACGAAAGCGGCCCAGAGACGCGGGAGGAACAGTGTATACGAAAAAAAAAAATCCACAGATAATCTCGTATTCAAACGTTGTGTGCGGTTGACTTAACTAGGCACATGTGTTTTTATTTTCTATATCGTAGCCTGGGCGCATTGAAGTATTGGAGGGCAAGATACAGGCAATGGAGCAAGAAAGGGCTCTAGAAAGTTGCACTGCAGCGTTGGCTAGTTTGAGGAGACATCTTAATAGGTCTCCAAACATGTTTGACCGGGAGGAAGCCCTGGAGCTGTTGCACACGTTGGTGCGTTTAGCGAGGTCACAAGCTCATGCCAAATCAGAGGAGTATTCTGCCGTGTTAGACGAGGTGAACGCTAGGGTCTCAAGCCTGGACGACCACCAACTACAGCAACTGATGGTCGGCCTGTTAGGGGACCCAATAAGAGCAAAAATGGCCAAGGAAGCCTCGTCAATCTTGAAGGGCTCGAGCCACCAAGCCCGGTTTGCCGATCGTGGTCGTGCTCGTAGAGGGAATAGTAGCCCTTATCAGCGGTCTACACAGTGTTATAAGTGTAATGGGTGGGGGCATATTGCTAGATACTGCTACCGGTCTCACGGAAGGGGCGGTATGGGCTACCAATCTCACGGAAGAGGCGGCATGGGCCGTGGTAGCGGCGGAATGTAATCCTTGTGCGTTTTCAATTAATGTGGCCACATCCTCGGGAATAGACGTCTTGTTAATGTAATTTTTCTCTTCATAACACTTGTACGCTATCATGGCCAATAAATCATATATACAATCACGATCCGTCATCATTCAACGGCATTAAGCCGTAGACGAGGCGTTCTCACTTTGCGCGACTCTATCTTCCTGGAATAGACGGGTTCTTGTTTATGCAACTTTCCCTCCATAACATGTATACGCTATAGTCAGTAAATAAATGTGTATAATTACTTTTGTTGTTATTCTCGTTGGAGGGTCCTATACCCCTCCCTTCGGTGATCGGGGAGGCTTTCTTTACGTCTCTACGGACATAGTCCGGATCCTGGATCACCGAAGGGTTGGGTTCCCTGTGTTTGGCTTATTCTTGATTTAGGGGTTTACAATTGTTTGTTTTCATTTGTCTATAGGCAAATTCCCCCTCATTCGCAGTTAAAGTCTATATGGCTATTACAGATACCAATATAGGTGACATACCTATCAGACACATCACACAGGGAGCTCAGCCCTTCGTTGGTCCTTTGGTATCCCCAGAATTAGTAGTATTGCAGCCAAGCCTGGCTAGCCTCGCGCAGCTTCGGTTTCTCGACCCTACGTTCTTCAAGGCAGGCAATATTCACCTTCACATGGCAATGTGGGAACAGCTCTTGGCCGATTACTTTTGCAAAGAAGTCGACCTATTGCGTATTGTTAGAGAAGGGGTAGCTCGATCGTATGGAGTCCCGGTCTCCCAATACATCGACGATCGGCATGTCGGGCAACTGTTCACTCCTCCAGTTCCTCGTAGTTTACCTCCTTGTGTCGTACGTGCGGAAGCAGCGGCGTACATCATGTGCTACCTCCTCATTCAGGCGGGCTATTTTATTGGAATACAAAAGTCGCACTGCCACCCGTCTACCACAGTTCGTTTCCTGGGATTTGTTTGTGATTCAAATCGTCAGGCCTTCCTAGTCCCCCAGGACAAGAAGAGCAAGTTTGTAACTCTTAGAGAGGACATCCTCCGTACGCCATCCGTAACCATCAAGACTCTACAACGGTTTGCGGGGAAGGCTATTTCGTTTAGTCTTGCAATTCCAGGGTGCAAGTTATACGTCCGTGAGGTTTTCAGGTCAATCTCGTGTACTTCAGGCATAAGTAAGCCAACCATCAAGATTGTAGGAAGTCTGCTTGCTGAGATCGAGCATTGGCGTTTCTTAGACCAGTGGACGGATGTCCTTCCATGGAGAGCTGAGCGCCATGTCATAGTCACATTGTTTTGTGATGCCTCTACAAGGGCCTGGGGAGGGAAGTTGCTGAAGGACGGTAGGAGCTCGGAATGCCGGGATTATTGGCAACCTGCGGATATGTCCGACGACATTAACACTCTTGAAGCGCGTGCACTTCTGCGCTCTCTCATGGCATTTCGACGCGAGATCGGCTCGGCTCGAGTAGACGTTCATACGGACAGCACGGTTTTGAAGTCTGCCCTGGAGAATGAGGGATGTAAGAGCCCTAAGGTTAACAGCGTTATGAAGGAAATCCTCAACTGCTGCAGGAGATTTAATTTCAGCATCAGTGTTCAGTATATCCCCTCCGGTGACAATCCAGCGGACGAACCATCCAGAAGGCTCTCAGAACTTGATTGTAAGTTAGCAAAAGATGCCTGGGATAGAATTGAACAACAATTCGGGCCTCACACTTTCGATCTCATGGCACTCGACAGCAATTGCCAGACGGATCGCTTCGGACAGTGTTTACCCCACTTTACCCCGTGTTCCACGCCCGGTTCGTACGGCGTGAATGTGTTCGCACATAACATCCCTTCGGGTCACAACATCTACGTTTTCTCGCCTTTTGTGTTGATAGCGCCGCTTCTCAGATACATTTTTGACCAAGAATATCATGGCGCGTTTACAATGGTGGTGCCCGACCTCACCCCCAGGCGTTTCTGGTGGGCACTAGTCAAGTCCCTTACGGTGGACAAGATGCTGTTAGGACGCAAGGGCGAGCACTCCCTCCTGTGGTTTCCCACAAAGGACTCTCACGGTAGTTGGTGCCTTAGAACAT
The DNA here is from genome assembly GCA_030867875.1 of Actinernus sp. WN-2022. Lineage (NCBI taxonomy): Eukaryota > Metazoa > Cnidaria > Anthozoa > Actiniaria > Actinernidae > Actinernus > Actinernus sp. WN-2022. Next base: position 53,975,059 of record JAOWCC010001210.1, read on the forward strand.
TACAATGGGATTTGTACGCATTCCGCTGCATCTGTTAATAGAAAGCTGTAATGTGTTCCTACTTTCCAGATTGCTCGCGTTTGGAAACCGGCAAAACGTTGTCCATCCTGCCTATATACCAATGACGCAGACGCTTGCTATTGCCAGGCATGTGGGACGCAGTCAGGAATGGTGAACAATAGCACACCTGTTTCTGATGTCGATGGGGACGCAATTCAGAGAAGGATGCAAGAATTTGAAGCCTGCGTTAGTACTAGGTCATATCAACGACAAAAAGACGCGCTAGAGCAACAGCTGTCTTGTTTTTTGGCATCCACTTCAAAGTTTAAGACACTTATGTCCTGTACAGCGGACGACGTAATTAGGTTTCTTGTTTACAAAGACAATTCAGGTAGAACAGTTGTGCATCTACCGTTGTGCTCTCTATCCGTTTGTGAATGTCCTAAACGCCTAGCAGCAGGCTCAGTTGATTCATTTTTAGGTCGCCTTAGAGCTATTTTTAATAACCTAGGGCGTCTTAATGATTCTAACCCGGTCGCGCACCCTCGGGTTAAGAGTTATCTCAAGTTTATAAAGGAGGAACAGGCGGGCCAAGCGGTCGTGCCTACCCAGGCGGTACCCATGCTCTTCCAGAAATTCAAGCAACTTATCAGTTTCATCAGAGGCCGTCTCGATGCTAGTTCATCACTCTCTAGAATCGATAAGTATATATTAGTCCGGGATGCAACATTCTTCGTTGTAGATTTCTTTACCGGCGGTAGAGCCTCTGACCTTGGTCGCCTTTTGTCAGGGAAAGTTTCCAAGTTTAAGGATCGAGAGGGCTATTTGTTAACTTTTACGTTCACCAAGACTTTACGGTCAGGGGCAACTCGTTCTTTCCCTTTGATAAAGTTCACTGAGCAGGATGTATGCCCTGTAGCATGGATAAGGTATTATCTTTTAGTTTGCTCTCTTTTGGACATCCCTTTAGCAGGAGGATATTTCTTTAGGGCAACAAACTGTAGAAGAGACGTAAGTGATAGGCCTTTTTTGGGCACGGCTGTGAATAATAGATTGCGCAAATACCTTAAGGAGGCAGGAATAAATACAGGAGAGACACCTCACAGCTTCAGAGTGGGTTTGTCTAACACCCTAAAGTTATTAGGCTGTTCACAGCCAGAAGTTACCCAATACTTGGGCTGGAAAAGCGGGGATGTCGCCAGACGGTATACCCAACTGTCAGATGCGTCAGGAAATCTGGCAGTTTTGGAGAACGTGCTCCCAGGGGCCGTATATCTGGCGCCAACCCCAGTTTCCCACCCAGATAATCTGTCGCCAGTGGTGTGATTTACGTCCTTGCACAAGATATCGACTGTATGTCCCCCGGAAAGGATAATAAAATTCTGAGTAATGGGAGACTAGGGTGTGATTTCTCTGCGTTCTCTTATGTGCGTTAGCCATTACGACATAGGTAGCTGCGTAATGCAGGTGGAGGAGCGGTCACCTCCCATAACTTAATTCCCGTGACGAGGTAATAGGTATGCAGTGAGGATATGTAACTAACCTCACTGCATACATAATTAGCTTGGCACACTGAGTCTGCGCAGTACAGGCCATCATGCCCATATATAGAGCGTTGCTTTCGTCCTTCAATCACATCGCCAGAAGCAGCCGAGGAGGAAGAATCTACGTTATTTAATTTCCCCACCCACCTCCCCTGGTGGCGATATATTAGTAGCTTAGCATGCGCACGCATGCCTATTGCCTCGCAGTCGCGGTCACCTCCCATAACTTAATTCCCGTGACGAGGTAATAGGTATGCAGTGAGGATATGTAACTAACCGTACTGTATAATGACTGAAAACTATATGTTATGGAATAGCCCACCTGCTGCCCGCTAGGAAAAAAAACGTTTAGGAGAAAACCTGGTCCCTCCCGATTACAGATTCAGGCAGTAATACAACCTTGAGGGAGAAAGGTTATAAACCAATACTAACAAACTTGTGATATCCACTATTAATATAAAGAAAGACAACATTAAATTAAAATAAAAGTAACCCGGTTAGCAACAGTGCCAATCTAGAATGAATTTCTTCAACGAATTTCCGCTATTCCACCAAATCATCTACGTGACATATCACCATAACAACGGAACTGTCACACGTTCCGTGAACCGTGAAAACATCAATTTGCTGCTATTCTTTGAACCGCAGCAAATAATCAACTCCATCCTCCATGCGAGGCTAAGGCTTCGTTCCCTTTCAAGAACTACGAATAGGACTATTTCTAGATTATACCTGATGCAAATTTCATCCCACAAAAGCTCGCGCTGCCAGATGAGCTATCGCGACATTAATCATTTACGTCGGGAGAAAACATTCTACAACTAGAGGAGGTGGGCATGGGGCGGTTGGAGGGACGCGAGTGGTATCAATTGTTTTCAATCGCTATCTATTATAAGTAAGTGTATGGTCCGCTATTATTATTATTGCTCTCCAGAATTAGCCCTATACTTAACTCATGCAATCGTACTTACTTCTCCTATGTAAGCAGAGAGCGTCTTACGTAGCTATTAGGAATGGATATATATACTTGTTTAGTTTAGTATTGTTTGTCCTTGCCCCCCTCGAATAGGTTTTTAACTAACTGCGGGTTTGGCAGTAAAGTTTGACAATATAGTGACATATATGTATTGACATCTTATTTTTCATCTCAATATTTGAAAATGTCATCTTTGCAGCAGTTTAATTTTCGTTGGTCGTTTCTGTTTTCTTTGGTGTAATTTTCGTGCTCTACTAGTAGTCATCAACACCATCAACTAATAAATAAATGTCATTGTTTCATAAAAAAAAAAAAAGCACTTAAATACTTACTTAGGTAACAGAACACAAAAAAAATTATGCTGATGAAACAGATGTGCAAACATTAGGTCAATGTTTTATTTCTACTGGACTGGTATTGTCATTATATTGTCTCTTATCCAATCAGAATACAGCAATATGGCACGCATAGTCATAAACAGGCATTTCGGAAATAAAGCAGGTGCACACATCACAACACCTGCTTCAATTCTGCTAGACTGGTGTTTTAAGAGATGTGCAGTTTGTTTTTGCACAATTTCTTGTAGGTAGCAAAAATGTTGAGCTCTAAAGAATTGGTTGTCGCTTTTTTGCTCGGAGTGAGTGTAACAAGAAGCTATGCCAATACTTTGGATAATGACGATGATGAACTCACCAAGAAGATTAAAGAGCGCTACAAGACATTGTGTAATTCCAATCTATGTAGAGAAAATCCCGGTAAACCAGTGAAAGAGGTGTTCGACACCGAGGATGGATATGTCACAATAGAACTCAGTTGTCCTAAGGTAAGAACGTCCTGTCTTACTGTTGATCTTTCATTGCATAGGAACTGTATGTGCAATACAACTTAGAGCACGGGGTGGTGAGTAATATAAGCTATCATGATCCACATGACAAGCATTAAGATCATGCGTCTAACAAATGTTAACTAAATGAGTTCTAGTAAAACCTTGCATGGGCTGGTTGTTCGAAGCTAACTGTTAGTTCAGATTAAGTTAGCCTTGCTTCGAACAGCCGGGCCATGAAGTTCCGGGGGAACTAGGCTATACGGGTACGTGCCGCTCGACAGCCATTGAGGGTATGGATTTTGACAATTCTTAGCCTGGAACAGGGTATGTAAATCACTATTCTGGTCTGGATCAGGGTCGTAATTTTTTGGAAGGGCCTCAGTCCGGTTTGAGTTATTCACGGTCCCTTGCCGCTGCAAACGCAGAGTCCTTTTATCTGTTTATGATTCGAGTGGCGAGTGGAGCACAACGTCTCGTGCGTATCATATCAGACGCTAGCCTGGTCTATTTTGCTATCTTTGACAACTGGCCTCGCTCTGGAACAGGGTATTTTTTCGTTGTTTCTAGTCTGGAACAGGTACCTTTTTGCCATTTTGTCTGGAACAGGGTCGCAAAAATACAATTCCTTGATCTGGAACAGGGTAAGGGTTGCAAGGGCTCAGCGGCACACCCCCATCCTAATTGTTATGGAGTACCCCCCCCCCCCCCCCCAACCCGGCATGAAGTTTAGAATAATTAGCAATTTTATAGTCTTTTGAATATAAGATCATAATAGTAAGCTGAGACAAACAACCGAGTATAGAGCAGTATACAAGATGCAATTGATTAATTAATAAAGGGTCTTAAAGGGACTGAGAATTACACAGCCACAAGATTCTATCTAAGACCTGACGAAGACACACGTGCAGAAAAGAAGAAAAAACGTAGAAAGAAAGAAGGGGAACTCGAGAAAGCCTAAATTCAAATTAATAAATACAATAAACATCGGCGTGACATGGTCACTAAATATATATTGCTGCGCAGCGGTTCGAAGCTTTTCATTAACTTAAAGTGCTTAGTTACGTAGCATGCACTAAATTAGAGTGGACCGTTAGAGGTTCATATGTAGGAATCCTACAAAGTGGTGCATTTTGTGTGTTTCAAGCATAGACCAAAACTAATCCAAAATGTGAAAGTTTGTATATCGAGATATTTAATTACTTTGTTTCTGAACGCAATGTCATAATCGTAGTGTTAAAACACATGCTGCATTTTGTAGATTAATTATCGTTTGACTCGGCTTGTCTCGTCCCTGGTCAGCTTTAGAATGCATTTCAGTAATTGGCTCGGTTTCTGTCTGTCTCTGATAATTATTGTACGGTCGTTTTAGCGCTTCTATACACCTCATTCATAAGGGCACTCATTCATTCTGTATTTTAACAGTTTAGCCACATGTGCTATGTATGAAAAACAATATCCTTGCCATGCGAAAGAGCAAAGCAACATTGGTGATCCTGTAGAATTTGAGTGTTGTAGCATAAAAGGCTGTAAAGTTTTAGTGATTTTAAATTAGAGAGATTTGTATGAGAAAAACCACGTAGGCCTTTCTAGCCTCGCTTTAATGTATTTTCGATATTTAAAATGGCAATAACTCGACAGCAATTTGAAACATTGCTTTCAAACTGTGGTCAATTACTAATTTATGTACGATCTTTCATGTGGTAGGAACAGTTTCTCTGTACACATTAATCTTCCAATTTAGGCAAATTAGGTGGCGGCCATTATGAATGAGGTCTATATAGCCCTTTTAAAGTGTTTATGAAACCAAATTTTACATCAATATTTTATTGCAGAATAATAAAGTTCATACTTTTCTGATTATCAAGAGTATATTTATTTTCAGTTCCGCCTTCGGAAAGGGCTCTTTTTCGCCATTCAAATCGACTACTTTATGCTAAAAACTGTCCGGTTTGCCGCGCGGCCAAATGAGATGCGTGACGTTACTGTGAGGACTCGTTGTCACAAACATGGCGGACTCCAGCGACAAAGTTTCAGAGAAAGCTAAAAAATAAGCGAGGAGGTGGAAGATATTGTGGCGGCATGGTGGCCTTGGTTTTCTTCCCGTATTTAACTTTATCCTACGCCAAAATACAATGGACATTGAAGTTCTAATATACAGCGTTACTCATTCACAGTTTGATACACACAACTACAAGAAATGACTCACCAAGAACTCGGCGATAACTTTAATACATCTGTACTTTTATGCTGAAGCCAGAACAGTGAATGGCAAAGAATACAATATAGGGTTTCTCTGGTTTCCTGTACAAATTCGTTTAAGAGGATCCTGAATGTTCGTGAATGTAAAACGGACGATAAAACTTGCAAAGAACCCAGAATTTCGAAAGCCGTATATTCGAACTGATCCTCAAACGCTACGCAACTCACTGCCATCAGAGCAGCACTGAGTTAAACACTGTTCCTTGGGATAATAAAAATATCCTTTTTCAGACCACAGAATAAATAGCCAGTGTCTGACAACGATGCAGTTGTTGTAGAAAATATAGTCGGGAACCTCAACTCACGTAACTCAGTCTCAGAATTCGCTATATTATTACAAACGCTTTGTCTATGAATGTTTTTCCATCAGGCATTTTCAACACTATCACAATGTGCAGATTAACTTCTCCTGTACTGGCCATACATTGTAAAAAGAAAGTACTTGTGTTTCCTGCAACAGTTTTGATCAGTTGACAATTTTACAGCCCGTTTGCGGCCGGCAGTCTTGCAATTTCTATCTATCTTTCACTTTTATCAATCGACATGTTCTTTTTATAGCAGGTTATTTCATCCAATAAGAAACGAGGTTTCAGATCGTCAATGTCAAGCTGTCAGAATTGAACCAATCAGCGACGAGAAATGTTGTAAACAAGTCGAGTACAGTAAAATGGAATTTTCGCTGTAGTCAGTTTATTTGCTTAGTAGATTTTTATTTGGGTTCTTAAAATTAGATAGCTTACTTTCCTTCGTCTAGATTGAAGTTTATATTATAAAACAAATAACAGATGGTTCTCCTTGTTGTATCACAAAATAATGTACTTTCGAGGTCTTGAAATGCTGCTAAATGTACCCGCGTTCTGCTCGTGTATCCGCAGTTTTTCAAGACCTCGAGCGTGCAAAAAAAATATTATATAACAAGGAGAACCATCTTTTATTTGTTAAGTATTGTGTTGCGTTCTACTGTATTTCATTTTTTTGTATTGAATTGTTTGTGCTTTATTATACTGTTTTTATTTTTTTGTAGAAATGCGTGTCGTCCTACATGATCATATTTAGGAATTGTCACTTGCGAGTCCTCACAGTGACGTCACTGTAATGTAGATTCGGTTCCAGGCCCCGGACAGTTTTAATAATAATACTCTTAATAATAATAAGAGTATTGCAAAGAACCCAGAATTTCGAAAGCCGTATATTCGAACTGATCCTCAAACGCTACGCAACTCACTGCCATCAGAGCAGCACTGAGTTAAACACTGTTCCTTGGGATAATAAAAATATCCTTTTTCAGACCACAGAATAAATAGCGACTTTAAGCATAAAGTAGTCAATTTGAATGATCTACAGTTGAACTATTCACTGTTAGGAATGTTAAAAGTAATTATTATGGCTTAATATGTACCTTTCATGTGGTTTCGTAGAGAATTGGTAGCTTTATAAAGAGGTCTGCCGTAGTTCAACTGTCAACAGCTGAGATTGCGTTACACACAGGAAGCCCGCTTTTTCGGAACAAATGAACAACGTGTTTACGAAGCTAGAAATCTATAACTGTGGATTTCTGATTTACATCAGTTCCGATCCGGGGAACTAGTTATATTCGATATAGGATCTAAGTGTAACTGGATTTGGCTTTTATTTTTGCCTTTGAGTTTCAAACTGTATATTGGACGGCAATCGACATGTTACAATTGTGCGGCGTCGGCCAGGTGTGCGGAAAGTAGCTATAAGACTGTCAGAACTCTTTTTCCAAAATGTCGAAGAAAAGAGTGCCGGAAGTCACAAGTATCTATCTCTCATTATCTGAGTACGAGGTCCGTACCATACGTTATGGAGAATGAAATGAAAAAGTCTAAAAATATATAACCCTACCAATAAGTATGAAATATTTTGCCCTTCCCCCTACAGCCAACCCTTTTTTACGACCCTCTATTTTGGGGGGTTTGAAAATGTATGACACTCCCCATGCTAAATTATATCCCATATGCCCGTTTCTCCGATCGCAGCGACCGCTGAAAAAAAGTACTTGTCAATCGTAGCGATTATATCTTGCTATCAAATGGAACTGAACCGAACTATCGGGTACAACAATAAATTATATCCTGGCGATCGTAATCGCTATGACCGCTTGAGAGTAGATTCCATGTTACCACTACGATCGCTATAAGGGACCGGACATTATTTAGCGTTGGGGGAGGGGGACTGCTAGATTCGTAAGGGGTCACGATTTTTTATGCTCCCATTTAAAGGGGGGTCAATTTTTTTTATGCTCCTCTTTTATAGGTTAAATATATTTATAGGCTTATCTACGGGGAGGGTCATTATTTTGTGAGACCAGAGAACTGCAAGGTCACATTTATTTGGGGCAAGCCACAATGCAGAACTTGTAGCCCCCCCTCCCACCCCCCTACCGCTAAATAATGTCCGGTCCCTAAAGCCGACTCACCTTTACAGCGATCGCAGCGAACGACCAAATGAAAACCAGCCAACATTCGCGATGAAAGCAAACAATACGTATGGCATTATATATAAAATCTAAAAATAAACGATAACGATCCGGGTAATGGTCGGCCTGTTTATGTCTAAAGTATGATTTGTTTCGCTAAACACGCTGGAGAATGCAGGCACCGACTGTAGGAGGAAAAGTGTATCATGTGCCAAGCAGTACTAGTAGTAGTATAGAAGTATTTTTCTGGAAGTAACTATTCAGTCTTTATCAGCAGTGAATATATTACTTTGATGTTAAAGAGATGTTGATTTATGTTCAAGTTCTGCCCAAAAAGACCGCAAAAATATACCGAAGGCGCTTAGGACTTAGTATTCTGTTCTTCGTTCTATCTAAGCGCTTGTGGGATCGTTTTGCGTTTTTTTAGCCGATCTAGAGTCATCCACTACTGATGAAGAAGACAACTCATTCAGGGACGGATCCAGGATTTTGTAAAAGTAAGACGGTTTCATACCGAGAACCGAGGTTCTAAGCCCTAAACATCCCGAGGGCCGAGCCCCGAGGGATGTTTATATAGGGATTAGAACCGAAGGTTCGAGGTATGAAACTGACTTATATCACATTTGGCGAGGTTTTCTCAAATAGAAAGGAGGTTTAAAACTGAGTTATAAACCTCCCTGTAACAGTTATAAACCTCAGATTGACGATTTAATTAGTCTATTGTTCAACGGGTTTATACCAGAGTTTCACCCCTATGAAGAACAAAGAAAACCGTGTCAAGTGTGATATAAGGTGGGTTAAGCGAGTCATAGGGGGGGGGGTGCAAAATAATAGTGTCATACTAGAGAACTATACTTACAATATGTAACAGGTTTCATATGATATTTCTATGATAATTTTTCATGTCTGAGTAGCATACATTGAAATATGTATTTAGCTATTCATTTCTGAGTGATATCCAGAAGTAAGGGGGAACCCACTCCCTGGATCCGCCACTGTATGTCATCTATCATTTACCAATCATAAATGCGACATCTGTTTAAGTTCTTTGGTACCTTACCTGCAATGTAAGTCAATATTTTTGCAAGTTTCCATCAATATTGAGTCTTTTGGTTTCGCGAGAGATTATCAAATTCAGCAAGTTTACTATCAATCAGCTGTTTTAATACCAGGCATGGAAATATCCGGGATGGGGGAAGGGTAGCACTTGCAAAATTAATTAAATGGTAGAGGTGTGTGAAAAACGTAGTTGTGTAGGCTAGAAATAACTGACACCATAACTGTACGGTATACGCGTTGGTATAGAGCATGGGAGTCCGTTATGTGGCCATGGCTGTACCCTTTTTATTGAATTCTAATTAAAATAATTTAAGGGGACAACATAAGAATGAAGTTGACCACAATAGTAATCCGTGTAAGGCTCAGAAGACTGAGAATAATAGACTGAGAAGAATGTCTGTTGACCGCATCGGATGATTTAGCCTTTGCTGCTATCTATACCATTTTGGCCGAGTCTAAACACAAATAAGCGTCCCTTTTTAAAATAGCAAAGTAATGTGACCTTCGATCTTAATGCATGTAATATGGTGGCTCAACTGGCCATGGTAAATTCGAAATCCGGTCACTATGCTAAATAAATCAGTCAGATATGTGAACAATATATTAATCACAATACGGGTACGTACGTATGTGCCGCCATGGGGTCCGATCCAGATCCGGTTTTCAGAGAAAGTATAGTTCCAAAACCCGATTTTCCAAGTTATTGTGAAAACGAACCCGGATTTATGTTTTATTATTCCGAGTCGTCTATAACCTGTCTTTTTGTGAAAAACACGTACCCGGAAATCATAACCGCCACACAGTCCTCCTCCCACGGGCTCCATGGATTGTACAATCGGCAGGATAGAACTATAGATCGGTTCCTTATGTAGATCGTTAGGATCGCTATCTATGATCGCTGCGATCACTGCGATCGTAACGATCCTATGGTAAACCGGGCTTTATAAAGTATGACTCGTTATCTCTCTAGCAATTCAAAACCTGCCCACTCCTCCCCTCCCCCCCATTTGTGGAGCATTTGACTTTTGGGAATCAGAGCTTTGCAAATACCTAACCGTGGGGCTTAGGAACGAGTGCAAATCTCTAATAAATATTGATGTAAAATCCGCAACCTTGACTCTCTTTCACCAATACACCACTTTCAATATATGCTCCACTCGTCACACACAAAGGTTTCAGTATAATGATGCTCCAGGGTAATTAAATTAATTTTATTCTTTGTTCAAATAATATAATATATTTAATTTACCCCGGAGACACATGTTGAAACCTTTGTGCGTGATAAGTGAAACATATATCGAACGTGGGCTATTCACCACCCCAACTATTATTTGCTGGTAAAATGCCCCACCCTGGGACAGACTGCGCGGCCAAATGCTACACGTATACCGGGGGGGGGGGGGCAGATTTGGAATTGATAGATACATTAACTTCTCTTGTTTGGTCAACCTACATGGCCATGGCTGCAACACCATTAATCATAAAATTACGCTTGTGATAGGCAAGCGAAAAGTAAACTCACGGAAACCGAACCATAAATAACGCGGTTGCATTCACGTTTTTTTCACTCGGTGGCCATATTGGATCTAATGCGAGGTTTTGCTTGGCTAAACTCGTTCTAATATCCCTCAGTGCGAGGTTATAGCGTTACTAAAAAAAAACTGATTTTCTCGCATTCGATCCAAGATGGCCACTGGGTGAAAAGATTGAATATACGTAATTGCCATTTTAGAACTCCCGAGAGATTATTATGCGGCCGGCGTCAGCTTCGGAACCTGACCAGGTGTGCGGAAAGTAGCTATAAAACACTTTTTCACAAAATTTTGAGAAAAAAAGTCTAACGGATTGCTACATTTTTGCTTCAGAACCGTACTTGGATTGCGAATTATAATAATCGGTCGGGCTCGCCAACTGGTCATACCAAAAGAGTCAAGAGACATAACATAAGTACTCCCGTCTCCCCCCTAAGGGAGATAAGGTTACGTGAAGCTTTGATTTCAATTGGCGACCAAACTCAAAGACAAAAAATAAATCCAGTGATACTGAGATCCTACATAAAATATAACTAGTTTCCCGGATCGGAACGTAAACCAAAAGTCCATATATAGTTATATTACGCGTTCATATTTCCTGATAAAGCGGGCTTCCTGTGTGTAACGCAATCTCAGCTGTTGACAGTTGAACTACGGCAGTCTTGCATTTGACAACCTCTAGTTATACTACCGATTCTCTACAAAACCACATGAAAGGTACATATTAAGCCATTACAATTACTTTTTAACATTCCTAACAGTGAATAGTTCAACTGTAAATCATTCGGATTGACTTAGAAGTCTCATAAAGGTAGTCTATCAATTGAAAGTTGTCAGCGCTCCGGCATGAGTAAAGATTCAACAATATGTCATCGCAAAAATACCGCTAAAAGCCACTGATTTTGTACATAATTGGTAGAAACCGATATATTATCTATCTGAAAGTACTCAGGCTTCTTTAGTGTTAAATTTAACCTGATAGAAGTTGATATAATATTTTTTTCCTCTGTTCATCTTAGATTCTGTGCATTCGAACGCTGTAAGAAAAGAGAGTATTCTTACGTCAGTGCCACTTGCGTTTGGTGCCCTGAAAATTTGTAGTTTTAATTGCCCAAAATTTTATTGCATGTATTTGAAGAAGAAACATTGCTCTTTCGCTAGGTTATACTCTAATATAGCCAGGTCATGTATCATTGGAGATTTTAGCTTCTCAATTTGGTCATTATTTTGCGTACCAAAAATGTCTAAAAATTAACACAATAATTAAAAATTGATAAAATATTTAATTTGTAATAAACAACCCATGAAAAGAGAAATCATTATCTTTTCTTTGTATTTAGCTGCACAGTATTGCTATAAATTTCTATTTTCATTTTTAGGCGAGCCGTTATCGATGTGTGGTATCGATCTCCTAAAAACCGGTCTAAGAGCCGTAAAACCGATTTTGTCGCCGTTTGGCGAAAATAAAAATCAGATTCAACTAAAAGTTATATTTATATGCCTCACTCACCCAGGCCATTATTCTGAGAAAGTTTGAGGAATTTCATTTTTTCTCATCCTAAACACTTTAGGCGATATTTACAGACGGCCGCTCTTAAAATTTTGCAAAGCCACAACTTTACACAACAGTTATCTATCTCCCTAAAATACGCAGATGCTAATATGCTCTATAAGCCATGGAATTAGTTTTTGCCTCGAGTTTTATTTACCCCTCTGAAAAACCCTCATACGTTCAGTGTCTTCAGTTATCTCGACGCCACTGTGACTTAATAACATTGATATCTTGACCCATCATAGTGCATGTGTGCTGCTCGTGTACATAAAAACACGATAACACTGTAATTACTCGGGCCAGGCCTTCGGCTGGCGCGAGTCAGAAATCGCAAGTATTTATCTTTTATTTTTTATTTGTGTCGCTGGTTGGCGCCGTCGACCAATCAGATTTCGACTGGTCACGTGACACGTACGTTGCGCCAGCCATGTGACATGTGATTTTCAGGTTTTTCAAGATGGCGACGAGTGGGAGTTTCGACTTAGCAAAACCTTTAATATCAGCTGTTTTTTTTGTGTAAACCAAAGGTTTCTTCAAGTGCAATACCAAGATTTTTGTCTTTACTAAAGCTGAGAGGTGTTTCACGGGCTTTGGACGGGAATTTATCACATATCCAGATCCACTCAAGGATCCACTCGTGACATAGATGGCTAACATCTGATCAACACTAATAGGACTGAGACAACAGTTTGTAAATGTAAGTAGCTAAACTGAACATGATAACTTTTATACCAATTGACTGTGGTTGTGTTGTTATTCATTGTTATTAACCTCTCGGAAAGTATAGTACAAATAACCCGATTTCTCGTGATTTCTCAGTTCTCGATCTGACAGGGTCCTTTTAAGATATTATATGCACATGTTTTTATAAATTCGGGAACGAAAATCTAGCAGGATATGGCGTGAACTCTACCCTGGGTACCAGAGGTTCTCACTTCGTAAACCCTAGGCACGAAGCTTTTCCACCGAGGAGCGAAGCGACACTTGCTCCTCGACACTTTGTCCTCGCTTCGGCTTTGTCTTATTCTTATTTTTCTGGACCGCACAGAAGACCTTGAAATTACCGTTCAATAAATCTACCTTATTTATCCTAAAGAAACTTTTGATTTTATATACCCTCGAAGAAGGAATTTATTTTACTTTCTTCACTTCGCCTTCTCTTTCCGTTAACAATAGGAAATGGACAATCTGAAATCTACAATCTGAAATCTACAATCTGAAATCTACAATCTGAAATCTACAATGAACCTCAAATGTTTACCGTCTCGTTTTTCTCGGCCAATGGAAATCGAGATACCGTAGCGCTGTAATCGTTTCGGCAGCAGAGGTAAGGAGTTGGTTTGAACTTCTCGAAACAAGCGATAGTATTGGTCTACCCAACAATAGAAAACAGCCTAGTGTTACCCTCTTTAAATAGTTATTTTCCAAGTGGTTTACATGCATGAAATCAACACACAATATTTTATTAAACATTAGGGACTAGTCAAAAACTAGCAGGGGAGATGCAGGGGGGGGTCTTGCCAGTCAGCAAAAAACAGCCTCGCAAACTCTGTTAAAGTAAGCTAGATTTTGTGCCGTCAACCAATCAGATTGCGCCTTCTTTTATAAGTTCTTTTTGCCACCGTACCAATCAGATTGCACTGTGCTGGTCACGTGGGACAGTGGACAACATTTCCATGTTTTTCAAGATGGCGGCGAGTGGGAGTTTTGACTTAGGAAAACCTTTAATATCAGCTGTTTTTTGTGTATACCAAAGGTTGCTTCGAGTGCAATACCAATATGTTTGTCTTTTCTAAAGCTGAGAGGTGTTTCATTTTTATTATTATTTTCTGTGTCGACTTCCAGGCCCGTCAACCAATCAGAATGGATTCCCCATGGGATAAACATGCGGGACAGGTTTCTCTCTGAAAAATCCAAGATGGCGGCTACAAAGGACTTATGCCTTGTTATGGCAAATCACCTACAATGTAGTTATTGGGCCATTTTTGCTGAAACCAAAGGCTTCTTGGACTGAAATACCAAGATGTTCAGTTTTTCTAGGGCAGACAGGAGTTTTACGGGCCGTTTGCATGGAAAATTCTCACGTTTTTATATACGAAAGGAGTCTGAGATTGAGATTGCGTCCATGTCCAAATTTATGTATCTGACATGTTTGGTAAGTAAACACAAATGTTTAATACCAGGTTGCAGTGTTGATATTTCTTATTTCCTCTTAAAGTGCATATGAGCCCTAGCCAGTTATCTTTGATATCGTTTGTACATGAAGTGGATAGTCCAACGGTAGAATATTTCTTGATTTGGGTGTTGCGTCTTCGAGATATAAAGGTTTATATTTCCAATATGCTAATGATGTGATGTCATCACCGACATTTGCTGAATTGCTTTGTGCTTGTGAATTAAGCTATTTTCTAATTTAGAATTTTTGGGTGGTAAAATCACTTTGATAAGCTTCAAATATAACTTAGAATTTAAAAATAGGTAATTTGTCTCTACCAGCATGCTTTTGTATAATAAGTGATGTCGGCTATGACATCATATAATTAGCATATTGGAAATATAAACCTTTATATCTCGTAGACGCAACGCCCAAATCAAGAAATATTATACCGTTGGACTATTCACTTCATGTACAATCGATATCAAAGATAACTGGCTAGGGCTCATATGCACTTTAAAGTTTAAATGGCTTCTAATAGACTAGAAATGGGCTCCAGAAATTGGCCCAATTTATCAGTTCTTTCGGTAAAATAGGAATACGGATCCGGAAGATCTACAACTGCAATTAATTATTTGGTGTGAAGACAGATGACTCCAATAATCCAAAAACCGAGTGGAAATCGCATGTTTATTTCTGAAATGGACTCATGCAGTCTACCTTATTTGAGAACTAATAATTTATTCTAAATTTCAAAGTTACATCATCTATATGTATTTATAATTTATTACAATTGGATTAATTTTATCTGAACTAAGTTTTTTTTATTTTTTTTATTTAATAGCTTAACTCAGGCTGAGAAACAGACTCTAGGTCCAAACAAGCTCAGCCTGAGACAAATACAAATACACTGACAATACATTACAGATAGACCTATGAATAATGTATTACACTCGTTCTCAATAACACGTGCAGGTTCGAAACGAAACTCTTGACTTCGAAGTCGTTTCTGGTGGATGTCAATCAAACGGTTTCCATGGAGTTTGAAGTGAACCGTTGTGTGAGTAAATTCGGGAAACTAGCATTTTATAAACATGGCAAAGTCTTTCCCAAAGTCGCTTAGATGGAGAGTAATCATGCTTAGAGCCAAGGGTTTGCAAAATAGGGAAATCACATAAACTTTATGTGTGAGCGAGCGGTTTGTGTATAAGATCAAAATATGGAAATCGCATAAACTTTATGTGTGAGCGAGCGGTTTGTGTATAAGATCAAAATAGGGAAATCACATAAACTTTATGTGTGAGCATAGTTAATATGGTGTGAGCGAGCGGTTTGTGTATAAGATCAAAATAGGGAAATCGCATAAACTTTGTGTGTGAGCGAGCGGTTTGTGTATAAGATCAAAATAGGGAAATCGCATAAACTTTGTGTGAGCGAGCGGTTTGTGTATAAGAAATCTGATTGTTTATATAGCTTCAAAGGTCTTGGAAAAATAATTATAGTTATTTTTATTCATCCAGTTGCAGATATGCTCCTTATAAGAGGTCCCTCGAGCTCTACCTCGACGAGCTCCAGAGTCCAGGCATGGATACAAAATTCGACAGGGCAAATATCTTTTTTGAAACTCTCAGGACATGGATTATCGGCAATGCTCTCCACTCTCGACTGACATTCAAGGAAATAACAATCGTTTTTCGGCTTAGTATCCGCCATATCTCTACCTATGTCGCCTCAAATTACTTACGATTTCGTTGACCTCCTACACTATTTATGTTTCCTCCACATCTGGGAGTTGTATGGCGACGTTTTATTTAGCATGCAGACCAGTGTTGCCATAGAAATATAGTTGAGTGACATCCACCAAATTGACGTTTTCCGTTGGAAATTCAATTTCGAACCTGCACGTGTTATTGAGAACGAGTGTAAGCATGAAATGTAAAATATATGATGCAAAAAAAAAATATAATAATAGTGTACATTTGTACATTTGGTCGGCCGGCCAAGTACAAGTAAATAAGCGCAGAAAAAAGTTAGCGGCAACAAATAGTAGATATGTTAGTAGATCGGCATTTAGAACAGATAGTTTTATAGGTTCTAATGCGATCAGGGTCAAAAGTGGAAAGCAAAAGCGCAAGATAGTGAGCTCGTAGCAATGTTTTGAAAGACGAAATTGAACTACAGGACTTAATATTTAAAGGCAGCGAGTTCCATAGAATAACTATGCGATTAAAGAAAGAATCCCTATAAGTAGATGTTTTGCATGGGTTAAGCTTGTAATCTGAACCAGTAGTGCTTCTTGTAGATCTTGATGAAAGCGAGCATGGAGTTACATAACTAGATATATCAGTATTGTTAAGCTTAAGGCGACACTTAAACAAATATATGAGGTCTAGATATTCTAGCCAGTATGAAAGTGGCAGTAGATTAAGTTTAAGTAGCCTATCTTTATAGGGTAAGTCTACTTTTAACATGAATTTGGTTGCGCGGCGCTGAATACGTTCGAGAAGTTGGATATCTCTAGAGCTTGACTGCGGGGCCCAAACCTGACTTGGGCCTATAACAGAAAGATGGTAGCCTCCAGTTTGCTTAAACTGCATTCCAGTAAGCTCAGTGGTTAAGTGCCAGTCTGTTCTGCAGGAGGTAGTGGGTTCAAATCCTGGTGGGACCTTCAAATAAGTGGGAGAACTGGTACTGCCTTTGCTCTGACATCTGCAAATGGTTAGACCTTCATGTCTTCTTGGATCAGAATGTTAAATTGTAGGCCGACACTGAGAATGCAACCAAATCTCTGGTAGTGACCACCCTCAAGTGTAGTGGATATAGTTGTATACCGTACATAGAGTAAATGAGTTTGTCCCCAGTTAGCAATACCATGATGCTAAATACATTGACATTCTCCTCTGTTAGTAGTAGTAGTACTAGTTCCCTTGTTGCCACTATGTACATTTTATATATTAATATACAGGCTAAATCTAGTAGATTACATACATTTGTACATAATCATGACTGCTGCCTTAAATTATTTTGTTGTTGTAGTATATGGATGGGTAAATAATGCATGTATTAGCAGCTTCCCCCAGGGGTGGATACATGGGAACCTGTCAGAATTAATTGTTTGTTGCCCATCGGTGAGGGGAAAAGCTCACTTTGGTTCATAGATCAGGAACCTTGTATGAATTTTTACTATTTGCTGTGCCCCATACCAGGGGATATGATACAACGAGTTTGATTGGGTATTTGTGCAAATCCCCATTGTACCTGGGGGTTGACCCCTGGTGTAGTAGCTGCCAGTAAATATGCAAAGCTACTGATACAGTGCAAAACTGAATGCTACATGTAAATCACTGGAAGGAAGTTCAAAGGAACATTGCATGTGTTATTTTAAAGACTTGTTGTTGAGGTTTTACTTGGCCTCTTTTACAGGCGAATCCTCGTTTACTTTTTTTCCTTATTAGCATACATCAAACTTCAAGCAACGTACATATAAACAAACAGAGTCCATAAATCGAAAGAGATTGACACACTTGATAATCACCGAAAATTTTAGAATGATAAAATAAATTTATTTTGAGGAAAAGTATTTAAAAATAGCAAAATTTACAAAGAATGTATGGCTGTCAGCAACTTTTGCCCCCAGCCCATTTTACAGTTTTGAAAAGTCAATTTCTCTGTAAATATTTAATATATCAATCTTACATTTTCGGTGATTACTAAGTTTAAAATTCTCTTTCAACTGATGTACTCTGTTTGTTTGTAGCTTGAAGTTTAATTTATGCTAATGAGGCAAAAATGTAAACAATGACGTCAGCCTATTCTTCCCTGAAAACCATGCGAAACCATGTGAATTAAATCAAACTTGTTTGATAAAGAGTTGTAAGTCTCAGCAGAGCAGGACAGAATTAACCATTCGTGTTCACTACATGTATATTATAACTGGTCTTGTGTTGCTACATATATATTGTCTCAAACATATAGACCCATTCGAAAAATGGTGTCCAATTTAATTAACTATTGTTTAGTACTGACTAGCCTCGCTTACACGGTCAAAAGTTTTTGTGTGTACTGACTAGCCTCGTGTTCACGTTACCAGGACAATAGCTTTTTAAATTGGACGCCATTTTTCGAATGGGTCTATGTAGCTACTGTTATAAACATGGCTGCAATTTGCTTTCTGTTTTCCATGGCAGTTATCATCCCAGGCACTCTAAAATAGGATTATTTTTACATAACTAATATAATATTTTTATTATATGGCTTCTCTGGAGACAGAATCACAATTCTTCTAAAAAGAATTTATATATGTAACTCTTGTAAAAAGAATTCAAAATCATTTATTATTCTCCCAAAGGCTAAAACAATTGCAAGTGTAAAATACTTTTTTCATCAAACCTGCAAAGAATACCAACTATTCCTTGTTGAAATTCCATATGGCCCGAGTAAAGGCTGGTACAGCCTCTTGTTTAAATAGCTACAGCAAAGTTCGGCTGTCAACAATATTTGGCCTAAGCGGATCAGCCTTGTACAATATAAAATCAAAATATACTATTGTTCTGAATATCCTGGACCTTTATAATTATTCCTTAGGACGCAGAGCAAGAACGTAAATGTCGGGAGGGTTACCATGACAACGGAGACAAGTGCGAGGGTGAGTGCTTCTTTGCAACACTTGTTATTTACCTCTTGATGCCCGAGTGATAATAGGTGAATTGGTGATTGGGCTATTTCAGTGCAACACTACTCACTGTGACTGTATTTGGGATTCGCTTTGTCTCTGGATGTCTCTGACTGTCTTTTAATATGTTTAACCGACTGCTACCATGTTGTATTCTGCGTGTTTACATGTGATTTAAGTGAAGACCAAGAAAGCTCATGTCATGATTTGGGATGATGCAACACGAAACGTAATTTATTCAACGTGGACACAGAACACGTAACTCCCTGCTAACATGAAAGTATATACCAACAGCGAGTAATGCCTGACTACTAGTGTCTTTACAATACGATACATGACGTACATTCTCCCTCTTTTAAAGTGACACTTGCATTTTAATAAGTAATGGCTTATTTCACGTGAAGAGTAGCTAAGGAACAGAAGAAGTCTGGAGTGCGACTCGAACCTCGATTGCTTCGGACTGCTAGTCGTATCCAATGCACAATCAGGCCATTTGTCGAATATAACAATCACAACCATTGTGATCAATAATTGTATCCAACAAAATAGTCCAGGCAAATACTCAGCAATACGTCCTAATGATTTATCAATACAGGTATTGTATTCGTGTGAGAGTATATATATCAAAATCTCGTGCTATACTTTTGCTCAGGGGTTCCAAACGCCGCAAAACAATAAAAGCACTCCGACTTCGGCGTCGTTCTTTCATCTGTTTCTCGGTGTGTTAAACCCTGATTAAAAAATCGCTATCGTTTTAGATATATTACTTCAAAGTCCGAGAACTTTGAAATCTGAAAGTAGAGGAACTTTGAAGACCGTATCCATAATAACTGAGAAACTAACATGTCAACAGTAAAAAAATGAAGTGACATCGAAAGGACACTGATCACGTGCTGTGATTTTGCACTGCGAGTGGTTACTAGGCACCCTGCTAATTTTGAAAAACCATAGGGCTGCGGCTCGTTATAATATGCCTCTAGCGGGATTCGAACTAACTTCATCAGAACCCACAGAAATCTAGTCCTCTCCCTTACCAACTACACTAATGAGTTATTATTTTGTTGAACTCACCGGTCCCCAAAAGAATAAGTCAAACACTACTCTTAATAGGCCTTTTGTAACATATTGTCACATGACTTGTTGGCCCATAGCAACGCCATACTGGGTTGCAAGCTAACCAGCTCTCCCTTGACAACCAATATAGCGTGACTGACCCCGTGGTATCATACATGTAGCTGGACTTCGAAGAGTTATTAAACAGGCATTAACTAGCCGTCGTCTTCGTGCGAGAATAAATTGCAGAGCGTTTTGCATTCGTTTTTTCCTCCTCCTTGCATTTTAGCCATCACAAGGAAAGCTCTATTCAAGTTTGCAGCGTCCACCATGTTTCAATTACAATTTCTAACAATATCTGCGCAGGTAACCGCTGACATGTACACTTAACTTCATAACTTCAATTGCAATAAGTTCGGCTGATTAAGCGCGTCGTCTGAATCAACAGGCGTTCTTACATTGATTTGGGCCGACCCAAATTCCAATTAAGTTCGGCTCATGGAAAGTACGGTATTTTATCGGGGCCTTACTTTGCCTAAATACATGGCATACATGATAGCAAATACGGTTCATGGGTTTTCACAGGCTGGTGACACAAGTGCTTGATCATTGCCAGAAATCATGGACATTTTGCGACCGCGATTAAGCCGAACAGCGGAGTTAACACAAGGGCACAGAGCACGCGTATTACGCCAAAAATAACAAAGATGGCGTCGTATTCCCTGTGCGTCCACAGAGAACCGGCCATGTGTTATTATATTAGAGCCTGGATTTGGTCTAACCAGCGGTAATACCTTTGAATAGTAAGCCATCAGTGAAAAATTGAAATGGCGGACAAAACACATTCATCTCCTGTATGTTTTGATCTGAAAACGTGGGTTCCTTGGCAGGCTACGGAACTGTAATGGCAGCTTCTTGCAGCCAAAAGTTAGCACTTTTCGGAGCGGTTTTGATCGAACCAAACTACGATTAACAGCCTTCAAAAATGGCGATATTAAGGCCTGATTATCGGTGGAAGCAAATTAGAAGACCGGGATTTGGCTTTCGTTGTTGGTTAGCGAGTACTACATGGAAGTTTGGGATGTACTTCTCTGCAATTTACGAGAAATGTATGGCAGCCTGTTGTGAATTTTTGCTAAAAATACGCATCTGTTTTGACAGAAGAAACGTGACTGGATTCATCAAATTTTTAACCTAATGGGTCTCTATGAGCCGTGAGTTTGAAACGAGAAGACCGGCAAAGTGAAAGCTTCCCATGAGGTAAGGCTATGAAACCTTTTATAGTTGGTGCCATACATTTATTTGTAAGTGTAGGCCATTTTTAAATGCATAATGAGCTATCCGCTATTTTGTCGGTGATTTCTGGTAATGTGTAACGTGGTTTCTTACTCAGATATGTTAAGCCCCCATGAAAAGTTTTAGAATGACTCTCGTCAAAAATAATATAGTTCTCCTTTATAACTATATTACACATTCTAAGCAGCCTATGCTCGCCTGCTTGCAAGGCAAAAACCTTGCCATTATAAATTTAAAGTATAACGTATGTAACAAGGCTGAGCTGTTTCAGCTCCTAGAAGTTCCTTTTCCCACAGTAGAGCTTCCTCTGCTTCAGTAATTCCTTCTCTCACTTTTTTTTTGGGGGGGGGGGGGGAGGGGGGGCAAGCCCAGACCTGGTCGCATCTATCTTTCATTTCAGCGTCTAACATTCTCCGAAACATCATGAATTTGACAATGAAATACTTTTTAAACATTCCCAATAATATTTTTTCTAAACAATTATAGCGGCAACGAGAAATTTAAACGAGAAAACATTTTGTCGTACCTTCGATCAGCTTCCTCTAGGATATTGAAATGGTCTTCGCATAGCGATTAACCGCACATATCAGCAAATACAGAGTCTTCGGTGATACCGACCACCACTTGGATTAGTAACTTCAGCAATAAATTTAGAAAGCCGTTTTTCCTCCCTCCATAAAAAATCAACACGCTAAATTCCAATTCGATGTGTGGATTGGCCGGATCCTGGCTTTGATCAGCCGCTATGGTTATATTCAATTAGTGCTTTAGCCAATCTCGTGCGATGGATTATACCACCTGTTACCACTATAAACGACAATACAAAACTCTTGACTATTGAACTGGAACACTTACATAACTCTTGGTACTGACTTATAGTTTTTTCTCAGCGTTTGATATTTCTATTTACAAATTTCATATACACTTAATGTTACTACCATTAGTCATCTGCACACTAAATAACCGATTTTTGTCTTTCCTAGTTATATTTTTTCAATGCTCTTTTTTTACTATTTGCGTGACTTTAATTGTGCAACTAGAGGCAAGTACCATGTTTTATCCCTATTTTGTACAAAATGGGGGTTAGTCTAGAGAACTATAGAGCGGCTATTGGGCTATTTGACTGTTATAAAGTTCACTCTGGCAGGTCTGTAGTCACTGTTCCGTTCGTGTATGCTTTCTTATTTTCGTTGATTTTTCTTGCTATAGTTGTGAGATTCCTTTTAATTATTTCTGGAAATGTTGAAGTAAATCCTGGTCCAAGCGAACTTCTCTCTTACTTGGTCACTTGAATTCTAGAAGTCTTTTTAGACGCGATAAATTTGATGAAATTTCTGCTATTTTGCATTTACATAGGTTTGACGTATTTGCATTTTCAGAAACATGGTTGGATGTTTCAATAAGTAATGAAATGATTAGTATTCCTGGATACAGTCCACCGCACAGACGTGACATAAATAGGCATAGTGGAGGTGTTGCTATTTATGTGTCTTCGCCACTTGCATCTAATAAGCGCTGTGATCTTGAATGTGATTTGTTAGAACTTTGTTGGGTCGAAATAAAATTAGTTAAGCACACATTTATTTGCGGTGTTTGTTACCGACCACCAAACAATAACACTGAGTCGGTTTCTTCTTTCTTTGAACAGTTACAATGTGTCATTGATAAGATCCGTCAAATTTCTAATGCAATTATTGTCTTGATTGGTGACTTTAATGCTCATTATGATTTGCAAACACCATCCGAGAGCACCGATATAGGAATTCAGCTTTATAACTGGCTTGCTTGTAATGACCTTTCCCAACTCATTTTCGAACCAACACGCATTACAAACACACATGCGACCCTGCTAGATTTAATAATCACGGACTCGCCAGGGTTTTTGTTAACACTGACACTTTAAGCCCTCCTTCTAATTGTGATCACTGTATTGTATTTGGGAAGATACATTTTCCTGTTAGTAAAATGCCATGCTTTAAAATAACTGTTTGGAATTTTAATTCAGTTAATGAATTGGAGTTAACTAATAGTCTTATTGTTATTGATTGGGAACCTACTTTCTCTAATGCTACTGATATTGACAAAGTTTATAACAAGTGGCATGAACTTTTTCGGAAAACTGTGGAAGCCTACAGCCCCTATAAAACTGTTATTATACGCCCCAGGGATAAACCCTGGATGACCTGCGAAATTAGACGCGCTATTCGCAAAAGAGATAGACTTTTAAAGAAATATAATAATTCGAGAACGACCTCTAGATGGGAATCATATAGAAGTCAGCGCAATTTTACAACAGCATTAATACGAACAGCTAAGAAAAAGCACACAGAGAACACGAATAAAGTCCTATCAAATCCAAAGACGCTACCTAAAAAATGGTGGACCACAGTTAGGTCATTAGGGCAAAGGAAAGTTAACCAGTCAATTCCATCCCTTTTAGAAAATGGGCGAATTAAATCGGATCCTAAAGAGATAGCGGACATATGTAATGTTTATTTTTGCAGGCAAACTGTTTTAGACTCAACTTCGGCAACTTTGCCAACTTGCCAACCTTATCAGCTTGACTATTTTCTAAGTGATATTAATACAAGTGAGGATGACTTGCATAACCTTTTGAAAGGCGTTGACATTTCTAAGGCAAGCGGGCACGATGGGATTGGAAATAAAATTATAAAGCTCTGCGCTGATGGGATTTATAAAATATTTACTCGCTTAGTCAACCTATCGCTTACGCTTGGTCAATTCCCCAGTATGTGGAAAATTGCAAATCTAATCCCTCTATTTAAAAAAGATGATCGTCAAAATAAGGAGAACTATCGTCCAGTTTCACTTTTAGTGTGTTTATCTAAGGTCATGGAAAAAGTAGTTTTCATTCAGCTATATAATTTTCTTATTAGAATCTGGTTTTTGTATCCTTTTCAGGCAGGCTTCCGCCCAGGCGAATCAACGGTCTATCAATTACTTTACATAGTGCATCAAATTTACCTTGCGTTTGAAAATGGTCACGATGTTAGAATGGTGTTTCTCGATATTAGTAAGGCCTTCGACAGGGTCTGGCATGAAGCATTATTATATAAACTGTGGCTATTGGGAGTTAGAGATCCTTTACTAAGGTGGTTTAGAAGTTACTTATCTGAAAGAAAGCAAAGAGTCGTCATTAATGGTCAAAGTAGTGGTATTGGTTTTTTATGTGCCGGGGTCCCACAGGCTCCGTATTGGGTCCACTTCTTTTCTTAATCTACATAAATGATATTACGACTGGAATTTCATCGAATTGCTATCTTTATGCAGATGAACTACACTATTAGAAATTGTTGAACATAACTCTACGTTGAATATTGCAACTAAGTTGAATTCTGATTTGGAAAAAAAATAAACGTGGGCGAAAACCTGGCTTGTTACAATGAATGCTTCGAAAGCTAGAACTATGAATTTTTCGGTAAAGCGTTTAAAGCTCTACCATCCACCGCTATTTCTGAATAATGAAAGTATTAAGGAGGTTGATAGTCATAAACACCTTGGTCTTATCCTTTCCAGTAACCTTTCTTGGAGAAACCACATTTTACAATTACACCAGAAGGCATCAAATGCTCTTAATATGATTAAAAGCATTAAATATAAAGTTAATCGTTCAACTTTACGCACGCTCTATTTAAGTTTGGTGAGGCCTCTTATGGAATATGGGGACATAATTTGGGGTGGCTGTAGTGAGGGTGAGTGTGCTTTGTTAGAAAATGTGCAGTATGACGCAACTAGAGTTATATCAGGAGCTATGAAAGGGACGAGTAGATTTAGGCTCTTAAACGAGTTGGGGTTCGTAGACCTTAAAAATAGAAGAACTGTTAATAGGATCGTTACATTTTACAAAATGGTCAAAGGTTTAACTCCTGCTTATATAAAAGAGCTCTTGCCTGAGGAAGTAGGTGAACGTAGTCAATACATGCTTCGCTCCAATGAAAGTTATACACTGTTGCCCTGTCGTACTGAGCGGTTCCGTTGTTCTTTTCTGCCATCTTCAATACGATTATGGAACGATTTAAGTCCAACTATAGCAAGCATACCGCAATTACCTGGTTTTAAGAAAGCTCTAAAGGAAAGCTTTAGTAGTAATGATTATGACAGACTCTACGATTTTTCCGTTACTAGATTTGCATCAATATGTCACACTCGCTTAAGATTAGGTAACTCTGCTTTAAATGATAACCTATTTAAAATCAATTGCGCACCAACAGCTTTTTTGTTTCTGCGGATTTGCCAAGGAAACTGTTAAACACTATTTATTAGATTGTCCTCTATATGCCGCAGTGCGTCATACGTTATTTGCCTCCGTTGCACTTTTAATCCCTCACTGGCAAGTTACATCGGATAATATAAAAGTGAACATACTACTCCATGGCTCTTCTGAATTAAGCAGTAATAAAAATATAGAGGCTTTTAAAGCAATACAGTTTTATATTATTGAAACAAAGCGATTTGATTAATTTAACTGGCTTTAGAGTAGTATTATCAATTTTATAGTTATGCAAAAGTGATTGTTTTTGGGCCCTGTATTTTTTTTTCTAATTATCACAATATAATTTGACATATTATTTTCTATAATTTACCTATTGCGATCAATTGTTCCTGCTTTCTGTTTTCTTGCTTTAGCTATTATTATTATAAGTCGTTTCCTTTTTCTCTACCTTACTCGTTGTAAAACTTGTAATTGTAATGGTAGTGTGAGCTTCCTAGATGAGCACCTGGTGCTCTTGAGGCAAACACTAGGTCATTATATGTTTAAATAAAAAAATAAGAAAACTCTTGGTTATTCGACTTTTTTTTATTATTCAAACATATTTAATTGCGGAGTTTGCCTCAAGAGTAAACTGCTCATCTAGGGGGCTCACTGCGAATAAGTTACAACCATAGTTCCAAACGAGACATTACACTATTTTTGTTTTAAATACATGTGAAAAGTGTGCAAAAAACAAATACATTTATAAGGTTCTAAAGCAATAAAATGGCAAAATAAATTAAAACTCACGCTTTTGAAATCGCTTAGATTCTTTAATAAAGCATTGGACAACATAGAAAATATCAGCATTCTCATCCGCTGAAAGTTGTGAAGATCCAAACAAGAAAATATTAATTATCTGTAACTCATACATTACCGTCCATCTATAAACTGGAACAGTTATAGAACTACATTACGTCACCAGTTTTATACGTTTTCCAGTTGAATAAGCTAGAGCGTTGTAAGTGTTCCAGTTCGATAACCTAGAGTGCTGTAAGTGTTCCTATTCAATAATGAAGAGCTTTGTAAGTGTTCTAATTCAGTAGGCACTCATCAACCCCGCACCCCCCTGAAATACTGAAGTCAACTCCCAACTTTTAGCCTTCATATGTAAAACACAAATTATGTAATTGAATAAAATCATTCGTTATTTGATTTACTAAAATGACTTTTACCTAGCTATATTATTGTTTTACCTTTCAGTATATGTAGCCAGTAGTTACGACTCCCAAGTTTTAGTGGCCGGGTATCCTAAAGTTGCGCCTTCATTCGAGTAGATTACCCGAGACCTGGAATACTCTGGAATATATTTCATCGTCGAATATGTATACTGGCAGGAATACTAGATTCAGGCAACTCTTGTTTCTCCTTTGATAATTTAGCTTTCGAAATCGCGCCATCTCAGGTTAGAAGAGATTAACCTCACCCCGCTAACTCAACTACATGCAAGAAATCGCAACTGACTGAATTAATGAAATTTGAAATGCAAATTTGTTTGAACCGTAGGAATCATAGATAAACACATTGTTGTTTTAAAGTACAAAGGAATTCTTCCGGATTATTTTCCTGTGAAATAAATACTGTACTCACCTAGAAAAAAAAGGAATTTATAAAATGCACCTTTGTTTAATAAAATTGACATAGAAATTAAAGCGTATTGAACTTAAAAATAATAGTTTACAATATTTTATTTCAAAATGGAATTGTCTGGCATAATCTTTAAATAATACTTTTTTTGGTCTCTTTGTTTAATTTGTATGTCCGTGAAAAAACAGTATAGTATAATATTTGTATAATTATATTTAGATTATTAGAAATGTATGTAAGCATTAATGTGATTGTACTGAATAAAAAAAAAGGACTCAACTAGAACACAAGAAGCCTTGATAAATTTATAGAAATGTTACTCTTTTTAAGTAATTGTGTTTGAATAGTTATGTTTGAGTTTTAGAAGTAATTTACAAAATTTGAGTCCGTGTTGTATCGGAGATACAGATCTAGTAATTGTTTTACGGATTTATTGCAAGGTTTCTTCCACCGTATAGTCCAGACTTCAACCCTATTGAAGAGTATTATCACCAGGTGAAATGTTTCATTCGTCAAAACGACTTGGCGTTTCAAGCAACAAATAATCCTTCTGCTTTTATTCACTATGCGATGGTACAGGCCTCGAAAGAGCAATTTGCAAATAATTTTAGGCATGGAAATTATATTTAGTCCTCAGTGTTATTAGCCTGATTTTCAGACGCTCACTTCCACCTCCTCCTTCAGTTGTTGTATTTTCAACTAAGAAAATATTAAATTGAAAAACTCACATTATTATAACACTAGCCTAAACTCAGCTGGTATTTACCTTCTCATAGGTGAATCCCAAACACCGCAGAGCGCGACACAATGTCGCTACGTGGTAGGTATTGCCAGTGGTAGACCGTATTTCCTTTGCAATATCGGACAGCTGAATTTGCGGAGTTTGTAGGATTAATTATATAAGGATGTATTCTTCATGGAGCAATAATGTTGACCCATGTTTTCTGCCACATTTCTCTGGGGTCACATTTCTCTGGGGTCACATTTCCAGTGGTGAAAAATAACTCTACGTAGCGACGAACGCTTTTCGGACAGATGAAAAGAGTACAAGCAATTTCCTCATCTGATTTACCGTAAAAAATCTTGTTCCATACCGTAACCCAACGAAGATCCTCGGAGTAGGCTTTTGGCATGTTCAATCAGATCAGTCACACTCACCTTGCGATGTCGAGTTGGATTGCAAAAAAACAGTAAAACAATTACTAGATTTTACACTAATTCCGTTTTTTTCTTTTGTTTACTGTTCACAAGAGTTTATTTTGCACGGGTTAATTGCAGTCACACTCATTGATTGATAAGAAAAGCGCAATTGAGGTCGGTTGTCTCATGAATCTCATTAGATGTTTACGCATCTCATTAGGTTTTGGTATAAAAGATATCTGCTGGACAACGTTTCTGCAATTGACTTTTATATATATATATATATACAGTCAATGCCAAAAAGGTTGTCCAGCAGAACATAATATAATACTATAATATCCATTGTTTTGGGCTATTGTCTAGACAGGCTAGACAGGCTAGACAGGCTAGACAGGCTAGACCTTCTAGGAACCCTATCATAATTTCAAAGTTATAGCAAGGGCAACAAGTTTATTTTATTATCACAAATATCGATGTTACCAAATATTTTAACTTAATCAGAGAATAGTTTCATTCCCAAGGAGAAATACACGACAGTAAATTCCTGGATTCACGTCATATTTCTTAGCATTTTGACACATATAAACCTGTATAACTCATAGACTCAACGATGACTATATTCAACTATTCAGTTTTACTATTCTCTTAATGTAAAATCGGTATTTTTGATAACAAAATAACCATTAAGTGCACTTTAAATGATAGAAGTCAAAGGTTATTCAGGAAGGCCGTACGTACATCATAACATTTAAATATATGTTTAATACTACGAAATATTGACAGGATAGTTTCTCCTTATGACTGCAATGATTATATTACATTGTTGATTTGATTGAAATACTTTTAATCGCGATCTGATTATTTTGTCGATGTTGAGGATTTTGTAGCTTCTATGTATTTGCGGTTTAACAGTTAGTGATTATCTGCCGAGTATGTCAAATAAAATATTAAAAGATGGTGGTATATTATTTCTTTGGAAAAGTGAATGATACTTTAAATCGCAATATACCCTTTTCGACTGGTGGATGCGCGCAGGCGCAGGAACCAGGTATCGCGAACTCATTCACTAAGATGTTAGCAGAATGGAATGCTTGGAATGTCAATTGATAAGATCATAGCAATCGATATGTCATTTAATTAATAATTGAAGATCGATGTCGAACATTAATTGTTGCTGGAACTGACGTTGGTCAAGGCCTCATCGTCGGGTCCCCTTACTTCTTGCTACTAACTATAAAGTGACCGTTAGGCCGTATTTGTCGGACGAATTAATTGTACCATGTGGGAGATTTGTGTGCTCGAGCGATAAACCAGTAGGCATGCGCATTTGGTCCCACCGATAGTGACGTAACCCTTGTACGTTTTCATGCCTAACTCATCCAATATTAATGGTAGGTGGCTCAAACGTTGAGAGACATGGTATTGGGTCCCCATAAATCGCTTAGTGGTAATGTTGCAACGTCATCGGTCACGTGATTTTAAGTACATGCCCATATCTTTGTCAATTTTAATGCCAGGCAGCGCAAACTTTGACAGGCATGGTATTGGGTCGCCCATTAATCACTTAGTGGTGATGTCATAACTATGACGTAAATTAGTGGTGATGTCGTAACAATGACGTCATCGATCACGTGATTTTAAATATATACCGTATTTTCCTCCATTTTAATACCAGGTAACTCAAACTTTGACAGGTAGTAGAATCGATATTTATGATTTAAGAAATACAATAGATATTCCGTGTTTGCACAGGCTAATGCAAACCGAGATTCGAGAGCAGATAGTACAAACACGAGTGTTTGTACCTGCTTGAGAATTCTCCCAAACATACCGAGGTTTGCATTAGCCTGTGCATACTCGGAAGATCTGTTTTATTACTCGGGCCAGCGTAGGCTGGGCCCGAGTCAAGTTTCGCAAGTGTTTATTACTCGGGCTGCCTGTGGGCAGGCCCGAGTCTTAAATCGCAAGTGTTTAGAGTTTAACTAAATGTCGCGTGTCGCGGGTCGCGGGTCGGCTGTCGCGGGTGCGGGTGGAATGTCGCGGGTGCGGGTGGAAGTCGCGGGTTGAAGTCGCGGGTCCCTTTTTTTTTCATTTTCTTCAACTTTTTTTAGGTTATTTGATTTTAATGATTTTATTTTATTTTATATTGCCAATCTGCATAAAGTTGAGTAGCGTTTTTTATTTCGCCTAAAGTTGGTTTGACTACTCGTGTTACCGAAAAATACAGCTCGTGCTTCATTTTAAACCATGAACTCATTTCCAGATTGATTGAATTTGGACTGAATTTGGAGAGACAAATTCAAAGACGGATGATGCCAACGCTCTAATCACGTTTCCGTTTCTGCCTTTCACCGCAACATTAATGTTAACATAGATAACATTGCCAGTGACACGCCTAACATCAACTCAATTAACACTTTGTCTTCTGCTAATAAGATCAATAAGAAACGCACACGCCGTAAAACTAAACCTTTCTCTTTTGTCCCCGATGCTAATTCTGTTATTAATCTTTCTGAAAGGGGCATGGTCATCGGTTTATACGCATGCGCAGCCACGGGAAACTCAACTTATCCGCCATCAATGCGAGCGTGGTATAATCTGGTCCAATTTAACAGCTTGTGTGGGCCATCAGTCCTTCAAACTTCGTACAGTATTTTAGATGTATATATTTATTAGTTCTATAGCCTTTTTAACTCGTGGATGCGCGCATGCGCAGGAACGAGTTTTTGCGTGAGGTGGGCGAATGATGGCTAGCTAGCTAGCCGTTAGCAAAAAATCAATCAATATCAAATCGTATGCTATTCGGAATACGAGCGAGGAAGCCTCGGGGACGAGTTTGAGGCACTGACTGAGCTGTCGGGCGAGTGGCATTCAGAGCTGCAGAAGTGTTTTACACGGAGACTACACACTGTGATGGCAGAAAAATCAACTTTATGAAATGATGGACTTGTTTACAAGGTTCTGTATTCCACAAAAGGTTTGGTTTCCCGGGAATATTTGGCCACTTGACTCGCAAACATGTCTCACGCCGAAGTCTAGCGTTGAACGGTTCTTGAAGGGGATGAGTATCGAAAGCAGAATAAAATACTGGTGAGTGTAATAAATCACAAATATAAATGTATATATAGTTTAAAATTGTACCTCAATTCTAAAGTAGAATTAGAATCCGTTTACTCTTATTTACAAGTATTTGATCGAGTGTGTGTTCTTCGTGAAATTTTATGGTTGCTTTCCGAGATCATTCCGATCCGAAATACACACGTGTAAGATCACAATGAAATGAGACCTTTCCCACGGTAATTCTAAGATGTCGATCACTTTATATTTTACTGGGCCTTCTGCCAACGAAATGAGACCTTTCTCGCGGTAATTAGGCGTTACAATCTCAAGATGTCGATCAGTTTATATTTTACTGGGCGTTCTGCCAACTCAGGAAACGGCCCAGGAATGAACATGTGTTTTTTAAAATTTTGAAATATAGAAGCTCCGAAATGCCATTTTTAGCTATTTCAGATAGGTTACATGCGTAAAACGTATGTAAAACTCCCCAAATGGTTAAGGTTACCGGATACCTTCAAAACGAAAAAGATGGGATTTTTTTTTTTCGCCCAGAAATGTAGTTTTAGCAGTAGTTTATCATATATCAAAAGCGCCGTTAAAAAAAAAGCAGGTGCCGTTCGCTTGGAAAACAGAGAAAAAAGAAAAGCAAAACATGGCCAAACAATGCATACGACTACGAGCCAAATAGCTAAATAGAAGTCCTCGCAAAACCCGACAAGGGTTCGTATTTTCACTTAGGCCCTGTTTATATGAAGGAAAGTTGGCTCGGGGGGGAGGGTCACCCTCCCCCCCGAGCTACCCTGGGCGAGCCAACTTTTCATACATTTCTTTATAAAACGAAGTCAACCGTCTACATGAGAAACCGCAAACTTGGCTCGGGGGGGCGGGTGACCCTCCTCCCCGAGGCACTCTGTTCACAAGATAGGGTGACCCTGGGGGGCGAGCCAACTTTTTCTCATATAAACACTTTGGCTCGCCTAACCGGGCCAACTCGGGGGACACAGAGCATGCGTAATCCAATATTACGCGCCCAGACTCGCTCAAGACAAAGTTGTCTCGGGCACCCGGGACAACTTTTCTTCCATAATAAACGCTCGGTAAAGTTGGCCTCGGGAGGGAGGGTGACCCCCCCCCCCCCCCCCCCCCCCCCCCCCCCACCCCCCCCTCCGAGCCAACTTTCCTTCATATAAACAAAGTGCCGAGTGGTCTACATCTGAACATAAATAGATACTGATAGGAGCCGGTCGAGAGAATATTTGTTTCCAAGAAACCCGGGCCAAGAAAGCTTAGATGGAAACGTAAAGTCTGACGGTGACTCGATCTGAATCGCTTGAAACGATTGCCGCGCTGTTTCAGGCGCCTGCAAATCGCTGTCTCCCTCTACTAACTATGCTGGCATTCAAAGCGTCTCTGGGTGTTCACCTTGGCTTTGTCCCTTGAGGTCTTTTTTGTCTTTCCCATTTTTCAAGTCACACAAGAGAACTAGAACAACCGGCTATATCAACATTTTCTCGATGCGGCGCGTAGTTTTGATCGGAAATCGACATTGGCGGGAAATCTTGACAGATAGTTGAACTCAAGGAGGATTGGAAGGCCTTCCCATGAACACTTGCGCTTGAAAATTTGTCAAGAAGGCAAGAAACTTGGAGATTCCCGCGAGTTTTGTCATTTCCAACTAAATTTCTCCTTGAAGTTTTTTAACACTAGAAACTAGAGATGGATTCAACAAAGTCAGAAATATACTTTCTAACTTTACTCCTCGCTAAACATCTTCAATTTTTGAACTTTTCATACAATCTGAGCATATTTATCGGACACTTTTCTCGAGAGGTTGTTTGGGAGAAATTTCCCGCGCACTCAAGTTCGTAAATCTTACCCTGAAAGAAATTAACTACAAACTTTTTAGACAACTAACCTTACCTGGAAATTAGCATGAGCAGTGACATAAATAAATTAAGTGTCTAATTTGTGCAAAGGGCTCCAGGTTTAAGAGGTTACAAAGCCGTTGAAAATGCGTATTGTTTACGGTGTTTCGATACCATTCACAAAATGTC